>JAJOZX010007673.1:90000-137500 GCA_023014485.1 Bathynomus jamesi
TCTTTTTTTGGAGAAATGAAAAACAAACATGTTAGAGCACTTTAAATAATTAATGTGTTTTTAACGAAAATATCACAATCTAACCAATCGTCAAGGGCGTACAGTTGACCTAACCGGGCATTCAATTGACCTAACTGGGCATTAATTCTTGATTTTTTCTGCTACTTTTACAGATCTGCCGGGATCCTTCAAAGACGTATTCTTCGTAAAGTTGCACTTTTTACCATTTGACCGACGCTTTTGGCAACGAAAGAACTGGGTATTTTTTATCAAAGGAACACACTTTCCCACACTTAGAGCACTTTTTCATAAACAGTAGCAGTTTGTGACTCTGGCTAAATTTAATACAATCTTCTGTAACTAGCTTAAGCTAGTTAAAACATATATTAATTATTTAAAGTGCTCTAACATTTTTTTTTTTTGGAGAAATGAAAAACAAACGAGTTATTTTTGAAATCAGTGACCAAAACCACATTTGTATACCGACTTTCATTAAAATTCGCTGCTAGCCCCCAAACGGAAAAGACCCATATATATATATATATGGTTAACTGACAGACGTGTAGATTCAAACTAACAGCCCATAACCTTAACACCACGGTGGCTGAAGTGGAACTGATGCTTCAGATTAGATGTGACACCTGACTTGCCTACCCAGCAATTTGTCCAGGGGGCTTTTTGTCCTAGGGGGCTTTTGTCCGGACCCGAGCCGCTACACCGTCTGTTGAGAGTACTTTTCCATGTGAAGATTAGTTCCAACTTTAGCAGGATGCCGCGTACCCTGGGAACCTTCTCGCGTACCCCTATTTGGGAGCCCCTGAAGTTCTGAACTATAGGGTCACACGATCGTCCAGGCTACGGAATTCCCCACTTAGCCTATCAATTCCAAATATGCAAGGTATATACAGTATATATAGTGTACAGTATATATATTTTGGATCACCTGAAGATCAGGGCCCCCAGCCTCAATTACCAAATGATATCTTCGTTAAAACTAACGAAAATATCACGACTTAACCTATCCAATCGTCAAGGGCGTACAGTTGACCTAACCGGGCATTCAATTTAATTTATTATTATATTTGGTACCGTAAAGCAAAAAACAAGAATACATGGCGGCCCTTATCTTCGGGGGGTCCATATTTCTTTTTGAAGTGCTGCGTGTTATTTTTGATATTTTATTAAAATATTGATAAGGAAAAAAGGTTTCGTGGACACTTGGGAATTTATGTAATTTTTGCGGCAAAAATAAACAGAATGAAGGAAATTGGTCGTTTCTTTGGGATTAACATAATTTTTGCTTGCCAAAACTTAAAAGAAAAAAGTGTAAAAGATTTTAGATAGCCGTTCGGGATTTTTCGAGAGGAGCTCAGCGAAACACGCACAGCACCCGGAAACGAGACTGAAGTGAGCGGGTTTAGTTACTATTATTAAGTTATTTTTAATTTACATAAATTATAAAAGTAAGACGATAAAATTCAAGAGTAAATTAAAAGATTGGCATCGTAATCACGAGTAAATTGAGAATAACCTAACTTTGTGAAGAAGTTATTTGGACTACCAAAGTTAGTCACTTCTAATTCAACACTTTTGAGAATGTATGAGAGAGTTTCGTGCAACGAACGATACCTCGTCGATGCGTGCACGTGATCTGTAAATTTTACAAGCCCACGTCGGGCTTGCATCATGAAAAAGAAAAACTATGGTATTTGTCATTTACCATTACTTATTCGGACTATAGTGGATTTAATTATCCCAGAAGAGTTCCTTGTTCTATGCACGGTCTGTGTGTATCATATATATATCGTAAAATTCGGTGTACAAGTCGACGTGGTGTATAAGTCGACCCAAGATTTTGGTTAAGAAATTCGTGTTTCAAGATATATCCTTTGTATAAGTCGATCCCCCACTCCTCCACTAACCAACCAACCATTCATTCAAAAAATGTGGGATTAGTAATCAAATGGATGGGATGGAAGATGATTTGTTGTGGAGAGATAGTGATAACGAAGAAGATGCAGTAAACAATTTAAGCGATTCCAATTCAGATTCAGATACATATGGCGACCTTGATCCTAATCCTAACTAAATTTTTAAAGTTTTTTATTGTCTTTTAACCTTTTAACTGTGTTTTTAATAAATAAAGTGTAATTCAATATCTGTATTTGAGCTCATCCTTCATCATGTGCACCAGTTTACCTCTCTTGGATTAAGGTTCTGATTTCATACTTGTTGTATAAGTCGACACTAAAATTTAAAGATATTTTTAAGGCTTTAAACATCGACTTGTACACCGAATTTTACGATATATATAATATATATATATATATATATATATATATATATATATATATATATATATATTATATATATATATTAGGTTTGCCTAAGTGAATTTTTAATAATTAATAATAATAATAATAATTTCATGTGCGATACGACAATTGTTCGTGAAAATAGAAATTTATTTTAATTATTAATTAGTAACGAAGAATAGCAATTAAAAAGAACAGAAAAGCTTTATTCAGAAAAAGAACAGAAGTGACACACTTTTACAATATTTTTCAAATTTTCTCTACAATTTAGATAATTAATTCATATGACAATTCTCTCTCTCTCTCTCTCTCTCTCTCTCTCTCTCTCTCTATATATATATATATATATATATATATATATATATATATATACACACAATGTTAATATGCAACAGAGAATAGAATACAAAGACAAAGTCTGCCAATAAACCTTTTCATTTTCATTTTCATTTATTCATATATATATATATATATATATATATATATATATATATATATATATATATATATATGCAATAAAATCACAGAACACGTGATCTTTTTAATAAGCAAAGAACCACAGGGAAAAGGAAAAGGAAACGCGAAGTCCGAGCGCTTTCGTGATATGAAAATGAAAAGGTTTATTGGTAGACTATAGTCCATATGACAAATATTATTAATACCATGACAGTTCATATACTAAGGATAGAAATATATACAATTAATTAGAAATAATACAGTAATGTCGAAGTTAAGTGGAGCTACAGACAGACGTTTTCGTACCAAGAAGTCCATAGCTTAGAGGATAAATGGCAGGACTCATGGATAGCTTGGATGATCGGGTTGGTTGATTTTTTAATTCTTTGCATTAGACTGTATTGAGCACGTCTTGTTACCTCCGGAAAGCTCGGGACATTGCGGGTAGCAAACATTTGCGAAGCTGAGCTTCTCAGGGGCAATTTATGTAAGAGTCTAAAAGACCTGTTGTACAGCAAATTTAGGGTTCTGCCAGAACTTTTTTTATAATTCACCCACAGTTGCTGTCCGTATATATTACTGCAGAAAGTACGAAAGAGAGTGTCTTTAGCTTCACTTGTACAGAATCGGAAGTCACTTATGGTCATATTCGCTTTAGCGCACAGGCTTCGAGATTGTTTTCTTAAATCTGAGTCATTACTCAAGGAGATGGTAATAGTTTGACCCAAATACTTAAACTCTTGTACTTCCTCTATTACTTCACCATTCATTTTAAACCTTATATCAGCTGGCTGATTACAGCTTTTAGGATGAAATTGCATAACCTTAGTTTTTGTAACATTAAAAAGAATATCATGTTTCTGCGAATACACTTCGCAGACTTTTAGTAGCCGATCCAGACCTTTAACAGAGGGACTTATTAACACCATATCATCGGCATAAACTAAGTTATTTATCCTTGTGTTATCTAGACAACATCCGACTGCTGCCTCATTAAGTGAAACAATTAATCCGTCGATATACACATTAAACAGCATAGGGGAGAGCAAGGAGCCTTGTCTCACCCCGCAAGAGGAGCCAAAACCAGTCGGATAGTACATTGCCCCACCTAACAGTGAAAGATTGGTGGGAATACCAAAATTTTAATAAATTTAATATGTACATGGGAACCTTCTTGTCTTCGAGTTTTGCAAGTAAAATATTGTGGTTCACCCTATCATATGCCTTACTTATATCTAGGAAACAGCTATAAATAGTTGAATTACTGTCAATGTATTTAGATATTGTTTCGTTAAGTACAGAGATACACAGGTCAGTTGAGTGGGACCTTTTAAAGCCAAACTGATTAGGAGATGTCCATAGGAAATCATTTAATCGGAGTAACAAGAGTTTTTCTAGTAGTTTCGAGAAGCAGGAAGCGACAGCAATAGGCCTGTAATTATTGCTGGACAGAATGACTCCGTACTTATTTTTGACCAGGGGCAAGATATATACCCTCATGAACTCTGCAGGGATATAGCTATGAGCAATGATATATGCAGACCTACTACGTCATTTGCAGAACCAGTCTTTAATTCTTTAATTAACCTCTTTACTTATATTCACATAGTCAGAATTTACAACGTAAATGAGTTCTTTGCTTATATATATATATATATATATATATATATAGCTTTGATATATATATATATATATATATATATATATATAATATAAATTGTTTTGATATAGAATATAAATAAAATATATAATAAAATTAATAAATGCGTCGAGATAAAGCAATTCATTTGTATAATAATTATTTTTCTATTGTTTGTGCCGAGGCGCATGAGCACTGCAATTAAAAATATTTCGAAATTGTGACGCAGTTTATTTAGTGTTCGTGTCTGTAGATTCTCTCGAAACGAGGAAAAAGCTGTTATTATATTTGTGCATTTATTCATTTATTCCATGTAGGATTAGGTCTTGCGCGTTTCATGCATTTATTTATTTTACTTATTTGGATTGGACGAGGCCAGTAAAGTTTTTCAGGGTTAAGAACTAACTTGTGACTTTGAACCTAGCCTTAAACCTAGGTTTCTTGATATACAGTATGCTTACGCGAGTTCAATCTCTACGTTAACCAAGCCATGGACTGTTCTAAACCAGTGTGAAAATGGGTAAGGGGGTGTAGTGACTAGCCCGCTGCACTTAATGTATTCCGCTCTCCCGATTCTCCTTTTAAAGGATACTTTTCTCGGTTAGTAGCGTCACCGCCCCTCTCAGTGCCCTCAGTTAAACAAAACACATAAAACAGACCAACCAACCAAATCTCTAAGTTACAGCCAAAACTTGAGAAAAGTTAAAGAGTTCAGGGTAGAGCAACCAAAGAGAATCCAAAATTATACCCATTTGGTAAATGGGACATATCAACACTAAAACAACTAACTTAACCTAACTTAATAAAACCTAACCTATGCTAACCTAAACTTGATCTAACCCCAAATAATTTGTCGATTGTCACGTCGAAAGAATGACGTCAAACCAGGAAAAGATATCATTTCGAGAAAGCATCAATCTCTTATTGTGGTGACAAACTAACTCCATATGAATATAAGATATTCTTTGGGTGACAATGATCAATATTTTCACTTGAAAAATCATACATTTTACAATAATCAGTCAGGAAGGCCACAAACCGGCAGAGCGCTCAGGCCAACAAATGTAGCCCATTGCGCTAACTCCTAAATTATTATTATCAACACCAACATTGTTAGGAAAAACGACGTGACACTGGCTAGGTTGGCATTGGTTAGTGTAGGTTAAGTTAAGTAGTATGGCCGCAAAATGTTAGAGTGCAGAGCAATTGCAATGTTGATCATATGAGTGCCAATGCCACCCAACCCCTTTGTTGCAAGGTGCCAACCCCGAGGGTGTCAAAAATGGGGGGAACTTGCTGGGGGAGTCCACCTAACCTCTTTGGGGGAGAAGCTGGGACGGCCTCACCCCCCCAAAGGGGTATACCTAACCTGAGAGAGAGAGGAAGAGACCATCCAGCGTCTGCGAGATGCAGAAACTTAATGAGAACTCAGGTAGCATCACTTGGCTTAGAACTCGAAATCCGCCAGTTGGCTTAATCAGCCAGTTGGTTTAATCCGCCTGTTGGCTTAGAGGGCATAAATGGCCTGTATATATTAATAACCTTCGAACAAATTAAAAGCGCACACAAACGCACATACACTCCCTGACTATACGCCCAAAGACCCCCTATTATTACACACACACACACACATATATATAATATATATATTTTATTCAGGATAAAAACGAAGACGTAGAGCAGAAAAAGTCATTATATTTGGCTGCAGCCGACGTTTCGGGCAACTCTACCCATTTTCAAGGCCTAATAAATAAAAAGCTAAAATTAATGCATAACAAAAATATATGAATGTCAAAAACTAAAACTAGTTTATAGTACAGAATAAAACCACTTCAAGAATAAAAATTAAAAAGCATAAAACAAGCATAAGCCAAAAACAAAAAGTAAAAATTATATACATGACAAATATACACATGAAAAATAAAACTTAAAACTAAAAACATTCAAATTAGTTAAAAACTTACTAATAAAAAGTTAAATGAAAAAACGCAAAAGTGCACCAAACATACCATGCTCACTTGACAGCCACAAACAACTGAGGCGAAAAGGAGACAGGGTCAAGGGGAAAAACAGAACAAAAAAAAAAAATTTAGTTTGTAGGTATTTAATTAATATAAAGGGGGTAACACTAGAATCAATATTTAACTGGCGTTCAGAAATTTAATGCACAGAGATTCGTAAATACGGAGAGAGGACGGGCATTTTAATGATTTAAGAATTTTAAAGTTATTAACGGAAATATCAACCTTACACTTAACAGAATGATTTCTAATGGCAGACTGTTCCTTTTTAGATAAAACTTTCCCTGTCCATGAGTGTCCTATGGCTAATACCCATATGGGAGCAAAATCTTGCCTGCAAAGAACGAACTGTGCTGCCAACGTAGTTCCCCTGGGAACACCCAGGGCAGGTAAACAAATAAACGACAGAACAGTTCATCGCAGGGGGGATTTTGTCCTTACAACGGAAAAAACATTCAAGGGTATTATTATTTACAAAAGCAACCTTAAAATCAGTGTGAAAATAAAATTTCCTCACCACACTCAACAATTGCTTTTTCACAAAAGTGTTAAAATGGTAGAGATCAGGTAAAACAAGATATTTACAATTCTTAGGAACATCATACGTTGGGATAAGGTTGGGTGAATAAACATTATTAAGAAATTTACCAATAATACCTTGTACAAGATCCCGTGGAAAACCATTTTTAAAGAAAAAATCAGTAAGGAATTCAAACTCATTATGAAGCAGAGCAAAGTTTGAGCAAATATTATAAGCTCTATGCACTAAAGTGCGAATGGAACTTAGTTTGTAATTAAAATCATTCTGTTAAGTGTAAGGTTGATATTTCCTGTTAATAACTTTAAAATTCTTAAATCATTAAAATGCCCGTCCTCTCCGTATTTACGAATCTCTGTGCATTAAATTTCTGAACGCCAGTTTAAATATTGATTCTAGTTGTTACCCCCTTTATATTAATTAAAATACCTACAAACTAAATTTTTTTTTTTTTTCCCTTGACCCTGTCTCCTTTTCGCCTCAGTTGTTTGTGGCTGTCAAGTGAGCATGGTATGTTTGGTGCACTTTTGCGTTTTTTCATTTAACTGTTTATTAGTAAAGTTTTTAACTAATTTGAATGTTTTAAGTTTTATTTTTATCATGTGTATATTTGTCATGTATATAATTTTTACTTTTTGTTTTTGGCTTATGCTTGTTTTATGCTTTTTAATTTTTATTCTGTACTATAAATTAGTTTTAGTTTTTGACATATATTTTTGTTATGCATTAATTTTAGCTTTTTATTTATAGGCCTTGAAAATGGGTAGAGTTGCCCGAAACGTCGGCTGCAGCCAAATATAATGACTTTTTGCTCTACGTCTTCGTTTTTATCCTGAATGTAAAACTACGTCTCCTTAGGAGGGATCCTATTTCATATGTATCTTCGCGTTATGGACTAGAGGGTTTGAGACTCCACCGTAAACTTGAAAAGTCTGTCAGAAAATTCAAGAAGATTGAATTGGACCTTGAATTTTTAGAAATCTGCCGGAATAGTGGCGTCTTTCCTAATTTTATTTATTTACAAACTGTATCGTAATTCACTCTATTCTTCAGAGTTTTATAGGTCATCTTTGGTATATTATCTTAACAATGAAATTAATTACAAATTTAAGCTTAAGCATGATATTTCGAACAAGATTTGTGCTCTTAAAAGCCAGTTGAAGGCCTTGGTCTCTTTTTGTGACTATGCGTGCATAGTGTCTAACATTCATGTTTCCTCCCTTTCATATGTACGTTCTATTTCCCGGATTCATGACCGCAAGCTTTTTAAGTTAAACCTATCTCGCCCTTATTTTCTGGATCCTGGTCAGGTCATTAGGAATTTATCTGACTATAGCCTGTCAAAGCGTGAAAGTTTTCTCTTGTCTCTTGGCCTTAAGTTCGTTTCCCAACTTGCGTTTTAAACCTGCTGACTTTATTTTTATTTTGAAAGGATAGCCCATGATCTGAAAGTTCTTCCAACCGTTGATGCTAATGATTTTGGTAAGGTTAGACAACATATTTCCCAATTGTCACATGAATTGTTTTCTAAAATTAAAGCTTTTAAGTTTTCTACAATTTTTCTGCATAGGGAGGAGCGTGAAATTTTAAAAGGTTTGGGTGTAAATGAATCTATTGTTATTACTAAACCAGATAAGGGTAGTGGTGTTGTGGTTATGAATAAAACGGATTATATTAAAAAAATGCTTGATATTCTTTCCGATTCATTAATTTGTTAAGGTAGATGAACAGGCTTCTAAAATTATTCAGCGATTGGAAGACAAGGTTAACCGTGTTTTGCTTAAGCTTAAACATGATTGTGTTATTAACTCCTCCACTTATGATGAACTGTACGTTTCAGGCTCTTATTTGGGCCTTATGTATGGTCTGCCTAAGGTTCATAAAGTCGGTGTTCCATTGCGCCCAATTTTAGCGTCTTATCCTTTGGCTAATTACAAACTTGCCAAATTTCTTGTCCCACTGTTATCATCATTTACTGTGAACTTGTACAGTGTTAAGGATAGTTTTTCTTGTCGGAAATTAAGAAGTTTAATATGAATTCTTTGTTTATGACAAGTTTTGATGTATCTTCCCTTTACAAATGTCCCCTTGGATGAGACCATTACAATTATTTTAAATAAAGCTTTTCCACAGCCGGACTCACTTTTTCACGCTTTGGCAGAGCGCAGTTTGAGCAGCTTCTGAATTTGGCAGTCAAGGATAACTTTTTTAGTTTTCAAGGGGTAGTTTACCGTCAGTTGGATGGAGTGGGGATGGGGAGCCCCTTAGGTCCCGTTTTTGCGAATATTTTCATGTCTCATCTTGAGGAAAGGGCCTTCTGTGAGTGCCCCCCTCACCTTAAGCCGAAATTGTACAGACGTTATGTTGATGACGTTTGCTTTATTCCAAACGGATAATCAATCAGTTCAGTTTTTAAATTTTCTGAACACACTGCATAAGAACATTATATTTACGCAGGAAAAGGAAGTTCAAGTTCTATTCCTTTCCTTGATGTTTTGGTTTCCAAATCAGGCTAGACTGTTTTAACTTCGACATACCGGAAGCCTACTTTTACGGGTTTAGGTTTTAATTTTTATAGTTTTTGCGATTTTAATTACAAACTAAGTTCCATTCGCACTTTAGTGCATAGAGCTTATAATATTTGCTCAAACTTTGCTCTGCTTCATAATGAGTTTGAATTCCTTACTGATTTTTTCTTTAAAAATGGTTTTCCACGGGATCTTGTACAAGGTATTATTGGTAAATTTCTTAATGTTTATTCACCCAACCTTATCCCAACGTATGATGTTCCTAAGAATTGTAAATATCTTGTTTTACCTGATCTCTACCATTTTAACACTTTTGTGAAAAAGCAATTGTGAGTGTGGTGAGGAAATTTTATTTTCACACTGATTTTAAGGTTGCTTTTGTAAATAATAATACCCTTGAATGTTTTTTCCGTTGTAAGGACAAAATCCCCCCTGCGATGAACTGTTCTGTCGTTTATTTGTTTACCTGCCCCTGGGTGTTCCCAGGGGAACTACGTTGGCAGCACAGTTCGTTCTTTGCAGGCAAGATTTTGCTCTCATATGGGTATTAGCCATAGGACAGGGAAAGTTTTATCTAAAAAGGAACAGTCTGCCATTAGAAATCATTCTGTTAAGTGTAAGGTTGATATTTCCGTTAACTTTAAAATTCTTAAATCATTAAAATGCCCGTCCTCTCCGTATTTACGAATCTGTGCATTAAATTTCTGAACGCCAGTTTAAATATTGATTCTAGTTGTTACCCCCTTTATATTAATTAAAATACCTACAAACTAATTTTTTTTTTTTTTTCCCTTGACCCTGTTTCCTTTTCGCCTCAGTTTGTGGATGTCAAGTGAGCATGGTATGTTTGGTGCACTTTTGCGTTTTTTCATTTAACTTTGTATTAGTAAAGTTTTTAACTAATTTGAATGTTTTTAAGTTTTATTTTTATCATGTGTATATTTGTCATGTATATAATTTTTACTTTTTGTTTTTGGCTTATGCTTGTTTTATGCTTTTTAATTTTTATTCTTGAAGTGGTTTTATTCTGTACTATAAATTAGTTTGTTTTTGACATTCATATATTTTTGTTATGCATTAATTTTAGCAAGCTGGGGGAGTTCCCCCCATTTTTTGGCACTGGGGGAGGGGGTTCGCACCTTGCAACAAGGGGGTGGAGTGGGTGGCATTGGCACTCATATGATCAATATAGCAATTGTTCTGCACTCTAACCTTTTGCGGCCATACTACTAAGTTAGGCTGTTAGTGTTTAGTGTTTTCACAGAATGTTCCGTCAACCAAATGGTACAGATCCGGAACAGCCATCGGTGTGCGCTGTTTTAGTATACCGAAAGAACAATTCATTTATATAGTAGAAAAATAAATCGTGTTGTAAGGAAGACAAAGGGTTTCTTCAAGTGTAGAGAACGTGAGGCGCCATCTGCGTCATTTACATCACTGTTCAGGTCATCTTCATTTCCAGTGCTAATACATGCAAGCTAATTCATTTATGTTAACCTAAAACCTAAAATAGTCCCCGTACCTCAGTGGGTAACATCGTTTTCCTATATGCGAAATGGACACCGAGATCAGGGGTTCGACTCCAGATAGTGCTGCTTAATAATAGTCCAGGAGTAAGAAATTGAGCACTCGTCCCACTGGATATCGTGAAAAGCTTCCTAAAAATAACAGAAATGTTTTAAACGATAGTTATTTCGAAAGTGAAGCCTTTACAGTGAAGTGTTAACATCGTGTTCACTGTATGTTAAGCAATTAAACTTATTATATAAGGATTATATTATTATATGATTCTGAATATTATAAAAAAAACTTTTGATAGAAGGTTGGAAATGTATTTTAAAATTCTATTTGGAACTCTTTTTCCCAAAACAAAATAGAATTTTTTCGTTGAAGTATTATTACATTTGCAGGATTTTAGTAAAATAATAACGCGATAAAAAGATTTATTTTTCATTTTATCTAAATATAAAGGAACTCTCAATATTAAGGTAACGTTTTAATAACTGTAGAAATGCTGAACGTGACGTAATTTCGAATGTTTTTCTCTAAAGTGAAATCCATATAGTGAAATGCAGTATTCACAGTATATGTTCAGGAAATAACTTTTCGTATTGCGGGATTATCTGGTAAGAAAATCGGTAAAAACAATAACATTTAATCAGCAGAGA
Source organism: Bathynomus jamesi (assembly GCA_023014485.1). Lineage (NCBI taxonomy): Eukaryota > Metazoa > Arthropoda > Malacostraca > Isopoda > Cirolanidae > Bathynomus > Bathynomus jamesi. The sequence goes on from JAJOZX010007673.1 coordinate 101,666, forward strand.
CAGAAATTGGTACAACAATCATGCCAGCTAATGCGGCCCATTAAGCTAACCCCCCAGAATATAAGAAAATTCAAGAAGACGAATCCTCGACCTTAGCACTTTTACTTCGCCTATAATGGAACGATGTTACTCACTGAGGTACGGGCGTTGACAGGAGTAACAACAAGGAAAAGAAACCTTTTTGTCATTAAGAACAAAATCTATTTACATGCAGTTTAAGTGACATTCTTTTTTCACATAAACTGTTAACTACACGCGTTGAATTTCTTTAGGAAAATAAGAAAAATACACCAAAGAACAAGGATGAAATTTCTCAAGTGTGGAAAACTTCTCTGTAAATAAAGATTTATTTAGGAGAAAATCCGGATCTTTCTTTTCGGTTTGACGGCCTGTAATATTTTTTAACATTACTTGTTTTTTTATTGCCGTCTTAATCGAGGATTTCAAAAACATTCATGTTTTAGAGAAACAAATAGTGAGGCAGTTATACATTTTAGTTTAGAGAATATCATATACGCTTTAAGATTCCAAAATCGCTGAAGGTTTTAGGTCAACTGTACGCTCATGACAATTGGTTAGGTTATGATATTTTCGTTTGTTTTGACAGTAAACTAACGAAAATATCATGACTTAACCTAACCAATCGTCAATATATATATATATAATATATATATATATTGACGATTAGTTAGGTTAAGTCGTAATATTTTCGTTAGTTTTAACCTTTTATTTGATGGATTCATTTAAAAAATGTCTCCTACAGATCGTAGTGTAGTTTACGTTCCCCAACTTTGACCTAGTGTAGTTTGTGTCCCCTTTTGCGTCACGGGGACGTAAACTATACTTTACTTTACTTGCTCCTGTTGCAGTATAAAGTTTGTGAAACGCTTTGATAGTTAAACTTTAAAATGCCGTTCTCTATTTTGTTCTATGTCAAATGGGTAAAAGGTTAAACTTTAAAACCACTCCAACTCCAAAGACTTTACAACAACCTTGAAAAAAACTTACGAATTTAAACGTTCGCGAGAACAATATATTGTACTTCCATAGCTCGGTGAATAACGCCCGCGATTCTAATTCGCAAGTTCTAGGTTCGAATCCTGTTAGGACATTGGTGCTCAACCCGTGGGTAGCGAGCAACATGTTGCTCGTGGAGCTGTTTCAGGTGACTCACAAACGCTTAGTAACAAAGTAAAAAATAAGTACAAAATACTTGAGTAAAATCTTAATTTGGGCGTTAGACGAATTGAGAATAGCGGTGGCTCACTACACTCCAAATTTTCAGAAGCTGGCAGCTACGCAGTGTCAGGTTTCCTATTAAAAGTAGCCCTACTTTCGGGTAGACCTCCCAAAATATTGATGTGGTTCATGGCCGCGAAAAAGTTTGGGACCAATGTGTTACGAGATATGTAGTTCAACGGGTCTTCATGTTTTTTTAAAGGTTGTTTTTCTTCATTATTAAAGTTTTTGACCTCTTCTCCTCTGTCCTTTTTAACATTAATAATTCGCTTTTGATAATGATAAGCTTTATTCGCGGGATATAAATCCCATAAAATAGTACAATATTCTTGAAAATATTAAACGATAAGATAAATGAAACAATAATAATTTTAAAAAAATAAAAATTATGACTAAAAAAGAAATAAAAATAGGACACGCATGGAAACAACTAATAATAAAAACTACCCAAAGCTAAAACTACAAAAAGAAAAAAATTAAAAGAAAAATAAGAAGTACACGTAGCGACAAATGATGATGATAATGACAGTGATAATGTTTATTGGCAGAAGATAAATCCCATAAAATGAAAAGGTACAATGGACCTTTTCCAGTTTGTGTACCGTTTTTCATATAATTTATTTTTTGCTTTATGAGGCTAACTAACGAAAATATCATGACCTAACCAATCGTCAAGGGCGTACAGTTAACCTAACGATTGGTTAGGTTAGGTCGTGATATTTTCGTTAGTTAGCCTTAAGCCTAACTAAAGAGATTGATATTATCGCTCATTTTTGATCTGAAAAGAAGCAAAAATAAATTATATGAAAAACGGTACACAAACTGGAAAAGGTCCGGTACAATATCCATCAAGGTAATCAACGATACAACTAATTACTGAACAATAAATTTTAAAAACAAAAACTAAAAAGGACTACGGTAATAGAGATAACAATATAATACCTGTAAAGAAACGAGAAATATTAACTTAGTAATAACAGCTTCATAGAAATAGCAAGTACATGTAATGGAGTAGCTAATGCAGGAGTTAAGTGAAGCTATAGACAAACACTCGTATCAAGAGGTCCACTTGGACAATTGGATTGTCTGAGTTTTTAATTCTTCGCATTAGACCGTATTGAGCAAGTCTTGTTACCTCTGGGAGGTTCGGAACGTTGCAATTAGCGAACATTTGAGAGGCTGAGCATCTCGGAGGTAACTTATGCAGCAGTCTATAGGATCTGTTGTATAGCAAATTGAGGGTTCTGCAGGAACCTTTCTTATAATTACCTCAGAGTTGCTGTCCATAAATATTAGTGCAGAAAGTGAAAAAGAGTGTCTTTAGCTTCGCTTGTACAGAATTATAATGTTATAACATTATGAGATAAGCCAGACATTTCACCGGAGGGCTTATTAACACCATATCATCGGCATAGACCAAGTTATTTATTTATCCTCATGTCATCTATACAGCATCCCACTCTTACCTCATTAAGAAAAGCAATTAATCCATCAATATATATATTAAACGGCAAAAGAGAGAAAGTAAGGAGCCTTGACTCGAACCACGAAGAACCAAAACATTCGGACAATACAATGCCCAATACAACACTAAAAATTTGGTGTGTGTACCAAAATTTTAATAAATTTAAAACATATGGTAGAACATTCCTGTCTTCTAGTTTCCTAAATAGAATATTGTGATTCACTCACTCTATTGTCGCGTGTTAATTTAGAATATGAAATTTGTAGTGATTATTAAAAATTATTTAAAATGGAATTTTAATATTTATAATAATTGTTAATGATTATTTTAAAAGGGAACGAAATTATCTGAATGTTAACATAAAAATTTCGTATGGAATAATTTTAAAATGGAATCAAACATCATAACCGTTACTTTTGTTAAGGAGACAGCCAATCAAATGTAGGTCTACGAGTAGTGATGTACCTATTCCAAAATTTAGCCGATGCCGATGCGATTCTTTGCCTAGGCTTTAAAAAAATAAATTCCCTTCATAAATTTTACTAATCTAATGTGAAATTTTAAAATGTTCATATTTTAAAATTTCGAATTTGTTTAAATGCTTTTCCTTAGCTCACTCCGCAATATACGGCACCAGAATTAAGAGTAGTTACTCATATACGTAGGTAAAATGATATTAATTAGTTTTATTACTCAGTAAAATGACAAAATAATTTGTTTAGTTTCGTAAATTGAATACCAATATTTAAAGTACTTGGTTTTCCTTATGTCGAAAATATTTTCTTTCTTCAGCAATGTCAACAACAACAAAATTTTTCAGTAAAATCTCAAGACCCTAGTGGCTTATTTGAATAAAAAAATGGATATACAGTTTGGGTTTATAAAATTATTAAAATACTTAAACTAAATTCAACATAATAAGATTATTTAATATAAAAATTATAAAGTACAACTTAATATAGAATATTATTCATAAAAGGTAGATTACAATAGTTTATAATATTTAGAGATCCTTTTCCGTGAATGGAAAATGTATTTTATACATTTACACTTTGAAATCAGTATAAATTACCATAAATAGTGGGTTGTTGTTGTTTTTTGTATGTTCAATTTCCTATAATTATAGATTTTGTTTTGTAATTAAATTTTTTAAATTTCAAAGAATCGGTAAGAGAATTGGCTAAATTTGGCCGATGCCGATACCAAAAAAATGACCGATTCTGCCAATGCCGGTTAATCGGTACACCACTATCTCTGAGATTTTAAAAAGAACCTTCAGTCTTGTTCGGGATCCTTAAAGAGAGGGTCAGTTTGGTGTCAAATATATAATTAATCCTTAAAGAGAGGGTCAGTTTGGTGTCAAATAATTAATTATTTATGATTTCAAATTACATAACTTAAGGTTTCCTCCACAATCTAGTGTTAAATTATGAGTCCCCGCTCGCTTTCCCCCCGTCATGTTCATTGTTTTAATTAAAATAAACCTGCGACTAGTGATAATTCGTAGTCATTTACAAAAACCCTTTTCTTTGTTTGTTCTGAGTCCCAATGGCGGTCACGCTACCCGTCAATCATTTTATATGAAATTCGGAAAATGAGTGTAACGCCATAAAATGAGTACAAATAAAATAAGAGAAAAGAAAAGTAAATAAAAAAATACATATTTTCGCTACCCTGTCATATGCTTTGCTTATATCCAAAAAAGCAACTATAAATACTGTAGTTGAATTACTGACAGTATATCTAAATACAATCTCTTTCAAGCCATAAATACACAGGTCAGTTGAGTGGGACCTTTTAAAAACTGATTAGGAGACGTCCATACCATTTAGTCGCCATAACAAAAGTTCCTCAAGTAATTTTGAGGAGCAGGAGGCAACGGCAATAGGCCTATAGTTATCGCTGGATAGATGTCCCATATTTATTTTTGACAAAGGGGTGTCATAAACTCTGCAGGAATATAAACTGTGAGCAAGAACAATAAATGAGATATGAAGACTGATCAAGTGTTAGCATACTTTAAATGCTCATTCGACAGGTCATCTATCCCTGGTGAGGTGCCTATTTTTAGCTCTTTAATCAGACTCTTAATTTCAGGTATTAAATTCCCGTATTTTCAGTGGCCCCTCCTAATATCGTCCATTGCAGCCTGCATTAAGATTAACTCCCCACGGGTTAACGAGTTTGAGTACTTCGTTCTCCATAACTTAATGTAGCTATTTCTACCTCCCCAGACACTCTATCAATTTTGATGGGATGGCATTTTTAACACCCATTTCTTTCTTGACTAATCTCCATTTATTAACTTATTTCATTTCTTACGAGACACTAGAAATAAGGAAATTTATGTTTTATATCAAGAGGTTTGAACGCGTTTTCGAATAAAACACCAAGAGCGCGTCCACACACACACACACACACACATATATATATATATATATATATGAAAATTATTTCACGAAAGTAACACGTAAAAATATTTATGATGAATAAACCACGAAGGAAAGGAAACGCAAAACTGGTGCTCAAGCGCTTTCGTCTAATGACATCCTCAGGAACACTGAAGTACATAAAAGGGTTACATCCTATATATAGGTTACAGAAAGAAAAAAAAAAATAAATAAATAACATACTACATGCATACATATATATAATATATATAACTTATATACATACATACTATATATATATATATATATATATATATATATATATATATATGTATGCAATAACGGAGAAGTAAAAATAAAAATTAAAAATTATTAAAGGATTATTATCAGAGGCATACAGATTTGTAAGGAAAAATATCGATTTTTAGCACTTCTCCGTTTATTGCATATATATATATTATATATATATATATTATATATATATATATATATATTATTTATTTTTATTTTTTTCTTTCTGTAACCTATATATAGGATGTAACCCTTTTATGTACTTCAGTGTTCCTGAGGATGTCATTAGACGAAAGCGCTTGAGCACCAGTTTTGTGTTTCCTTTCCTTCGTGGTTTTATTCATTATATATATATATAATATATATATATATATATATATATATATAATATATACTGCTGTGGAAGCTCCTCCAGATAATTCCCATTATTTTTCTAGCTAATTTTAATGTTATAGTGTTTCTCGAATTCTGCACCAGATAGCGTTATTATTCCAAGTTCTCTGACTTGTGGGTTCCGTGTTATGTTTGTCACGTATAATATTTCATAGACCTTATCCTGTAGCTCCTTGTTGTTTCCATATCTTATGACTTTATGAGTTATGAGCTGGAAATTTTCCTTCAGTGAACTTCATACTGTTGTCTTCCTCTCACCTCAATACTGTTTCAATGTTATTTTGTAATTTTTCTATGCCATTTCATTTGATATTTCCTTGCATATGTGTGTGTGTGTGTGTGTGTGTGTTACATGTACGTGTAATGCTAAATGTATGCTTCCTGTACCAAATGATATGCATCATGAATACATATAAATACAATAATAAGCCAAACTATTGATATTATTATTGGTGTTGTTAGGAATGCATTAACTGTCGAAGTATCATATATATATATATATATAGAAAGCAACAGACAAGGAAAGAAACATCCATCAAGTTGGAAAGGGACTATATTTTGTATATTGCAACGTTTCAAGCACAAACTATGCTCATCCTCAGGCAAAAATTCTAAAAAGTTAAAAACATAATATTAAAAACCATAATGACATCGTCGTTTATGAATTCAAGTGTCCCCGATGTGATCGGAGCTATATTGGTAGCACTGTGCGGAGCCTCGAGTCGCGTTTCTGTGCCCATATGGGCATAAGCCATAGAACTGACAAACCTTTGAAAACTAAAGAAGCTTCAGCTATACGCAGCCATGTTATTCTATGCAAAGTCGATATAACTTTACCTAATTTTAACATTTTAGATTCCGCTCCGTGTGAGCAAACGTTAAGACTTCTAGAATCCCTGTATATTAAAAAACTCTCCCCTTCGCTTAACTCTGATATTTCATCCGTTCCCCTCCGTCTAAACTGAACATCTTGAACAACCAACCTTTACTTGGTTTTAGATGCTTCTGTTTTTTTAGTTTTGCCTCGGAATCTGTGCTGCTTAGACTTAAGGTGTGTTCCTTTTAGTGTGGGTTTTTAATTTTTTAGTGTTTTAAAAGATAGCCTGTGAATTTTTGGTTTTTTGAGTTTTACATTTTGTATTTTGTATTTTATAGCTGTTATTCATTGTTCGTTTTTAGTGTCATTTTTATTGTTTTAAAGCTTGTTAATTGTTCGCTTTTGTTTCATAATAGTCATTATGGTTTTTAATTGTAACTTTTTAGAAATTTTTTAGTGTGACTTTGTTTTTAATGCTTGTGGATTTTTTCCCTATTTTAATTTGTTAATGTCATTATGGTTTTTAATATTATGTTTTTAACTTTTTAGAATTTTTGCCTGAGGATGAGCATAGTTTGTGCTTGAAACGTTGCAATATACAAAATATAGTCCCTTTCCAACTTGATGGATGTTTCTTTCCTTGTCTGTTGCTTTCTGCTTAAATTGAAATTGAAGCTTGCCAGAAGCGGCCTTCACCAATATATATATATATATATATATATGTGTGTGTGTGTGTGTGTGTGTGTGTGTGTGTGTGTGTGTGTGTGTTATTCTCTGTACACTTATTGTATACCTTATGCAAATAGCAAAGAACAATAAATGATCTACAGAATCTAAGGCTAACAAAGACCCTAAGATCCACTCTAAGGTTAGTCCGAGAGAAAGGAGTAGGGGGTTAAAAGAAGAGAATAAGGGGTTAAGTAAGTAGCAAAACCTATCATTCGTGGGTTAACATTCATGCAGAAAAAGAGAAAGAAAGACTCCCCATCATCATCCGCCGGCCACTGCCGACAAGTCGGAAAAACAGTCGAAGAGAATAGGAAAGGGGTGAAAGATAGAAAGAAGTAAATTAAGAACCTTACAAACCATGCAAACCAGGGCTGTGGAGTCGGAGTCGTGGAGTCGGTCAATTTTGAGTGGAGTCGGAGTCGTGGAGTCGGTCAATTTTGAGTGGAGTCGGAGTCGGAAGTGCATAGTTGGATGGAGTCGGAGTCGGAGTCGGTGCAAATCCTTCAATTATAACCATAGCAGCCTAGCTCAATTTTATGAAAAAAAATAGATTTAACTTAATGTTTTAATATATAAATAATATATAATATATAACATATAAATATATAAATAATATATAAATATAGTTGCTTATAATTAATAAGGATTATAATTAATTAATTAACATAATTAATAATAAGGAAATTTAAAAATTTTGTACTAGCAACCCTAAATCTTTTTCAGATTTTTAGATTTCAATTTGATAATTTTGATGAGCATCAATGAAAGAAGATTTAATGGAAGCGATCCTTTTTTTAAGAACAAATTCAGTTTAGGTTAGTACATTTTGTTACGGATGTTTATAATAATACAAAAACATCTTATTAATTTGCTAAACCAATAATAATCTTATTTTGTTTAAGTTTCAATCAGTTTGTATTTTGGGATTTATTGTAATTTTTGAATAAAGAGAAAAAAAGCCATTAAAGCATAGTTACAGCCACTAAGTAACCTCTGATGAGTCATGTGGTGGTGACGAAATGCCTTGTTTATGAATCTCCATTGGCCTAATAAAGCTAATCGTAATCAATTTGGCCTTAACATTCCATCGGAGTCGTAATTATACAAGTCAGATTTCTGGAGTCGGAGTCGGAATGTTAAAATTTTTGGAGTCGGAGTCGGAGTTGGAGTCAGCAAATTTTATCACCGACTCCACCGCCCTGATGCAAACACAGTCTTAACTCAAAGAAACATTGTCATACCATACAAAATACAGACATGCAAGTAAAGAGAGGATGAGGAGGGAAAAAATTATAATCTACAGATCTACAGAAGCTAAGACTAACAAAGACCCTAAGATCCACTCTAAGGTTAGCCCGAGAGAAAGAAGAAAGTAAGGGGTTAAAAGAAGAGAATATGGGGTTAAGTAAGTACTTAGCAAAACCTATGACTCGTGGATTAAGATTCATTCAGAAAAAGAGAAAGAAGGACACCATCATCATCCGCCGGCAAGTCGGAAAAATAGTCGAAGAGAATACTTCCAGCTGTTGCAGACCGCTCCTCCACTCCATAGGGAGGAAGAGATGCAGCCCACTCTGCTGGAAAGGGATGGAAGATGAAAAGAAGTAAAATAAGAACGCATTACAAACCATGCAACACATTCTTAACTCAAACACTATCATACCATGCAAACTACAGACATACAATGAAGAGTTACAGACATGCAAATAAGGAGAAAAAAAATAAAAAGTGGGTTAGTTTACGCTATGAGCTACATCTAAGTTCGTGTTAGTCTAATTTTTTTTTTTTTTGCTGGCATATCACACGCTGGCATGTCACAAGCTGGCGTTAGTCGTCAACAGACTCATCCCCGATCACCACTCCCAGAGCTCCTGTTACTAATTGTTTTATTATATTAAACAACGTTAATATTTTTAAAATGCCTATCTAAACGGTTCTTAAACACATTAACGCTGGTAGAGTTCACGACTGACGCGGGAAGATTATTCCATTCATCAATTACTTTAAACGTAAAGAAGTTTTTAGCAATATTAGTAATGAAACGTCTGCCACGCAACTTAAGTCCTATACGGCACCAGAATTAAGAGTAGTTACTCATATACGTAGGTAAAATGATATTAATTAGTTTTATTACTCAGTAAAATGACAAAATAATTTGTTTAGTTTCGTAAATTGAATACCAATATTTAAAGTACTTGGTTTTCCTTATGTCGAAAATATTTTCTTTCTTCAGCAATGTCAACAACAACAAAATTTTTCAGTAAAATCTCAAGACCCTAGTGGCTTATTTGAATAAAAAAATGGATATACAGTTTGGGTTTATAAAATTATTAAAATACTTAAACTAAATTCAACATAATAAGATTATTTAATATAAAAATTATAAAGTACAACTTAATATAGAATATTATTCATAAAAGGTAGATTACAATAGTTTATAATATTTAGAGATCCTTTTCCGTGAATGGAAAATGTATTTTATACATTTACACTTTGAAATCAGTATAAATTACCATAAATAGTGGGTTGTTGTTGTTTTTTGTATGTTCAATTTCCTATAATTATAGATTTTGTTTTGTAATTAAATTTTTTAAATTTCAAAGAATCGGTAAGAGAATTGAAATTTGGCCGATGCCGATACCAAAAAAATGACCGATTCTGCCAATGCCGGTTAATCGGTACACCACTATCTCTGAGATTTTAAAAAGAACCTTCAGTCTTGTTCGGGATCCTTAAAGAGAGGGTCAGTTTGGTGTCAAATATATAATTAATCCTTAAAGAGAGGGTCAGTTTGGTGTCAAATAATTAATTATTTATGATTTCAAATTACATAACTTAAGGTTTCCTCCACAATCTAGTGTTAAATTATGAGTCCCCGCTCGCTTCCCCCGTCATGTTCATTGTTTTAATTAAAATAAACCTGCGACTAGTGATAATTCGTAGTCATTTACAAAAACCCTTTTCTTTGTTTGTTCTGAGTCCCAATGGCGGTCACGCTACCCGTCAATCATTTTATATGAAATTCGGAAAATGAGTGTAACGCCATAAAATGAGTACAAATAAAATAAGAGAAAAGAAAAGTAAATAAAAAAATACATATTTTCGCTACCCTGTCATATGCTTTGCTTATATCCAAAAAGCAACTATAAATACTGTAGTTGAATTACTGACAGTATATCTAAATACAATCTCTTTCAAGCCATAAATACACAGGTCAGTTGAGTGGGACCTTTTAAAACTGATTAGGAGACGTCCATACCATTTAGTCGCCATAACAAAAGTTCCTCAAGTAATTTTGAGGAGCAGGAGGCAACGGCAATAGGCCTATAGTTATCGCTGGATAGAATGTCCCATATTTATTTTTGACAAAGGGGTGTCATAAACTCTGCAGGAATATAACTGTGAGCAAGAACAATAAATGAGATATGAAGACTGATCAAGTTGTTAGCATACTTTAAATGCTCATTCGACAGGTCATCTATCCCTGGTGAGGTGCCTATTTTTAGCTCTTTAATCAGACTCTTAATTTCAGGTATTAAATTCCCCGTATTTTCAGTGGCCCCTCCTAATATCGTTCCATTGCAGCCTGCATTAAGATTAACTCTCCCCACGGTGTTAACGATGTTTGAGTACTTCGTTCTCCATAACTTAATGTAGCTATTTCTACCTCCCCAGACACTCTATCAATTGTTGATGGGATGGCATTTTTAACACCCATTTCTTTCTTGACTAATCTCCATTTATTTAACTTATTTCATTTCTTACGAGACACTAGAAATAAGGAAATTTATGTTTTATATTCAAGAGGTTTGAACGCGTTTTCGAATAAAACACCAAGAGCGCGTCCACACACACACACACACACATATATATATATATATATATGAAAATTATTTCACGAAAGTAACACGTAAAAAATATTTATGATGAATAAAACCACGAAGGAAAGGAAACGCAAAACTGGTGCTCAAGCGCTTTCGTCTAATGACATCCTCAGGAACACTGAAGTACATAAAAGGGTTACATCCTATATATAGGTTACAGAAAGAAAAAAAAAAAATAAATAAATAACATACATACATGCATACATATATATATATATATAACTTATATACATACATACCTATATATATATATATATATATTATATATATTATATTATATATATATATGTATGCAATAAACGGAGAAGTAAAAATAAAAATTAAAAATTATTAAAGGATATTATCAGAGGCATACAGATTTGTAAGGAAAAATATCGATTTTTAGCACTTCTCCGTTTATTGCATATAATATATATTATATATATATTATATATATATATATATATATATATTTATTTTTATTTTTTTCTTTCTGTAACCTATATATAGGATGTAACCCTTTTATGTACTTCAGTGTTCCTGAGGATGTCATTAGACGAAAGCGCTTGAGCACCAGTTTTGTGTTTCCTTCCTTCGTGGTTTTATTCATTATATATATATATATATATATATATATATATATATATATATATATACTGCTGTGGAAGCTCCTCCAGATAATTCCCATTATTTTTCTAGCTAATTTTAATGTTATAGTGTTTCTCGAATTCTGCACCAGATAGCGTTATTATTCCAAGTCTCTGACTTGTGGGTTCCGTGTTATGTTTGTCACGTATAATATTCATAGACCTTATCCTGTAGCTCCTTGTTGTTTCCATATCTTATGACTTTATGAGTTATGAGCTGGAAATTTTCCTTCAGTGAACTTCATACTGTTGTCTTCCTCTCACCTCAATACTGTTTCAATGTTATTTTGTAATTTTTCTATGCCATTCATTTGATTTCCTTGCATATGTGTGTGTGTGTGTGTGTGTGTGTTACATGTACGTGTAATGCTAAATGTATGCTTCCTGTACCAAATGATAGCATCATGAATACATATAAATACAATAATAAGCCAAACTATTGATATATTATTGGTGTTGTTAGGAATGCATTAACTGTCGAAGTATCATATATATATATATATAGAAAGCAACAGACAAGGAAAGAAACATCCATCAAGTTGGAAAGGGACTATATTTTGTATATTGCAACGTTTCAAGCACAAACTATGCTCATCCTCAGGCAAAAATTCTAAAAAGTTAAAAACATAATATTAAAAACCATAAGACATCGTCGTTTATGAATCAAGTGTCCCCGATGTGATCGGAGCTATATTGGTAGCACTGTGCGGAGCCTCGAGTCGCGTTCTGCCATATGGGCATAAGCCATAGAACTGACAAACCTTTGAAAACTAAAGAAGCTTCAGCTATACGCAGCCATGTTATTCTATGCAAAGTCGATATAACTTTACCTAATTTTAACATTTTAGATTCCGCTCGTGTGAGCAAAACGTTAAGACTTCTAGAATCCCTGTATATTAAAAAAACTCTCCCCTTCGCTTAACTCTGATATTTCATCCGTTTCCCCTCCGTCTAAACTGAACATCTTGAACAACCAACCTTTACTTGGTTTAGATGCTTCTTTTGTTTTTTTAGTTTTGCCTCGGAATCTGTGCTGCTTAGACTTAAGGTGTGTTCCTTTTAGTGTGGGTTTTTAATTTTTTAGTGTTTAAAAGATAGCCTGTGAATTTTTGGTTTTTTGAGTTTTACATTTTGTATTTTGTCTTTTATAGCTGTTATTCATTGTTCGTTTTTAGTGTCATTTTTATGTTTTAAAGCTTGTTAATTGTTCGCTTTTGTTTCATAATAGTCATTATGGTTTTTAATTGTAACTTTTTAGAAATTTTTTAGTGTGACTTTGTTTTTAATGCTTGTGGATTTTTCCCTATTTTAATTTGTTAATGTCATTATGTTTTTAATATTATGTTTTTAACTTTTTAGAATTTTTGCCTGAGGATGAGCATAGTTTGTGCTTGAAACGTTGCAATATACAAAATATAGTCCCTTTCCAACTTGATGGATGTTTCTTTCCTTGTCTGTTGCTTTCTGCTTAAATTGAAATTGAAGCTTGCCAGAAGCGGCCTCACCAATATATATATATATATATATATATAAGTTGTGTGTGTGTGTTGTGTGTGGTGTGTGTGGTGTGGTGTGTTATTCTCTGTACACTTATTGTATACCTTATGCAAATAGCAAAGAACAATAAATGATCTACAGAATCTAAGGCTAACAAAGACCCTAAGATCCACTCTAAGGTTAGTCCGAGAGAAAGGAGTAGGGGGTTAAAAGAAGAGAATAAGGGTTAAGTAAGTAGCAAAACCTATCATTCGTGGGTTAACATTCATGCAGAAAAGAGAAGAAAGACTCCCCATCATCATCCGCCGGCACACTGCCGACAAGTCGGAAAAACAGTCGAAGAGAATAGGAAAGGGGTGAAAGATAGAAAGAAGTAAATTAAGAACCTTACAAACCATGCAAACCAGGGCTGTGGAGTCGGAGTCGTGGAGTCGGTCAATTTTGAGTGGAGTCGGAGTCGTGGAGTCGGTCAATTTTGAGTGGAGTCGGAGTCGGAAGTGCATAGTTGGATGGAGTCGGAGTCGGAAGTCGGTGCAAATCCTTCAATTATAACCATAGCAGCCTAGCTCAATTTTATGAAAAAAATAGATTTAACTTAATGTTTTAATATATAAATAATATATAATATATAACATATAATATATAAATAATATATAAATATAGTTGCTTATAATTAATAAGGATTATAATTAATTAATTAACATAATTAATAATAAGGAAATTTAAAAATTTTGTACTAGCAACCCTAAATCTTTTTCAGATTTTAGATTTCAATTGATAATTTTGATGAGCATCAATGAAAGAAGATTTAATGGAAGCGATCCTTTTTTTAAGAACAAATTCAGTTTAGGTTAGTACATTTTGTTACGGATGTTTATAATAATACAAAAACATCTTATTAATTTGCTAAACCATAATAATCTTATTTTGTTTAAGTTTCAATCAGTTTGTATTTTGGGATTTATTGTAATTTTTGAATAAAGAGAAAAAAGCCATTAAAGCATAGTTACAGCCACTAAGTAACCTCTGATGAGTCATGTGGTGGTGACGAAATGCCTTGTTTATGAATCTCCATTGGCCTAATAAAGCTAATCGTAATCAATTTGGCCTTAACATTCCATCGGAGTCGTAATATACAAGTCAGATTTCTGGAGTCGGAGTCGGAATGTTAAAATTTTTGGAGTCGGAGTCGGAGTTGGAGTCAGCAAATTTTATCACCGACTCCACGCCCTGATGCAAACACAGTCTTAACTCAAAGAAACATTGTCATACCATACAAAATACAGACATGCAAGTAAAGAGAGGATGAGGAGGGAAAAAATTATAATCTACAGATCTACAGAAGCTAAGACTAACAAAGACCCTAAGATCCACTCTAAGGTTAGCCCGAGAGAAAGAAGAAAGTAAGGGGTTAAAAGAAGAGAATATGGGGTTAAGTAAGCTTAGCAAAACCTATGACTCGTGGATTAAGATTCATTCAGAAAAAGAGAAAGAAGGACACCATCATCATCCGCCGGCAAGTCGGAAAAATAGTCGAAGAGAATACTTCCAGCTGTTGCAGACCGCTCCTCCATCCATAGGGAGGAAGAGATGCAGCCCACTCTGCTGGAAAGGGATGGAAGATGAAAAGAAGTAAAATAAGAACGCATTACAAACCATGCAACACATTCTTAACTCAAACACTATCATACCATGCAAACTACAGACATACAATGAAGAGTTACAGACATGCAAATAAGGAGAAAAAAAAATAAAAAGTGGGTTAGTTTACGCTATGAGCTACATCTAAGTTCGTGTTAGTCTAATTTTTTTTTTTTTGCGGGCATATCACACGCTGGCATGTCACAAGCTGGCGTTAGTCGTCAACAGACTCATCCCCGATCACCACTCCCAGAGCTCCTGTTACTAATTGTTTTATTATATTAAACAACGTTAATATTTTTAAAATGCCTATCTAAACGGTTCTTAAACACATTAACGCTGGTAGAGTTCACGACTGACGCGGGAAGATTATTCCATTCATCAATTACTTTAAACGTAAAGAAGTTTTTAGCAATATTAGTAATGAAACGTCTGCCACGCAACTTAAGTCCGTTATTACGGGCACCAAAACTGAACGGCATATTCTAAATGAGGCCTGACTAGGGATTTGTAAAAGGGCAATATAATATTCTTCGATTTAAATTCGAAATTACGCGCTATGAAACCTAACATCCCATTAGCTTTTGCGCAAGACTCCAGGCACTGGTTCCTAACTTTTAAATCCTTAGATACGCGTACGCCTAAATCTACTTCCTCGTCAACGCTCGCTAACTCTCTAAAATCCATCGTCTACGTGTAATTATTGTTACGAGAACCTATATGTAAAACTTTACATTTGTCAACGTTAAATTGCATCTGCCACTTATCCGTCCACTCCATAATCCTATTTACATCGTCTTGGAGCCTATTTCTATCGTCTTCGTTAACAACCTTACCGCCTATTTTAGTATCGCCCGCGAATTTTGACACGTTGCTAGTCAATCCTACATCTATGTTGTTAATGTAAATTACGAATAGCAATGGGCCTAACACTGAACCCTGTGGGACACCGTTACCTACATCCAACCACCCCAATTCACTACCATTAACAACGACCCTCTGTTTCCTAGCACGAAACCATTCCTCTAACCAGTTAGCTACCTGACCGCGTATACCGTGCGCTTTAACCTTCGCAATTAATCTTCTATGCGGAACTGTATCGAACGCCTTTTTTAAAATCTAAATAAATAACGTCAGCCGCTCTATGCCTATCGTATTCGCGCACTATTCGTTATAAAATTCTAACAAATTAGTTAAAACAAGATCTATGGCGTCGAAACCCATGCTGACTACTATTGATCAAATCGCGACTTTCTAAGTGATCGATGATATGATCCCTAACTACGATTCCAAAAGTTTACCAAGAATTGACGTTAAACTGATAGGCCTATATTTGCTAGCTACTGTGCGGTCGCCTTTTTAAAAATGGGCTTGACGTTAGCTAATTTGAAGTCTTTAGGAATAATCCCTGTTTCCAGTGACTGATTAAAAATCTTCGTTAAGGGCCCTACGATAACGTCTTTCAAATCTTTCAGATGTCTAGGATAAAACGCGTCAGGGCCTGGAGCCTTGCTAACTTTTAGCCTATCAATACATATAATGCGCAATCTCACCCTCGTAAACAGTTATTTCATCCAAAATAGTCTCGCTCCTAAATGGAACGATATCGTCCACATCGGGACATTATTGACGTCTTCTACGGTAAAAACTGTCGGAAAAAAGTTATTAAAAATACCCGCCATCGTCTGAGCGTCGGAAGCCAAAGAGCCATTAGTATCCACGAGAGGGCCTATATTATCTTTTATCGGCTTACGATTATTCACGTAATCGAAAAACTTTTTTGGGTTATGTTTACTATCCGCAGCTATAAGTATCTCTAAATTACGCTTAGCATTCCTAACTGATCTTTTAACCTGACGTGGAAGCTCGATATATCTATTAAGGTTAGCTACCATGCCATTGCGCTTATTAAGTCTATACGCTCTGTTACGCTCGTTTATGAACTCGCCTCTTTCCCTAGTCCACCACTTGGGCCTACCATGATTTCTAGCGCGCTTGGGCCTACGAGGATTAAACTCCCTTTCAATATTCGAGAACCTATCTTTAAACGCCTCCCAATGCAAATTTGTGTCATTACCCATAAATAAATTATCCAAGTCCACTACTCTCATCCTATTCGCAAAACTATCAAAATTGGCCCTACGAAAATCAGGGACTTCTATCACGTTACTATCCTTAGTGTTTTCTATCAATAGCTTAAACCTAATAATATGATGATCACTACGTCCTAAACTCTCGCCTACTTCTAAACCTTCGACTATATTTTCGCCGTTCGTCATCACCAAATCTAAAAAATTGTCATTGCGCGTTGGTTCGGTAACCATCTGTCCTAAAAAATTATCTTCCATGAACTCAACCAGTCTCAAACTCCCCTCATTACCAGTAAGTCTCGTAATTAACAGTAGGGCACTTAAAGTCTCCGACAATTATACTATTCCGATTATCAATAAAGTTACTAAGAAGTGAGTAAAATCTAGTATCGGTATCGAGGGGTTGAACGGGAGGTTTGTAAACAACAACAAAATTAAAACTAATACTACGCGCCCTAACTTCAATGCATATCGCATTAATTGCTGCCGGAAAATCTATCTTAACCTCGATAGCCCTAAGGGAATTACGAATGTACAGCAAAACGCCGCCACCAATCCTATGTAACCTACCATTAGTAAAGAGTTTAAAACCCAGTATATCAAGTTCCCCCAACAAGTCTCGAGTCACGGTATTTAACCACGTTTCAGTGATAGCAACTATATCGTAGTTGCCATGAATAAATTATCGCCTTAAATTCGTTTAATTTATTTCTGATACTACGCACGTGTCAGTAAAAGACGTTTAAGTTATTTTTTATCAAGGGTCGGCGTTTTAAACTATTTTTCACGTCGGGCCCGCGTTTCCCAGACCAACAACGTTTAACTCTATATGAACAACTATTACAAATTTCTAACCTTTCATATACACACATTTGTAACGTAACCCTACAGAAAATTCTGCCCATAGAGGGCTAAAGAAGGCTTCGGCCTATACAGCTTTCGAACGTTTTCGTCAATTAACCTACCTAGCCTAGCATTACCTATTTCATTAAAATGCACCCAATCTTTTATAAAAAGGCTAGGATCACTGAACTGACCACAGCTTTATGAAGGGGAACATTTTCCTCAGCACAAATCTCTTCTAATTTAGTATTAAAAAATATTGTTTTTGACGTAATCCTAAGACCCAAACCGTGCCTAGGGGTAATACCTAGAACTAGAGACCTATCTGACCTCGCCTTCAGGGACCTAATTAACCCCCTATATCTCTCCAAAAGGTCAGGCACTCTCATATTGGGCCTATACGAGTCGTCGGGTCCGGACAAAAGCCCCCTAGGACAAAAGCCCCCTGGACAAATTGCTGGGTAGGGCAAGTCAGGTGTCACATCTAATCCAAAGCATCAGTTCCACTTCAGCCACCGTGGTGTTAAGGTTATGGGCTGTTAGTTTGAATCTACGCGTCTGTCAGTTAACAATTGGTTATATTCTCTGAGTGACTTGGAAAATCAGTCTCTCTTCAACCACCATGGAGATCATCAAGAACAATAAAGGAGGTTCCAAACTGTGTGCAGGTATCAAGAAGAGTTCCAACAGTACACGAATACGCTGGGAATGTTCTCAGAGGAAAGCAGTTTCTTGCAAAGGTTGTGCTCATACAGATTTGGAGGTGAAGGAACTTCTTTCTGTGACTGAACACAGCCACGACCCAGACCCTAACAAGGTGAAGGCAGCTAAAGTGAATAACACCATAAAGAACGGTGCTTTGACCAACAGGGGCAGACCTTCACATATCGTTGCAGACGCTATATGTCAACAACCACTTGAAGTCCGTTGTGCAATTGGTCGACTTGACTCTGTGAAGCGTAATGTCCGACGTCTACAGAAAGGACATTGCCAAAGGACCCAACATCCCTACGAGAATTGGAGCATATCAGTGGTGGGAGGTTTTGTTTGAATGCCCGGTTAGGTCACTTGAATGCCCGGTTGGGTCACTTGAATGCCCTTGACGATTGGTTAGGTTAAGTCATGATATTTTCATTAAAGACATTAATTATTTAAAGTGCTCTAATATGTTTGTTTTTCATTTCTCCAAAAAAAAGAAAGCTATTTTTTAAATCAGTGACCAAAACTACATTAGTCTACCGATTTTCATTAAAATTCGCTGCTAGTCACAAAACGGAAAAGATCCTAAAGCAGGACTGTTCGGAGGCCAATGTCCTAGGGGGCTTTTGTCCTACACTCACGAGTCGTTGCCCCCTACCATCGTCACCAACATCGAGTGACGGGAGGCAACAATCCTATCCACTTCGTCTCTAATTCTGTCAACCCTGGCCCCTGGGAGACAGACCCTCCTCCTCTTGGTTGGATTCCGTTCAACGAATTCTTTATCCATATGGCGCACTAAAGAATCCCCAATTAAAATAGTTCCCCTCGTTCACGTCCCTATTCAAATGGGCGAAAGGGTTCGAAACCTCGATATGGGGGGGGGGGGGGGATTCCTATCACCTAACGTACGTGGCATAGTTCCACCCTTAACTTCTCTAAATCCCTCCCCATCTACTAATCTCGGACCAACCTTAACCCCTTCCTCAACTCTATCCAACCTTCCCGATAAGCTACCTAAACTAAAAACTAGGTTACGCACCTCACCCTTCAAATTACTAACATCTTCAACGTTAGTATTGGTTCGGCTTTCGTCAATTGTAGCCCTACCCCTGCCCTCATCAAGCGTTGCAAGTCTTTCCGTTACCTCACGTACACTACGTTTTATGTCAACTATCATATTTCCTCCCTTAACTCACAAAAGAAACAAACCGATGATTATTATTATTATTATTATTATTATATGTTTGTGTCGCTCGCGAAGCACGAGCCAACAATGTATTTGATATATCTGCATCTATGTCTGCCATCATTATTAAGAACGTTAAGTACCTTGTGGGACAACTGATGACTTCGGAGATTTCAGATTTAACTCCATTTACTAATAATACTCTTTGTGTTCTTTCATCAGACAATTAAATATCCCTCATCCCAGCTCTCCACTGATACTTGTTTTCTTGTTTCTGTGCAATAATGCTATGATCATATTTAATGAAAACTTTAGCAAAATCAGTATACCAATATATTACATCCATATTTTGACTTCGCACAACGTTTCTGGTATCTTCCCTTGGTGGTTTAATAGCTGTGATAATCATGATCTTCCACTCCATTTCTATTTCGCATAGTTTTTTTCTGGATCGAATCTCCTTGCGCCCGTTTTGCATCTGTAGATATTTTTTCCAATTTGTTTCCGTTGTCTAAATAACGTTTTAATTTTCTCTCGAGTTTGCTAAGTTTTCTTTTTTGTCTTTTCGAAACACGTTTCAGTAATACAAGTTTAGCTTCATTTTCTACTCTAAGTAGTTTTTCTTCTGCGAGTTTTTTTGCGTAGTAGGAATTCCCAATCTACTATAACTAATGTAAACAAATCAAACTATGGTGACACCACTAATGTCGCTACACACACATTCGTGTTGCGATGGCCACGGAGCTTATCTTGAAAATGGTCGCGGTTTTGTAAAGTAGTCAAGGACATACATACATACATACACAATATATATATATATATATATATATATATATATATATATATATGGGATGAATTTCACAATAAAACACGTGAAATGAATAAATGCTGCAAACCCACAAGTAAAAAGAAAAACGATTCCAAGGCCTTTCGTTTATTTAAAGCTACACCCTGACGAGGTGTAGCTTTGAATACACGAAAGGCCTTGGAATCGTTTTTCTTTTTCCTTGTGGTTTGCAGCATATATATATATATATATATATATGATGTGAATAACCACAAAGGAAAAGAAAACAAAATAGTGCTCAAGCGTTTTCGTCTAATGACATCCTCAGGAACACTGAAATTAATAACAAGACTGAGACTACAGTATATATAAATCACAAAGGGAAAAAATAATGATATGATTGGCACAGAAAAATATTGTAGGAGGAGCATACAATTTACGTGGAAAAGCTACCAGTTTTAGCGCCTTACCCTTCTTGTCTAAATCTAATCTGAATGAATTCAAAACAACAGGATCAAGCGAAAAAAGGCCCTGGCTGAGGTTGAAATTTTTTTTAAGCTGAATAATGGCAGACTCCAGAATATTTCTATTAACAATGTTGCTTGAGTGAAGCAAAATTAAAGAATTATTCCAATCAGTACAATGGGACAACTCTGACAAATGGACAAAAAGGGCGTCCGACGACCGTACTTTCTATATATTCGTGTACTGTGGTCTCAATCTTGTTATTAATTTCAGTGTGCCCGAGGATGTCATTAGACGAAAGCGCTCGAGCATTATTTTGTTTTGTTTTTCTTTCGTAGTTATTTTTCATCATATTATTCACGTGTTACTTTCGTGAAATAATTTTCATAATATATATATATATATATATATTATATATGTGTGTGTGTATGTGTGTGTGTTTCACACGACACTCAACTGAGCTATAACTAATACGAAAATAAAGAAGAGCTCTGATATTACCCATAAAGAAAACCAATTCTGTTTATATCTTTAATAATAACGCTTTACCTTTAAATACAGTATAAAACGGAAGAGAAAAAATTCTCTTTCCAGGAAACAATGATTGATTTTTCCGCCTTTTTCTCGTATGACCAATAACTCTCCTTGTCTGCACGTCCAAACACGTTTCCGTCAAACCCTAGACCGTTTTTTTACCCTATTTTCTTCCGCATATTTCTGAAAATACAGGGTGCCCGAAAAGTTTCTACGCGACAGAAATTACATTAATTAATTGAGTGCCACGTATATTTTATACGCATTATGTTACTACAGAGCCAAGTTGAACACGTGTGACCAACATGGCAGTCAAAGTGTTAAAATGAATGTGGAACATTTTGAACAGTTATGATATGGTCATGTAATAAGTGTATTTTCCATTGGGTACAACTATAAATGGAAAATAAACCTCACCTTCTTTTCATCACTGAAACTCAGGTGTCTGGGACGACTGAAAGCAATCCCTTTTCTGTACCCTTCTACTTTCCCTATACTGAATTTCATTCCAAAGGTGGGTGTTGCGTGTATGTACGCAACGATCTAACTTGTTCTCGTATTCCCAAACTTGAATCTTCCGAATTCTATACCCTCTGGCTACGGCTTACACGCCAATCTCATACTAAATACATCTGCGTTGTTCACCTTTCTCCTCATTCTACTGACTATCCACAATTCTTTGACTACCTCACCTCCAAAGTGGAATACATTCGCTCCCACTCTATTTTGCTGAAATCTCCATTTTAGATTTCAGTGTTCACCACCACCTTTGGTTTTCCTTTCATTTCACTGACACCCCTGGTAAGCTAGTTTACAACTTCACTATCCTGAATAACCTAGAGAAGATTGTACAGCACCCTCGTATCCCCGATCGCCTTGAGATAGGCCGGGGACTTCGATATACATGGACTCGACACGCGATTTTAGGGTGGGCCAGAGGAGGCCTAGGGTTCAAAATCGAAAGATTGCAAATAAGTTAAAAAATGTGTTAAATGGACTCCTACCATGTTTTTAACCATACCTAAGAGCAAAAAACATTCTAGCCACTCAACATTGCTTAAGGGGAGGCGGGTATCGAAGTCCCCGGACAACACCTATATCAATATTATTATCTAATATACTATTTCAGAAATGAAGCCTTATATATATATATATATATATATATATATATATATATATATATATATATATATATATATATATATATATATATGTAAGTTTTTTTGCGCACACCTACAGGTCGCTACAATTGGTGTAGAACAATGCAGTTTTCATCATTCGATGTCTTTTTATTCTGCAGTGCCCATGCTAAAAAAAAAAATTCCCTAACATAAATCCTGCCCCCCCTTTTAGGGGTACAGTTCTTCCCATTTCTTCATTTTTAATCATAATTTTGGCACAAAATGGGGGAGGGGTGGGATAATGGGGGAGGGGGTGGGGTTAATGGGGAAACTCAGAAAAATAGATGCGATATATACAGTATATGTAACCAAAAAAAAATTAAAGTAAATCCTTTGCAAGGTGCCAGCCCCCTTCCCCCCTTGGGGTTAATGGGGGAGAGGGGGGGGGAGGGGGTATTGGGGGAGAGGGGTGGGGTTAATGGGGGAGGGGGTGCGGTTAATGGGGAAACTCAGAAAAAAAATAACCAACATCGATTCCGGTCAGGAAGATCATGCTTATCACAACTAATGGAACACTATTAGGGTTTCTCATTTCCCGGCCTTTTGCTTATCCCGGGATTCCGGGATAAAAATGATTCCCTTCCCGGGATCCCGGGAAATCCGGGATATAATTAATTATATTTAAAATATATTATAAAATAAATTAACCTAGAAAAGAGGGGTATAATTATTTTTTATTTTTTTTTATAGTCATTTAATAAGTTCTGCAATCTCCATGATGGGCAAAATAAAATAATATTGCTGTGAAAAATATGTATTAAAAAAAATACTTTTGAATTACATAGAAAATTTTCACAAATAAAAAAATTGCTCCGTTTCATTGAAAACTTAATGAATACAACGAAAAAAAATTGCCTTTGAATTGCTTAGAAAATTTAAAGAAAAAATAAAAATTACCTTCAAATTGCAAAGAACTTCAATGAATTCAACCAAAAAAATTATCACTGTGAATTTTATAGTACGATTTCAAAAAACAAAGATGGTCAATACTTCGATCACTCAATCTTGTTCTCATTTTAGTCACGAAAAGTCCTGCTGCTGAGAATGCCCTTTCCGATTCTATTGACGTGGGTGGAATCGTCTTTAATGCATTCAAGAGAAGAGAGATGTTCTGCGTTTTTTCGCCCGTAGCCTCGAAGATCTCTAGTTCCTTTTTAAGGTGCTTTGCAGCGCTTGCTTTGCTGTCTAGTGTTCTTGATTTCTCTACCTCGGCTGCTTTAATAGCTGCATCAAGCCTTTCAGCTAGAGTCATCGAAGATGACTGAGGGACAGCTGATTCTTGCACATCATTATCTTCATCTGTCTCACTAGAGGTAGAATCAGCAGGTACTCCAAAAAGGCGATCTAACATCTGCTTTGCTGATGAAATTAACATAGACTTGGTTGGTAAGGCTGGCAAACTTCTGTCACTTGCGAAAGTTGCGACCTTTTTATAATTCTTTCCACTATTGAGGTATTGTATGAGGCCAGTCAAGTTCTCATTTCTTCTCTCTTTTATGCGTCGAATGAACGACTCCTTTAGTTTTTTTGAAAAAGGTGTGTTTAGTTGATTTAGTTCGTTCAAAATGAAAGAAAAAAACACCTTCTGATGAAAGTAAAGTCGATTCTCTGTTGCCCAGCTTTTCTGCTCCAACTTTAATGGCTCCAGCGATGCCACAATGTCACGAATTACAGCAACTTCTTGTTTGTCAAGGTCAAGATTGTCCATATCTTTATTGCAGTCGATGAGAGCTTTCGATACGGATGACCTTATTTTGATAAATCGCTCCAGCATGGCTAAAAGACTATTCCATCTGGTTTTGGAATCCAGCAATAGATGCAAACTTTTTCCTTGTTCATGTTGAACATATCCTTGTAAGATGTTATTCTTTAAAGGTGATTTGCGAAATTTTTTTGCTATTTTTCTGACTTTATTGATGATTTGAGACACGTTGATTTCTTTACCTACAGTGTCGTGCGATCCAAATGAAATATCTATCTCGAACGGATCCTCATCAAAGCGCTCACACAAAACACTTTCAAAATCAATACTATGATTGAAATCTTCTCCATCTTCATCTATGTTGTCATTATGTTCGTCATCTTCAGTTTGAATTTCTTCAGAAAGAGTGATTGCAATATCTCGGGATTTCCCGGGACAGGGAGAATTTCCCGGGAAATTTAAATTAGCTAAAAATCTACCGGGATCCCGGGATCCCGGTAAAGAAACCCTAAACACTATAACAAAACAATATTATTGATGCACTCGAAACAATGAAAACTATGATTTGGCGGGCCGCAGGGCCCCAAATTACTGTCGGTTCAGTTATTTGG
The DNA here is from genome assembly GCA_023014485.1 of Bathynomus jamesi. NCBI lineage: Eukaryota > Metazoa > Arthropoda > Malacostraca > Isopoda > Cirolanidae > Bathynomus > Bathynomus jamesi. The sequence continues at coordinate 126,739 of JAJOZX010007673.1, forward strand.
TCAATAAAACTATAGAAATGAACGCTGTCATGAAAATCTTAGGCTTCAAGTCCGAGCTCACTGTATTAAGATTTGTGAAGCTTTAGATTTTCATGGCTGCGTTCTTTTCTGTAGTTTTATTGAATGAATAATTGGTTTGCCAGTAACTGGAAGGCCGCAGACACCCCAATTACTGAGGCCCAAGGTGAGAGGAATAGGAATGATATCCAGATAAAGGGCTACTGATGTTCAAAATAAAATACGCCGTAGGCCCACAATTCAGCCGAAGCACCGCAGATGTAGCAAAATCGGCGCGTAGCGCCGACCTTTTGCTAGTTTTGAACTATATTGCAAAAACAGAACATTTTAACAAAAAACAATTTAAGATCACTAATTTTAATAAAAAATGCAACTTACATTTGTAATTACATTTTATCAGATTGCAATTTAGCAATTTTTTTTATACTTGGTGATTGTTTATCATCCTTAGTAGCCAGCTTTCTTTTTCGTTCTGCATGAATTTGGCTGTTCACTTCACTAACATAATTTTTTGCACCTTTATCAAATATTGTTAGGGAAACTTTTTCAAAACACTTTTTGAAGTTATGACCATTGTCACATTTAATATTACATAATGTTTCTGTGTTTTCATTTTCTGCCATCTTTTCAACAAAAATTTTAACAAAAACTGCTCTAGGATTTTCGAATCCTAAGATTTGTGATCTCAAAGAATTATCTTTGAAGATGAGCAGATAAAGCTCATAGGCATGAACTGCTGTTACAAACACTATGTCAGAAGGATTATATAAACCACCACGGTTTATTGCATTCAAGAAACTTTCTTTTTTAGTTGTATCACTTTCACTCACTCCTTTTGTTGGAATCTCAATATTTACTGTAGGAATTGTGTCATCTTTGGCAAGTTGACAGCAAGAAGAGCATTTTAGTGTTTTTTGATTGATCTGGCAATGTACCCAGAAATATAAAATAGAATTGCATTGTCGTCAGGTGAAACACTTTCTAATTCAATTTGAAACTCAATGCTTTCAAGAACTACCATAGCATCAGTACCTATTTGCTGTTCCTTAGCACAATTGTTCCCTTCAAACACATCTTTTATTTCTGACATACTGAAGTTGGAGAATTTTATTAAACTTTTGAGTCTTATTGTTTTCTCCGCCTCAAGGAATTGTCTTACACTGGCATAATAATTAGCACCATTTAGTTGTCGGTACCAACCGAAACGTTTTTCAATGCAATCTGAATGCACATATAAATACACAATACAATATAAATATATACACACACACACACACACACACACACACACATATGTTAAACATATATCGATATATTTATGTACCATAATTAGACATGTTTTACCCATTTTTGCAAAGTATTCACATTTTGGGCCAAACGAGGCTAGGCCTCCTCTGGCCCGCCACTCTGAGCCAAAGTGTCTGCGTGCGCAGTCCATGTATATCGAAGTCCCCGGATAGGCCCAACATTCTGGATTTATTTCTTACCTCTCGTCCTTCTTCTTACTCTGTCAAACTTTTTTCTCCGTTGAGCTCCTCCGACCACACTCTTATATCTGTTTCCTGTCCTATCGCTCCAGTTTGGCCTTTGAATCCTCCCGAGAGGAGACGCCTTTGGCGCCGCTCACTGGAAGGCCCTTCGGCAACACTTCTCTGATTTCCCATGGGATAATTACTGGCTTCGTGGCCAGGGCCCCTGCAAGTGCGTTCCGCAAGGAACTCTATACTAGTGATCTTCTTGCATATCTCTCTGACTCTTGGTCATCCTCCTTTCGGGATTTCGGTGAAACTTTTACTATTGCGCTAGACATATCAAAAGCTTTTGATAGAGTCTGCGCAAATCTTTAATTTCGAAACTGCCCTCCTTCGGTTTCTATCCTTCTATCTGTGCCTTCATCTCTGATTTCCTTTCCGGCCAATTTATATATGCGGTCGTAGATGGCCACTGTTCTCCTAGAGCTATTAATAGTGGTGTTCCTCCGGGATCTGTCCTGTCACCCACTCTTTTCCTTTCATTTATTAATGACCTGTTAAGTCGCACTTCCTGTCCTATCTATTTCTATGCCGATGATTCCACTCTTCACTTCTCCACTTGCTTCAAAAAGCATCCTTCCCAACAGTCACTCCATGCTTTGCGTTGGACGGCTGTGATGCCCCTGACCCCTGATCTTTCTGCTATCTCTGATTGGGGCAGAGAAAACGTTATGTTTTTCTGTGCCTCAAAAACTCAGTTCCTTCATCTGTCTACTCGTCACAATCTTCCACACGACTATCTCCCTTACCTTCAACAATACAACTCAATCCTTCCTCTTCTCTTAACATTTTTGGCATTTCCTTTTCTCATGATCTTTCCTGGAAAGATCACATATACTCTCTTTCTAAAACAGCTTCTAAGAGGTTAGGTGTGCTGTATCGCCTCCGCGGTTTCCTCACCCCAACTCAGTTGCTGTCTCTGTACAGGGGTCTTGTTTGCAGCTGTATGGAGTACGCTTCGTATGTGTGGGGTGGCTCAACCAACACAGATCTACGTGACCGGATGATATCAAAGGTTTTTCATCGCATCATTTCCCCGCCTCTTTCTGACTGTCTTCAATCTCTCTCTTCACCGCAATGTTGCCTCACTCTCTCTTTACTATCGCTATTGTAACGGACACTACTCTTCTGAACTCTGTAATTGCATGTCTCCTCCTTCAAGGACAGCACGTAGTACCAGACTTTTTACACATTCTCATTCCTTTTCTGTCCAACTCTCTAACACAAGGGTTAATCGGTATTTTCAACCTTTCAACCGGCCAACTCTGGAACAATCTTCCTCAATCCATTTTTCCCGCTGTCTGTGACCTCCACTCTTCCAAACGCAGAGTGTCCAAGCATCTCGAAAACCAGGGACCTTGATTTTGGCTCTCTTCTTCCTCTTTGAGGGGGGGGGGCACTTTTTCGGGCATCCTCCTTTGACCCCTCTTTCCTGCATAATATATATATATTTATAGTTTGTTCATAGGGAAACGTGTAGTCTGCACGTAAAAAGAAAAACTATAAGTTCGTACATGACTTATTGACCCATTGTTTGAGGAGGTTTTCAATTCTATTTTTAGTGGTCTCCCTACATAATACTTTAGTGGGTAACATCGTTTCCCTATAAACGAACTGCGGTCTGGAGTTCGACTCTCGATTGTGCTGGTAATAATAATCCGGGAGTTAGCGCAATATGTCACATTAATTGGCCTGAGCCTGGTGTGAGTTTCTCACCCTCCTGACTCCTTATTATCGTTTAAGTCCGTTTTTGAAAAGATGTAGAATGAGTCAAAGATTCGCGGGTGAATGGTTTGGTGTTCTACAAACGGTTTTAAATTGGTTGGTTGTAAGGAAGTGATCATTACTGTGAGAATGATCCCTTATACGGGAGAAGGCTTATTTAATAATCTTTACGGTTCCGGGCCAATTTCGTCATCAATCTTCAGCTCGTACCTACAAAATAAGTGGAGGAAACAGTGAACTGTATATTTTTTAAATTTTATTTTTAGTTTCCTATTTAACGAGCGGCTTTGGTTTCCAAATATATGTTACTTAAAGGTCTTATCTTAGGTTCCTTAATTAATATAATCGTTTTAATTACTTAAGTTTAAGAGTACCAACAAAGCCCGAACTTAGTTTTCGCCGTTTCCTTGCAATTATAAACTATTCATTTCTTATCATACATTCCAGAAAAGATTTTATTTATTTATTTATTTATTGATTGATTAATTAATTAAATTTCCTCTCGATTGATGTCCATTACGACTTTCTATGCGAATCCCTTCCAATTATAGAACTTATCAAACTTGGGCCTGTGGTTAGGCCCTTTACAAAGCAAATTGTATTTGGCGTTACATCGAAAACATTCAAAAGAATATATGATGAAAAATGGCAGCAACACAAAAGAATTACTGAAACCATTTCAATTTCGGGGAAAAAAAGAAAACCCCAAATTTTTACGACAATTCTTATTTATATGGCAATATTTTAAGCGATGCTGATCAATCTTCATAAGCACTTTACAAACTTCCTATCAAATGATACAGGATTGTATTTATATACCGTATATATATGTAAAAATGAACAATGAATAATCAATATTCATTTTTACATGAGAACCAAAATCGCCTGATGCGATTTTGGATAAAAAATTTTATTTGTAGCTTTCTATTTTTGTTTGTGTCACAACCCTACGATCTACCATTTCTATGGTTTAGTCGTATCCATTTTCCATTTTTCATTTGTTATAGAATTTATTATAATTAATTATGGTCGTCTTGCATCTCACCCTCGTACTAGATTATGCATACACATTGTATATAACAGGATTGGAACCCGTAGTTGTACTTCTTAGTCCTTAATACCCACTCTTTGTTTCTAATTCGTTTCTTTTAAATCCTCCCAATAATGACTTATACACTATGACGTCATAAAATAACTTAAATTTCCTTCACGGTTTCCATACCTGAACACTGAATCACATATTTAGTATTTGGACATCTTCCGTATTCAATGTATGGTAAATTCTTTAATAATAATAATAAAAAAAAACTTCATTCTCTATACGTCATTATTTATATGTTATGTAGTATAAATATTATTCAACCACATTCATCTATACGTCCATATCTTATCTTGACCACTATCCTATATCAATTCTATTAAATATTCATTTTACTCGTGTCAGTCTATGAAATGCAAAACTTTATGCATTCGTATCTGTTCGTTCGAAAACGCGCAAATACGTTCTCGTGTATTATTTTTTTTTTTTATTTTTAATTACTTCGCCTCCCGCAATGAACTCGGAAATGCTTCGGTAAGTGGTCAAATTCCGCTATCCACGGCAAAAGCAAGCATCTGATTTCGAAATCCTCTCTCTTGCTTCTGCTACAAATTTATAACATAAGGTGTTATGTTGTACGTTATATTATGTTATACTGTATATTGTATGTGCCCATGTACTTTGTATTATATTTCTAACATCTTAATTGTCTATTAATATGAAACACTGTAAAAAAAAAACAGTTATAGTAACTGTTTAATTGTAATTAACTGTAATACTTTAATTTAATATAATGTAATGTACTTTAATGAAACTGTAATTAAATGTAATAATTTAATATATAATGTAATAATGTACTTTAAATGGGATTGTAACTAAACGATACTAAGGGAATGTGAATTAATCCATAATTATAATCATGACTGTTGTGAACCAAAATTACAACGTACTCAATGATGTACTTAGATTGTACTTACGTACTATTACGAAATTATATCGCCTTCAGAAATGTATACTCGGCGAAAATACGATTAGTTTTTATTTTGTTTTTTTTAATTTTTATTTGGAATCTTTCATCTGATCATGTGTTTAAAAGGGGGGAAATTTAACCTTCAACTGCATTCCCCCAACATTTAGACTTATATGATACATATAATTGTAAAATTAACTTCACTCTTCTCTGGTCACTACTACGAGACTCCCTTGTTAGCAACCTCGCTGCGAGGAGGGGGCAGAGGCCCCTTGCCTCCTTAATTTTTGATTCCGGCCTGAGCCATGGTCGAAAGAGGTCGAACCTCTACCCCTGTAAATTCAGAGCACTACCTGTACATTTTTTAGAAGTAAATTACAGTGAGAGAAACTTTTTATTTTTTCTCCTTCGAGTTGGGCTCTCTTCCGAGAACTTAGTAAATAGAGAAAATAGTTCCCGATAAGTTATAAAAAGAAAATCGGCGAACCGTCAGAGAAAATATCAGAGTATTATACAGGGTGGGCCGTAAGTTTCCATACATAGGAAAATAAACATTTTTTTATGGACAACCATTTTTTTATATAATATGCTCTACATGGTTGCCATTGTTTTGAAAACACATTTCAATACGTGTTCCCCACTGTTGATGAACACGCATTAGCACAGTTGACGTTATGCTTGTAATGGCGTTGGTGATACGTTCCTTTAGATGATTTATGTCTCGTATCTTTTCCCGATACACCATGGCCTTCAAGTGCCCCCAAAGATAGAAATCAAGGGGGGTGAGATCTGGGAGGCCACTCCACAGGACCACGCCGACCAATCCAAGCATCTGGAAACTGCTGATCCAAATACCGACGCACGTGAAGACCATAATGAGGTGGAGCTCCATCTTGCTGGAAGCTCTCTGCTCTCCGACCTTCGTCCCTGAAACTCCGCTCCGCTCGGCCATACTCGATGGCAATCCCGCAACCTCACTGAACCTCACTCTTTCGACCTTTGTTTCACTCAACATCCCTCCATTCGACCTTCGAATCTTCATTTCCGTTCAACAAGAATTTCATCACCCTTACAAGCCTGCAACCACTATACCCATCACCAAACCCAGGTCTGTAAACCTTTTGTATAGGCCCAACTCAATTGGCCTACAATGTTTACTGCGTCGTGGAAGGCTACTTGTTATATAGCCTATAAACTCAAGACAAACTCTCAGTCTAACCGCATAAGCTATCTGAAGTGTTCTTTCGATACCGCCAAATCGGACTCGCATAATTGGTGTTATTGTAATACCGCAAGTAGGCTTATTGCTGTTCGTTAACTATCGTATATTTGTTATCCTAATTATTGGTCTTAACACATTGTATTATTTAACTTTTGTTCTGTATAAAATCACTCCTTTATTGTTAACAGTCACTATTCGTAATATTGCACAATTCAATCTAAAATAACTGCTATTCACTGTAAATAATTATTCCTTTCTTTGCTAATTAAACAAAAACTACAAAGCCCTTTTATCTCCTTTAGTAAATACATTATTTATTTGGTCGAAAGACCAAATTGGTTACCCATTAAAACGCATAAATTAACGCAATTACTTTATCATAGCGGACCTACTGTCAACAGTCCCCTATAAATTGGTGATCCTGTGACCCTGGAGTGACGAACATTATTTTTTTACAGTGATATTTACGCAAAGCATTTTAGTGACAATTTCAAACTTTTTTCCTCTCGTTGCAGTAAAAAAAAGTTTGAATTTGAATACGGTGCTCATAATTCCAAAACAAGATTTCGCGGACTAGACCTACTTTAAATAACAATGAATTTCTTTGTTTCGCGCGGTACGTAATTAATATTCGCTTACGGTTCCGCGGTCATTTGCAGCGGCACAATCGCTGCACCTTTCGGACACAAGATTGCATTTCCATGAGTGCCACTACCCTCCACACGGCATGAGCGCGGCGATCCCCGGCAATGGGTCCTACCCCCGCCTTCACACGAATCTTGGAGGGACTTACGGAACTCTCCGTCGACATGAAAGAACTCAACTAGCGAAGACAACGTTAGCGAAAGCAACTTCCGTGACACCAGAGTCGGGCGCGGCGCCCCCCTTCGCACCCCTCAAGGACTCCATTTTCCCACAATGACAGCGGCCTATGTTGGTACCACCAGCGGTACGGTAACCAAGCCCGTAACTGTTCAACTTTCTGTCGTCTATCGAGAAACGCCCTGCCGAGCACTAACGGCGTCTAATGCTTAAAGCTTCACTCGCGGCATCTCTTTTATATTACTGACACCAATTCTAAACTCCGTTTCTTGGTCGACACTAGCGCTCAGGTTAGCATTCTTCCGCCCGCTTCTCAAAAACGTTTACATCCACGCCTCGAAGTCGAACTACATACTAGGGTTTCTTCCCGGGATCCCGGTTGATAATTGCTGATTTCAAATCTAGGGAAAAATAGTAGAATCCCAGGAAATTTTCTTGTTATACTTCTTAAAGAATTTCATTGTTTCTTATCTTAAAAAAGAATAAATTACTTGATCATCCCGTGTATCGGCTCGTGTAAGTTACAAGCCGATTCGGCTTGTTGTGAGTTGTAACTTGTCAAGTCTGGTATTGTCACTGTAATGAGGCACGGCATCACCCCCTCCTCACTACCGAGTCCCCCACTCCCCCTTCAGCAGACAGTGAGTTCAGTGACGGCACAGCCACACAATGTTAATTAGTAGCTCATCTAGATCGGCTGTGTGAGGGTGTGTCACTGCGGTGTGGTGTGGTTTCGCAGTGTCGCTAGTGATGGATCCTCCCAGCGGTAAATCCAACAGCGAATCCTTTGTATGGATGTACTTTGAGAAACTTAACAAAGAGAATCTGCCAAGTGTCAAAAATTTATACAATAATCATGTGAAGAGAGGGTGGTCAACTAGTGGCTTGATACGTCATTTAAAAATAAGCACTCAATTGAAAAACCTGTGGCAGCTAAGCGTGCTGCTGATGATGGAGAACCCAGTAGTAACAGAAAATAACTGTATTCATGAGGAAGGACACCAGGGAAGAAATCATTAGTAAACTTGCAGCTGTAGATGGGTTCCCAGTGAATGGTATTACAAAGAGTGAGTTCATTAGACAATCATTAACTGAAAAAGGCTTTTCTCTGGCCAAGAATCCTAGTCATGTTATGGATCTTATTTATGATACAAGCAGTACGATGTAACAGAAGTGTGTGTGATTTCAGAAATTAAAACAATGTTAAGTGAAGGATCCAGGTTTAGTCTATCTCTTGATGAGTATACCTCACTAAAAAATCGCCATTACCTGAATGTTAATCTTTATGCTATTAACAATAAGCTGTGGAATTTAGGAATGGTGAGAATTCATGGTGTTATGCCTGCTGAAAGGGCTGTGGAAGCGGTAGAAAATAAGTTAGCCGAGTTCAGTGTTTCACTGGAAAGACATGTGGTAGTTCGTGTTACAGATGGTGCAAGTGTGATGGTTAAATTTGGGAGGCTTATCAATTGTGATCATCATTTGTGTTATGCTCATGCAATACACCTAGCTGTTTGCGATGTTCTCTACAAGAAAACCGAAATACCTCTTTGCTTCCTAAAAAGTCACTTGAAGAATGCTAAGTAGAATTTTTAATTTCAGTTTCTAATTTTCAATCGACAATAAAGCTACAGAAAAATTCTGGCAGTGTTTCATTGTCCGATACAACTGGTAAAACATGTGTACACGTAAATATATAATATTTTTATGTACGTAATATATACAGTGTGTATATATATATATAATATATATATATATATAAGCAAACAACTACAGGAAAAAAGGAAAAAGAAACGAAATCCGAGCGCTTTCGTGATATATTCACATCTTCAAGGACAAGAAAGAAATAGATGTGAAGATGTGAATATATCACGAAAGCGCTCGGATTTCGTGTTTCTTTTTCCTTTTGGTTGTTTGCTTATTAATAAGATCACGTTATTCTGTAATTTTACTGCACATATATATATATATATAATAGGAATATGAAAACAAGAGATACGACTCTCAACATTTATTGGCCAAACGTTTCGGTCCACTCAGGGGCCATCTTCAGTGACTAAATAGAAGCATCTAAAAATAATTCATAAAACTAAAGTAAATACAAATGTCAAACTGTACAATAATAAAATCTAACACAAAAAAAGTTAAAAAGTTGTTAAAAAACTATCTGGATTATAAAACAAAATAAAAGTAAAATTAAAACAAACTAAAATTTCAAAAATTAAAGTTTAAAAATGTTAAGTTTAAAATTTAAAAAAATTTAAAAAATTTAAAAAATTTAAAAAGGACTGACCTGGATGGTAAAAGTTACAAATAACAAGTGGAGAGAAAGGAAAAAACACCTTAAGTTAGTGCGTTAAAAAGGTGTTGGTTGGTTAGGAAGTATGTAATTTTATCGAGGAAAGACTATCGTTTAGTTCTGGACAGTGTTGGGCACTAAAGCGTTAATCCGATAACAGTTAATTAACGAAGTTAACTTTTTTTAACGGACTATTAACGGAAGTTAATTTCCATTTATCGTTATCGGACCAGTTAACTTCCGATAACTCGATATTTAGTCTGTTAAAGTCCGTTAACACGTTAACTGCGAGGAGTCATTCACGGAAGATCACCGCTCCGCGAATGAATTCAAACCGCCATAACTTCAGTCTGCCAATTCCGTCCTCTGCCAGTGGAACGGCTCTTCTCTCTCGGCAAGGACATCCTGAGGCCCAAGAGGTCAAGACTGGCAGTTGGGCCTAACTTTGAGAAGTTGGTCTTTCTGAAGGGCAACCAGCACATTGTGTCATAGTCTTTAATAAATGTGCCTAAAATTTAATTTTACCTTTCAGTTCCCGCCATAATAATTCTCTGGTAAATTAAAATTTAGTTAATGGTTAGTGGTTACAAGGGTTTCAAAACATGTAATCAGTACATTTTTTATTAAAAATAAAAAAATTATTAAGCAAAAAAGTTGCAAAACTTGATAAAAAATACAGTTAAATACCTATTTATTGTTGGATTTTGCATAAATAAACATTTTCTATGGGTTTTAAAGCTTTTTTCCTTGATTTTTTTAAATGTTAGTAAAGAAAGTTATCGTTAACGGATTATCGTTAACTTCCGTTAACTTTGTAGTAAAATTATCGGATTATCGTTATCGGAGTTAAAATTGGGGTTAACGGATTATCGTTATCGAAGTTAACTTTTTGGTTAACGGTGCCCACCACTGGTTCTGGATTTAATTTCTTGATAAAAAGGGATTCTAAAATTTTAAGATCAAGTGAATTAGAAGCAGACGACAAAATCGCAAAGGAATCCTGGGGGCACGGGTGGTCATGGGTCTCTGAATGATGCCGAATAGCAGAGGATTCAGGAGTGGAAAGAGGGCGAGAAGTTCGATAAGAAAACCCAAATGCTTCGAAATCCTAAGTTTTAACTGTAGGGCAGTCTGC
>JAJOZX010007673.1:142500-220897 GCA_023014485.1 Bathynomus jamesi
AAAATAAAATTCAACAAAATAAAGAAATAAAATAAAAATAACATTAATTGAAAATGATTATTTTAGTTATCATTTCTCAAAACAATTTTTAGCATTTAGCATTTTAAAATAGACTATCAAGATTAATACATGATTTTATCCATTCACAAAATAGGAATAAATAAAAAATAATTTTATTTTTTATGAATTATGAGATAATTACTATTCTTTTTTATGCAAAAATAAGAAAGAGAAGATTTATATTCAATGCGTTAATGTATAAAAGGAAAAAAATGCAAATACATAGAGTAAAAAAAATTCGTATTGCGTAATTGCGCGGACGTCGGCGAAGTCGGGCGGAAGGGGATTAATACTTAAAAGAGCGACTATAGAGTATGTTGATGCAAATGGTCAGACCTTGTGTGACGGTATATTTTTTAAATTACTTCATTTACTGTCGTGACTCATGATACGCTTGAGCCTGTGCGCGTTTTATTTTGCTGTGTGCGCGGGTTTCACAACGCGTGCGCGCGCGCACACGCGCACACCTTAGAGGGAACATTGATGGTAAGCTCATGGAGGATCTGACATCCCGAGAACATGTTGTTGTTGTTGTTTAGCCGATCAGCCCACCCTGATCGAGCAAGCCGGCGGCACGCAGGTAACCGATCGCCCTCTCCGGAGTGGACCAGAGGTTCAGCGCACTAGTGATGTTGTGTTGTGTTCGTTGTTGTGCTAGAGCGGTACAGTCCGTCATAATGTGTTCAATTGTTTGTGGTGTGTCTTGGCACAGGTGGCAGGTGTCGTCTATGGAGTTGTCTAGTCTGTGTTTATATGTCCGTAAGTTTGGGTGATGTCCACATCGGAATCGTGCTAAGTTAACTCGATCCGATCTGCTCAGGCTGATCTCTGACCTGTTAATGGGTGGCGGCTTCGCACCTAGGACCGCATCGGACGAGTCGTGTCAGTGCTTTGTGGGTTAGATGTGTGTGTATGTGTTTTCTGTACTGTGTGATGTCTGTGGGGCGTGGTATGGAATGGAGTATTTCGTTATAATATCTCTCTGGTGTTACCTTAATGGTGCGAGGTGTTGGTGCATGATTGTACATGTAGTGGCAAGGGTGTTGTGGGTTAGTTGTCGCTGCTGCCATGAATTGTGTTCCCCTCATGTCTAAATGTTCCCTAACTTTTAGTATTTTTGTTTCTGTGTGCAGGTGTTCTATTGGTGTTGTTTGAGTGCATCCTGTAATGATACGAAGTGCGTTGTTTTGTATTGTTTGTAAGGTGTTTGTGTGTGTGTTTGAGATAATGGGTGCCCAGCATGGGCTAGCATAGTCCATAACTGAGCGAATATATTGTTTGTATATGAGTGATGTTGTTTCCTGCTGGTGTCCAAAGTTTGTGCCTGTTAGTACCCTAAGCGTGTTAAGTCTTGACGTACATTTGGTTTTAATGTCCTGAATGTGGTTTGCAAAAGATAATGATGTGTTGTATGTGACACCAAGTATTTTGGTTCTGTGAGTGTGTGGAATGTTGATGTTGTTTAGTGTCAGCTGTGGAATTACCTGGTGTTCTTTTGTGTTGCTTGTAAGCAAGGTGATGGTTGATTTTGTGGGCGCTACTTTGAGTCTATTGTGTGTGAGCCAGTCTTGTATACTGTTTATGTATGTTTGTAGGTTATTTGTAGCGGTGTCGATGTTGTTGTGGGTGGATGTTAGAGTGATATCATCTGCATATGATGATAAGGTAAGCTTGTTATCTCGGGTGTTGGAATGTCATGCATGTATAAGTTGAAGAGTGTTGGTGAGAGAACAGAGCCTTGAGGGACCCCGTTCGGAAAAAGCTTGTTTTTGGATGACTTGCCATTAAATGTGACATGTGAGTATCTTCCTGAGAGATAGTTGCTCAGCCACCTTTTGGTGTTATTGTGCATGTTTGTGTTGAGTATTTTGTTTATGAGAGGGAAGCGTGGGATAGCATCAAATGCTTTACTAATGTCTATTGTTGCTAATAGTGTACTTGAGCTGGTCTTCTGGAGTTGATGCCATCCATGATGTGCTGCGTGAGGTTAGTGAGTAATGTCGTGGTTGAGTGGTGAGGTCTGAATCCATGTTGAGTAGGCGATAGTGGTATGTGTGGGTTGGTGATTTGTAAGATTAGTCTTTCTGTTACTTTGGAAGGTGTGCATAGTAAAGTAATGGGTCTATAGGAAGCTGGTTCTGTTGGATTTTTGTTTGGTTTGAGTAGTGTAATAATTTTACCTTGTTTCCATATGTCAGGAATAATACAGTGTTGGTATGAATATGTGCTGATATTTGTGAGAGCTAATATTCCTTGTTGGCCCAAGTGTTTAAGGTGTATGTTAGATATGTTGTCTGGTCCAGTAGCCTTCGAATTCTTAATGTTTTTGATGATCTTGGTGGTCTGGTCTGTATTGAAGGGTGTATGGTCATGTCGAGTCTGTAGGTTTTCTTGTGTCTGGCTGTTTGTCTGTCTGCATGTTTCTGGTTGTTGTCTCTGTTTAAGTGACTTATCTTTGCGTAGTGATTAACTAGAATGTTAGCTTGTTGTGTGTATGTTGGGATATTATTTTGGCTGCGACAGATAGCCGCGTGTGAGGTGTGAATGCCGCTGTTAGAGTGGGTAATGCTGTTTATAGTCTTGTATAGCCTGTATGTATCTGTGGAGTGGTTTAGTGTTGTTATGAATTCCCTGAATGTTGATCGCTTGCCTGTCTTCGTGTATGGCCTCGGAGTTGAGCAACTCTTGGGTGTTCCGAAGCTTCCATCCGGAAATGGAGAGGCGCAAGCAGCGGCCGTCGTCAAGTGTCTCGAAGACTGGAAAATCGACGACGAGGTTCAGGCGTTAAGCTTCGACACCACAGCTTCGAACACAGGTCATCGATCTGGCGCCTGTGCTCTCATCGAGGAGAAACTTGGCAAAGATCTTCTGTTCTTTGCCTGTCGGCACCATGTGTTGGAACTTGTGATGTAGCCGCTTTCGAGACAACCATCGGGGGATCGTCGACGGGACCTGAGATACTCCTGTACAAAAGGTTCATGGGTCACTGGCAGTTCATTGATCAAGACAAGTTCAAGCCAGCTTCAACTGATCCCTCTGTGGAGAGCTCAGTGGCATCTTCGCGGGACGAACTGCTCGATTTCTCAAGAAGACAAACGGTTCATGTTCGCGACGATTACCAGGAGTTCCTCGAGCTCAGTACAATCTTCCTTGGAGGCACACCATAGCGTGGAATCAAGTTCACAGCTCCGGAGAAATGCATCGCGCTCGATGGATGGCGAAGGTGCCATACGCGATCAAAATGTGGCGGTTCCGGATGACACCATCGGCGGAGAGAGGAGTGTGTGATCTCGTGGTTTTTGCCGTGATGATCTACATAAGAGCATGGAACACGGCTCCTCAGGCTAGGGAGCCCCCTGTGACGATTTCCATCTCATGAAGGAGCTGATGTGCTACCCACATCAAGGGATTTCCACCGCCACCAGCAAGAAGCTTTCCCATCACCATATGGTATGTCGGAGGAGCTCGTGGGGATGGCCTTCTTTGACGACAGAGTACCTTTAGCGATGAAGAAACTCATGGTCGAAGCCTTGGACGAAGATGCCGTCGACCATCCACCGAAGCGTCCGAGAGTCGTCTTGAATGCCTTCGTCGATGAGAAGGGCCTTGAGCAATTTGACGAGGAACACCAAGGCCCTCTTCACTCGCCTCCAGCTTCCGGATGAATTCCTTCACAAAGATCCGGAGAGTTGGCCAGCGGAGGACTCCTTCAAGAAAGCTCTGCGGGTCGTTGAAAGCTTCGCCGTCGTCAACGACCGAAGGGAGAGAGGAGTAGCTCTCATCCAAGAGTTCAACAAGAAGTTGACTCGTGGAGAGGAGCAGCTGCAATTCCTCCTCCAAGTTGTCGCTGATCACAGGCGGCAGTTCCCGGACTGCAAGAAGACGACACTTGCACCTCGAACCAGGCGACAAAGAGTGGAGTAGGCTTCCACGAGACCCCCGTTACCGAGCGGGTAATACTTCTTGTTGAAGAAGGGGGACCTGGCTGCCTGAGTAAACTTCAACGGACGAGGGCGACCTCTAAATATTCTTGGATTTCAAAAATACTTTGTACACGTGGGTTTTACTAGGAACTGAACAAATGGGGGGGGGGGGGGGTTAGAGAAACAAATATCCAACTTTCATTTTTCTCTATATATACTAAGGGCCACCCTAATAAATAAAATAAATAAATATATATATAATGCGCCTCGGTGGTGTAGTGGTTAGCGTCGTTGACTACGAATCCATCGACCCCGGGTTCGAGACCCGACGGCAGCCGTCGCGCAGCAAAACCCAGCTGTTCATCCTTCCACACAATAAAGAAAGTGGTTGGTAGATAAATGGGTACCCTAGGTGGCCTAGTGGCTAAGGCGCTGGGCTGCTGATGGGGCGTGGTTCGGATTCCACGTTAAACTGTAGGTCTAAGGTGGAGTGAAAAGCTTGACCTTCGTCAGAATGAACAATTCGGGCGGAAGCTAACCAAAGGTTATATATATATATATATATATATATATAACACAAACTCAGAATGGTTCCCTGAGAGCATTATATGTTAAACACAGACCGTGCATGGAACAAGGAACTCTTCTGGGAAAATTAAATCCACTATAGTCCGAATAAGTAATGGTAAATGACAAATACCATAGTTTTTTTCCTTTTTCATGATTTTAGCCCGACGTGGGCAACGGGTCTCTCGCAAAGAGATCCCATAAATATAGCTTCCCTCACCAGCTATCTGCAAAGCAGACAGGATCCAGCTTTGGGACGTGGATCTAGGGTTTAAAGCAAACCTAGATCCCTACACTCAGAACCTCTATATAAGTAAAAGACTCGTAGAGGTTCTGAGTGTAGGGATCTAGGTTTGCTTTAAACCCTAGATCCACGTCCCAAAGCTGGATCCTGTCTGCTTTGCAGATAGCTGGTGAGGGAAGCTATATTTATGGGATCTCTTTGCGAGAGACCCGTTGCCCACGTCGGGCTAAAATCATGAAAAAGGAAAAAAAACTATGGTATTTGTCATTTACCATTACTTATTCGGACTATAGTGGATTTAATTTTCCCAGAAGAGTTCCTTGTTCCATGCACGGTCTGTGTTTAACATATATATATATATATATATATATATAGGGCGTCCCAAAAAATGTATACACACTTTAACAGCTGATAGCTCAATTGATGTTTCTTTCTTTCCAAGTTAAACCCATTAGAATTAATAATGGCAGTCAGACTAAGCTTTGAACAAAGGAAATTCATTCTAAATGCTACTGGAAGTGTGAAAACGCAGTTGAAGTGCAAAGACAGTTTAGGAGGGAGTTTCAAACAGATCCACCAAGGCGACTTACCATCACTCGAATTAGAGATAAGTTTGAAGCGATGGAACTGTTCAGAATGTCCACAAGAAGCGTTCCGGAAGACCACGGACATCGACAAGCCCCACAAAGCAAGAAAGAGTACTGGAAACGTATCACCAAAGTCCAAGAAAATCTGTGCGGCAAGCGAGTCGTGAGGTAGGAATTTCAGAATCGTCTGTCCAACGCATTTTGAAGCGCTGTCAATGGAAAAGTTACATTCCAAGATTAGTCCATGCTATTAATGAAGATGATCCGGACCGAAGAGTGGAGTATTGCGAGTGGTACTTGGCACGATGTGGATGTGGATTGGACGAAGGGGTTTCGTAGAATACCCTCCGCGTTCACCAGACCTCACACCACTAGACCTTTTTTTATGGGGATACTTAAAAGACAAAGTCTACGCTATAAAACCTGCAACAGTCGCTGAATTGAGAGCAGCCATTGAACGAGAATGCACACAAATACCAAACGAAATGTTTCGTGATGTTTGCGATTCCATTGCTTCGCGTTATCAGCAGTGCCTGGACCAGAACGGACGTCAGTTTGAAAACAGGCGTTGACAAAACAATTAAATAATGTCTGTAGATTCTATTACATTTTGAAAATGAAATGTATTTTAATAAACACTGCCTTTATAAGTATTTAAAGTGTGTATACATTTTTTTGGGACGCCCTGCGTATATATATATATAAAACCCCCAACTATTATCTCAAACCACAACATAATCGAGATAACAACAAATATGGCGAAAACGTTAAAAGACAATACCCATAATGAAGAAAGAAGCAAATTTGGAAACTTTAACTTAAACTCCAAGACTATACATTGGAAAGAAATCAGATCTCACATGGCCCAAATAGAGTGGAAAACAGTTTCCGGGAATAAAACAACCAAAGAAATGCTAACAATCTTAGAAGAGAAGACGCTGGGAATTTTAGAAAAATATGCTCCGAAAGCACAGCTAAAAGGAAAGAGGAACTGGTTCGAGAGGCAAAAGCGAACAATATTCCGCAAAAGAAAAAGGGTAGCGGAGAAGTTAGTAAACTGCAGAAAAAACAATACCGGAAAAGTAATACAAGAAAAACTGGAGAATATCGATAGAGCAATACAAGCCCTGATTCAGGATCATACAGAGAGGGACGAGGAAAAGGCTGTGGAAACAATAAAGGAAAATCCAAAATATTTCTATAACATCAGGCCCTTAAGGAAAGGAAATAATGAACTAACCGACGATATAAAAGAAATATCTGAAACACTGAGAGCCCAATGTGAATCAGTCTTCAGTATCCCAAAAAGTGACAAAGCGATACGTAACATAGATACATTCTTTGAAGAGAAATTGCAAGGAAATTGTATAACAGATTTTGATTTTACCCCAGAAAATATAGCGCGAGCTATAGGACAAATGAAATTAATCACACTCAGCAGCAGGTCCGGACAAATGGAACGCATTATTGATTAAAAAATATAAAAATGAAATAGCTACACCCATATATTGGATATGGAGAACATCCCTAGACACTGGAGAAATGCCGAGTATCTTGAAAAGAACGAACATTGTACCTCTATATAAAGGAAGAGACAGATCTCAAGCAAAGAACTATAGACCGGTGTCTTTGACAGCCAATCTTACTAAAGTATTTGAAAGATTAGTTAGATTGAAAATATACTGAATGACTTCTTGGAGACACAGGAAAGGCTCAACGAAAATCAGCACGAATTCCGATCTGGAAGATCTTTCCGATCACAACTTATAGAACACTATAACAATATCCTAGACGCACTTGAAGGCAATGAAAACTACGATGTCATATACACGAATTTTGCTGACGCCTTCGACAAATGTGATCATGATACAATGCGCATAAAATGAAGTATATGGGAAAAACAGGCAAAGTTGGAAAATGGATCTACAACTTCCTCAGAGAACGTATACAGCTCGTTAAAATTCAAGGTATATCATCATCAGAACTGGAAATACGCAGCTCAGTACCACAAGGAACAGTACTGGCACGCTCCTTTTCATTATCATGCTAACAGACATAGAAAATGAAGTAGACAGCAATAGTATTGTACCATCCTTTGCAGACGACACAAAGATCAGCAGAAAAATCAGCGATATAAAAGGGGTGGAGGCCTTGCAGAGGGACACGAACAAAATATACAAATGGTCAGAAGACAACACCATAACATTTAACACCGAGAAATTTCAGCTCTTGAGATATGGTAGAAATGAGGAACGTAGACAGCATATTATGCCCCAGACAGACAGGAAATTCAGAGAAGCACGAAAGCGATAGATGTGGGGGTTATAATGACCCATGATGCGAAATTCGAGACACAAAATCAGACAGCGATAAACAAAACAAAAAGAGTAGCGGGACAGGTACTAAAAACCTTTGAAAGAAGGACAAGACAGTAATGATTCCCCTGCTGAAAACACTGATCACACCAAAACTTGAACACTGCTCGGTCTTGACGTCGCCATACAAGAAGAAATTAATAAACTAGAATATATTCAGAGACATTTCACAGCCAAGATCGATGGCTACAAAGAACTCAACTACTGGGAAAGACTACGTAAACTAAGTCTGTACTCTCTGGAAAGAAGAAGGGAGAGGTACACTATATATATATATGGAAAATGATCGAAAAACTGGTACCAAACCTCAAACTAAACCCAGTTACCACCCAAACAACACGGGAAAATAGGAAAGGCAGAATGTGTAGTGTTCCCAAACTAAAGGCCCGACAAGGGACCTCCTCAACACTGAAAGAAAACAGCTTGGTTGTCAGGGGGGGCTAAGACTTGTTAACCAGCTTTCAAAGGACCTCAGAAACATGACAGGGGTCAAAGTTGAAGTCTTTAAAAGACTAGATGCCTGGCTCAGGACGGTACTACATGAGCCGGGTGTACCTACTGTAGCTATGTGCGGTAGAGAGCGCAAGAGAGCAACTCGCTCCTCCATCAAGCCAGGTCTAGAGGCGGGGGCACCAGCTTGACCTACGCACCAAACGCACGAAACTACTGTACTACCAGTGTACCAGGTATATATATATATATATATATATATATATATTATAATATATATATATATAATATCATGCATTAACACGCGAAAGCGTTGTGTATTCCATCGAGTGTTGAAATATATGTCAAATTGTACTAACTTTTACTTTGTCGTACCGTGCTCAACGCTCCCGCTTTGTACTCAAGAGGTGCGAAATTCGAATCCTGTTCGGGGCCTATATATATATATATATATTATATATTATAATATATATATATATATATATATATATATATATATATATTAGACTGGTTCAAAAAACAAAATTTTGAAATCATAACATGGTACCTCAAATTATTGTGAACATTTATAAGAATAACTTCTGACAAAAATATCAGCTTATTTGAAGTATATTTAAGGATGCCGCACTACTGTCAAAAATATCAGAAATAAAAAAAAATTAGTAATATTATATGGATTGTGGAGTAGTTATCTTCTGTAGGTATGTTACTTGTGTTGTTGTGATATGATAGCATCATAGCAGTGTAGGAGAGTGTCAATGGCATCATGCACAAACAGGATGTAAAATACGGCAAGTTCAGTAGCGACTAGAAAATCAACAGAAATGTGGCTTATTGGAGAAACAATTGAGACAATATGTGGAAGAAAGCTACCATCCTATGGTGACGTTCTGCGGCTTATTTTTCATCATCTACATGCCAAAAAGACGTGGAAAGACGCATCTAAAGCTGTTTGCGCTGAAGTATTGAAATTTTGGGAGATGGCAAATATACCAACTGCTGACTATCGCAATGTTACGAAAAAAATAGAAAAGGAGTATTTTAATTAGAGGACTTCAAAAATCTAAATCTAGACGTTCACAGACACAAATAGATAAAGAAACTTCTTTTCAAGAACGTTTGGAGATTTATTCGATATCGCCCACGCCAATGCTCTGCAAAAAATTACAGTAGAAGACAGAGCTTTTCTACAAGCTCAACGAGAGAAGGGGAGGAGAGGCTACATAGGAAGTGTGGACAAAATATGTGCTCTCAAACAATCTAAGAGAAGATCTAGAGACGAAGCATTTCAACGCCAAGTTAAGAAAGAAACTATGAGAAAGAAAATGAACACAACAGTGACTCAATTTTCGTCAAATAGTAGTACCTCCGAGGAAGAGCCAAGTACATCAAGTACACCAGTCACCATAAAGGAGAAACTTGGTAGTCATAAACCAGCAATGGTTGTATCAACAGAATTAGCAATGACACTGGACAGAAACAAATTAAGTGATCGCCAAGCAGTATCAGTAGTAACAGCTACTGCATCTTCTCTTGGATATGAAGTTGATGATATTGTTCTGAGTAGAAGTTCAATACGGAGAAAACGAATATCAGTTTGTCAGCAAATTACGGATGACATCAAGCAATCATTTGAAGCTGATATTCCTCTAACAGTTCATTGGGACGGAAAGCTTATCCAAGATCTTACTGGTGATGATAGTGTGGATACACTTCTAATTATTGTATCAGGCGGAGGAAAATCTAAGTTTCTCTCAGTACCTAAACTTAAATCTGGCACAGGAAAAAATATTGCAAGTGCTGCGGTCGAAGCTTTGGATGACTGGGGGCTACGAGATTGTGTGCAGGCAATGTGCTTTGACACAACTGCAAGCAACACTGGCGATAAAAAAGGAGCATGTACTGTACTCTTACTGAAAGCATACTTGAACGGCCGCTCCTCGGACTAGCTTGTCGACATCACATTCTCGAAATAGTAATAGCATCTGTCTTTGACAAATGTCACGGCGCTGACACTGGTGGTCCGGATATCTTGTTATTTAAGCGTCTTAAAAATAAATGGAAGACTTTTGACACAAACAAGTTTGAAATTGTTCAAATCGATGTACCGGAAAAGCCCAGTATAATTGAAAATTGCAAGCAACATTTGACTAAATTACAACCTCGAGCGGATTACCGAGAACTCTTAGATTTGACAATCATAATACCTTGGAGATGTTCCTTTTGATGGCATTAAATTCCATCAACCCGGAGCGTTGCACCGTGTGCGATGGATGGCGCGAGTGATATATGTAATAAAATTTGTCTTTTCCACAAACAAATGGAAGTCACTAGACGTGAACTAGAAGGGATGCAACGTTTTGCATTTATGCTGTTCGATGCTACGTAAATGAATGGTTTTTAGCACCCATTGCTTCCTCTGCACCAGCTAATGACCTATCTCTTCTCAAGAAACTTCAATCCCACGATGATAAAGAAATATCTGTAGCTGCATCTAAAGCGCTCTCTCGCCATCTCTGGTATTTGAATGAAGAGCTCATCGGACTTTCTTTTTTTGATGAAGAAACATCACTGGAAGTCAAGCGAGAAATGGTGAAGGCGCTGGATGTGAATGGCTCTCAAAATCCTCCTAAACGGATAAATTTGAATGTGAATGATCCTAACCTAAGACAAAACACTAGCTAGCTTCGTCAGTTCAACAACTCGCAACTTCTTCACAAAATTAGCATTGCCAATGGACTTTTTGGACAGAGATCCTGCTGATTGGAACGCTAATGATGACTACAAAGCTGCTAGCAATTATGTAAAAAATATGAATGTTGTAAATGACAACGCTGAGAGAGGTGTTGCTTTAATTAAGAACTTCAGTGGCCATCTTACGAAAGTGAAGAACAACAATATCTTCTACAAATTGTAGAGTAGCACCGTAAGCGTTTTCCAAACGTAAAAAAATCTACAATAAAAGAGGGACTTAGATAAAGGAAATAAATGGAATAGAAACAAAATTAGAGGACTGTGGATTAGGCCTACAGGGGATACCACATTCAAAAAAACGCACCGATAACAGCTACCTCAGGGGTAAAAAATATTAATATAAATAATCCGATTGGAGAATAAAATGAAATGTTTGACCTCCGTGCGGCACCTCTAAATATTATCCGATTTGCACTAAAATTGGTATTTAAAATTCTTTAACTATTCTTCACAATATCCAGGGATACCATATCAAAAAATAATATTTGAAAATTCACCCTTATAGGTTGGACCAGTCTAATATATATATATATATATATATATAATATATATATATATATATATATATATATATATATTAATATATATATTATATATAGTTGTATGCGCCTCGGTGGTGTAGTGGTTAGCGTCGCTGACTACGAATCCATCGGCCCCGGGATCGAGACCCGGTGACGGCAGCCAGCGGCGCGCAGCAAACCCAGCTGTTCATCCTTCCACATAATAAAAGAAAGTGGTTGGTAGATAAATGGGTACCCTGGGTGCAGGGCCGGCGAGAGCTGCCACGGGCCCCGGGGAAGGATTGGTATATCGGCCCCCCGTTTACTCAGTATTTTATTACGAATGTTTTTGCGTACATAACAAGCAAACTGATTATATGTCCAAGTCGCTATTCAAAACATACAGTATGATAGTCTCTATAAAATGTATGTTCATTAATTATATTTCCTCTGTTATTTAATCAATTGCTTTATTAATATTTTTAGATTTTATCCCCTCTCTTTCCGGGCCCCCAGAGTCCGGGCCCCGGGATTTAACCCGCTTCCCCGCCCTCTCTGCGGCCCTGCCTGCGTGTAGTAGTCAAGACGCTGAGCTGCTGGTGGGGTGTGGTTCGGATTCCACGTTAAACTGTAGGTCTAAGTGGAGTGAAAAGCTTAACCTTCGTCAGAATGAACAATTCCGGCGGAAACTAACCATAGGTTACCAATGAATATTTGGGTGGATAGAGAGAAGAAGAAATAATGAATAACAATATAATACGAAATGAAGACATAAATGAAAGAAAAAAGATAAAGTAGAAGTTGCGAGGTAGTAAAACTGCCCAACGAGCAAAATGCTAAAAAACTAAAAACGTAGGAAATAAACAGCCAAAGAAAAATAATGATAATATCAAAATTAAGAACATAGAAAATAATCAGATAACAAGAAGGAGAAGCGAAGAAAATACCGTCTGTAAATACTACGCAAAAGGGTACTGCAGATATCGGGATGGGCAATGCATCTATCTATGCACATCCCACATTATGGAACACACATTATTACACAAGAGGATATTTTAATTTTAAAAAAAGTGCAAGTTCCACCATCTTACTGTCTGCAACACCTATGCAAGATATGGGAGGTGCAAATACGAACAAAAAATGCTGTTACCACCACCACCACCCTCAAAGGAACCCGACAGGCGAGCAGACGAAACCAGCAACAAAGAGGGCTACCAATTTTTTAGACGTAGCCCGCATAATTCAACTAGTAAATACCATCCAACAAATACAAAGCCAACTGACAAATACAGGTATCCAAGAGACGTACAGAAGGCACGCCGAAAGACATTACATGCGATATCGAGACAACAGTTATCGAAACAGATAAAGAGAAGAAAATTCTCGGAGGATTACAAGGCAACGAAACCGGCACTACCATTGGAAAATGAATCGGAAACACAAGGATGTAGAAACGAAAGGGAAAAAATAAAAATAATCCTAGCCAACATTCAAGGCCTTAAATCAAACCATTCCCCGGACAAAATTTTATATCTGAAAGGACTCGTGCAAGAAACCGGAGCAGATTTTGCATGCCTCACGGAAACCCATCTAAACTGCCAGGCGATCTGTGAAAACTGTGAATTCTGTATTGACAAAAAAGAAATACAAATTGACAACTATGACATCCTCCGAGCCGACAGAACAGTGAGACGTAAAGGAGGATGTGCTATTTACACACACGAAAGGCATATGGCAGAAATGACTGTAAGTACCACAAACAGCTACGTAGAATGTGTAGCAGCAAAAGTTGAAAAATTAAATATGGTACTAATTGTAATGTACAGACCCCCGAACACGCCAACCTCAAAATTCTCAGATTCCATTACAGAGGTAAGAAATTGGGTAAAAGATCTATATTCTCCAACCCCAAATATTTTTCTCTGTGGTGATTTTGATTTTCCATTCATGAAATATAAAAGGATAGGAAAAAATATGTATACACCAGGACAAGGGGGGCACACGGGAAGACCAGGAGCATTAAAAATGCCACTAGCTCTAGCTGATGAATTTATGTTAACACAAGAAATAACAGAAAACACAAGAAAAAACAACTGCCTAGATTTGGTATTCATAAACAATAGCAACCTAAGTGATAATATAGAAATATCCCCAACTATAATATCAGATCATAACATTATTGAAATAACAACCAATATAAAAGCAACAGGAAAGGAACGAACACGAACAACAGAAAGAAGCAAATTCGAAATTTTTAATTTTCACTCCAAAGCTATAAACTGGGAAGGTGTTGCATCCAGCATGGAAGTAATAGATTGGAAAACCATCTTCGAGGCCAAGACAACGAAAGAGATGTTAATGACCTTAGAGAAGACGCTGGAAATTGTGGAAAGACATGTTCCAAAAATACAAGAGGAAAGCGAAGCAGGTTCGAGAGACAAAAGAGGTCATTGTTCCGAAAGAGAAAAAGAGTGACTGCAAAATTAAGTAACTGCAAAGATAACATTAGAAAAATATTAAATGATAAACTGCAGAGTATCGATTGCGTCATACAGGAACTAATTGAGAAGCATACAGAAAAAGAAGACGGCGCTACAGAAGCGATAAAGGTTAACTCAAAGTACTTCTATAATTTTGCAAAAAGGAAGTCGAAAAATCATACGACTATCGGACCTTTGAAAAACGAAGACAGTGCTTTATCTGACGATCTAACAGAAGTATTTGAAATATTAAGAGCTCAGTACGAATCATCTTTCAGTATCCCAAAAATTGACAAACTGATATGCGATAGAAACGTGTTCTTTGAAGGAGAACTACAAGGGGAAAGCATGACGGACTTCGACTTTACGACAGATGATATTACACAAGCTATAGGGAAACTAAGAGCACACTCAGCGGCAGGACCGGATAAATGGAATGCCACACTGATCAAAAACTGCAAGAATGCAATCGCTGAGCCCCTATATTGGATATGGAGACGATCACGAGACACGGGAGAAATACCGGACATCCTGAAGAGCGCGAACATAGTCCCAAATATATAAAGGAAGAGATCGATCCGAGGCCAAAAACTATAGGCCAGTATATCGCTTACATCTCATCTCACTAAAACATTTGAAAGAATAGTTAGACAGAAAATCTATGGCTTTTTGGAAACTCAGAAAAAATTAAGTGATAACCAACATGGATTTCGGTCAGGCAGATCATGCCTATCACAACTAATGGAATACTACAACATTATTGATGTACTAGAAAGTAATGAAAACTATGATGTAATATACACAGACTTTGCCAAAGTGTTCGAAAAGTGTGACCATGGAATCATAATACATAAACTGAAATATATACGAATAACAGGAAAAGTAGGAAAATGGATATATAATTTCCTTAGTGAGCGGCGACAAGGAATATCTTCATCAGGATCGGAGGTCCTCAGCTCAGTACCACAAGCAACAGTACTAGCTCCACTACTCTTCATAATCATGCTAACTGACATAGATGAGGACGTTACCAGAGACAGCACAGTAACATCCTGTGCCGATGACACAAAGATCAGTAGAAAATAAGAAACCCAAAAGATATCGGATCTCTACAAACCGATATGAACAGAAGCTACAAGTGGACGGAAAACAACAATATGAAGTTTAACACTGACAAATTTCAGCTGTTACGGTACGGAAAAAGGGAGGACCTAAAATCCAAGGAATACTATACCCCAAATGGACAGGAAATTCAGAGTAATTCTAAAGCAAAAGATTTAGGGGTTGTAATGACAGATGATGCGAAATTTGAAACACAAAATAAGATAGCAGTAAACAGAGCAAAGAGAATAACGGGGCAGATACTGAGAACCTTTAAACGAAATTATCGGATAATGATTCCTCTACTGAAAACACTGATCATACCCAAATTGGAATACTGCTTGGTCTTAACATGCCCAAAAATTGCCCATATAAAAAAGAAGACATTAGACAGCTAGAAGGGATTCAGAGAAGCTTCACAGCCAAGATCATTGGGTGCAAAGAACTAAATTACTGGGAAAGGTTACGCGAATTAAACCTATATTCACTGGAAAGGAGGAGAGATACACCATTAGTTACACTTGAAAAATAATGGAGAAACCAGGGTTGTGGAGTCGGTCCAAAATTTTCCGACTCCGACTCCACACATTGTAAAAATTCGAGTCCGACTCCGACTCCACACATTGTAAAAAATCTAAAAATCCGACTCCGACTCCTCACATTTTAAATATATGACTCCGACTCCTCTAGTGTTTCACTCTATAATTATCATAATAATAAGACATTTCATCACCACCACATGAATCGTCAGGTTACTTTCTAGGATAAGGGAACATTCAAATATTAAGAAGGATATTGACTTGTAGATATTATCATATTAAGGGATTTTTATTTTTTCCAATAATATATATATATATATATATATATATATATATATATATATATATATATATATATATATAAATGAAAAGATTCTCTTAAACATAATTAAGGTCTAACCAGTAGTAGTCCTACTTAAAATTGAATAACCCTTCTTAACCTAGTGGCTATAACCAGGGTTGTGGAGTCGGTCCAAAATTTTCCGACTCCACACATTGTAAAAATTCGGCTCCGACTCCGACTCCGACTCGCCCTGAAACGTGCGACTCCACGACTCCGACTCCCACAACCCTGGGAGAAAACTAGTCCCCAATCTTACTCTGAACCCTATAACTCCCCTAAAACAGTGGAAAGTAGAAAAGGAAGACTGTGTCGTGTTCCCAAATTAAAGGCGAGACAGAGAACATCCTTAACCCTGAAAGAAAATAGTTTTGTTGTGAGAGGACCAAGACTGTTTAATCAGCTGCCCAAAGACCTAAGGAAAACGAGTGGTATTGCGGTGGACATCTTCAAGAGAAGATTAGACGCCTGGCTCAGAACAATCCCCGATGATCCGGGCGTACTTGGCTATGTGAGGTGGAGAGTACAGAGAACAAACTCATTACTTCACCAGGCCAACTCGAGAGGAGGGGCGACAAGCTTAACCGTCGTGAAATGAGGAATCATCGCAAGGAACATTTGAAAGGTACAGTTAAGCTAGGTCCGAATGTTAATTAGAAGAAATTAAATTAATTTTAAAAGTAATATTAAATTTATGAATAAAAAAATATTTGAAGATCGCACCTGAAATTGTTTTTGAAGAAGGTCGAATGAATTTCCAACCGATTTCTCTGAAGGTGAAAGGAGGTCAAGAACCAAATAATAAATAATTAATTCGAAATAGCATAATAATAATAATAATAATAATATGCAAAAGTATATTTTATATACAGAATGAAATAATAAATAATTACTAAGATTTCCTAACTTTAAGATTATTACTTTATGTTAATATTATAATAATAATAATAATAATAATAATAATAATGATTTCCTACGGAAATTCTTAATAATAAATAATAATATAATATATTATTATTATTATTAGTAGTAGTAGTAGTAGTAGTAGTAATAATAATAGTAGTTTACAAGTTTTATTAAAATTTGTGATGGAACCCAAGATCTTGGGATTGGTCCAGAATCCAAAAACGCTTATTTAACAATGTCACAAATTGTACCAGAAACCAGTTACTCCAACATTATTAATAGGCTAAGCATATTAAAACAGGCAAATAGTTTGGCTAAAGTTCGTACTCGAAACTTACAAAAATAACAACAATGTTTAATCCTAAAACATTAAATATTTTCCAAATAAGATAATTAAATCTTACTTCAAATTTTATGATTATTTCCAAAGTAACATCAACAGAGAGATGCCAAACTTAATCAAGATTCATTTAAAAAACAAAACCAACTAACTTACCAAATTTTTACAATATATATATATATATATATATATATATATATATATATATGATCTTGAACCATGCACGCGATATTTCAACCATTCAAATACAAGCTATAACCCCACACAACACTAAACATCACACATTTATACATTCTATTAACAAATTAACAGCTACATCGATAAGTAACTGTAATTATAATATCCAAAGTACGTTATCAGGAAGTTTCGAGTCTCACCTAATCCCCGCTTGAAGTTTATCTATAACATATAATCTCATTTGTAATCCCATCTTTATAACTTTCTCCATCATCTTTCACCAAAAAGTTTCCCTATAAAGAAAGTTTCTCTCGCATCTTTAATCAGGAATTAGGTCGTATCTACATATCCTTCCATCAAATTCAAAAGTCCAAAGTTCACATATAATTCCTTTATATTCCTTTAGACTCAAGTAAAGGTGATAATATATATATATATATATATATATATATATATATATATATATATATATATATATATATATATATATATATATATTAGGGTGCCACTTATTTGGGGTGTTTTTCATTTTTGGGAATTTCTATCAGGACGGGCGCATTTCTGGTGTCATTCCGTCTAAAAACATTGTATGTAAAATATTTTTGAAATAAAATAATAATTAGAACTGCCTCAACGAGGTCAAAGTTTATACTTTTTGTCGAAAAGTACTCATGGCGTTCTGTTATCATGTCAGTTTTCGTTTCGATAGCTGCTGTAGTTTCTGAGTTGAAAAATGATAACAGACAGACAGACGGACGGTCAGAGTCGTGGTTTAGTCTTCCGCACTGGTGTACAGAAGACTAAAATGAGGTATTATACAGGGTGTTAACACGAGTTTATCCAAATATTGATACAGGCGAAAGAACATGTTATTCTAAGTAGAAAATGGGTTGGGACGAGTTTTGCCACACTAACAGTGTTTCATTCTCTTTTTCAGTGAGTTCTGAAACGACGTGATGGCTTCGGCAACAAGATCTAAAACAGCAGTCTATCTCCTGGGGACCGTGGACCACAGCATCACAGGAAGCATGCTGCCTACGGGAAAGCAGGCGCTTCAGTACTTTTTCCACCTTCACCTTGACGTCAAGAAGCCGATCAAGGAAGCAGCCGCTGAGACAGTGACCGCAGTCAAGGAATTCTGGAGCGGTCCGTATTCCTACGCAGAAAGACCAACGCGCAAGGGACAAGGTTCTCCGAATGTACGAGAAGTGGCGGGCTCTGAACAAGAACTCGAAACGGCGCACTGTGACCCAAATCAGGAACGAGGCCGAGTTCCTCTCATCCCTTGACCGCCTCTTCGACATCGCACACGAACAGGCGATGTCGATGATCACAATCGAAGAGGACAGGGAGTTCCTGACGGGACAAAGGCCGAGGTGCGGCGCGGCCGCATCTCCTCCACACGTGACATGACGCTGCACACTGAGGAGGAGCGTGCGAGGAGACAGGAAGCGGAAAGGAGCCGCCGGCAAGATGATGAAAGGGCGAACAGAGAGAGCGAGAAGAACTCGTCGAACTGGCATCGAGCTCCAGCTCAGGTGCAAGCAGCCCGACTCGGTCACCGACACGGCGTCGTCGCCGAGAAGAAGGAAGAGCTCTCTCTCCCGGGCCCGTCCACGTCGAATGCAGAAGCATCTACGACCCCTTTACCACCCAAGCGATTCCACGCGTCGAAAAAGATGATCACCCCTGATCTCTCCGCAGCGATGGATCGGACGAAACTTACCGACCGAGGTGTTTTTTTGCTGTCGGCGGCTGCGAGGAGCTTGGGCCACGACCCTGAGGAGCTGGTCTTGAACCGCGAATCCTCCCGCGCCGGACCGAGCAAAGTTCCGTGCTATGGCAGCAGCGGAAATGAAGGCAGCCTTCCATCCTACTGTGCCGCTGACCGTTCACTGGGACGGGAAAATCGTACCAGCGGCTGACGGAGGCCCTGCTGAAGATCGCCTTCCAGTTCTGGTGTCTGGGGAGAACGTCGACAAGCTTCTGGCTGTGCCCAGCCTCCCCGACGGCCACCGGCCGCGCCATGGCGGAAGCCGTCCTCTCTGCCCTCGAGGATTGGGACATCAAGGGACGGATCTGTGCCCTCTCTTTTGACACCACCGCCTCAAACACAGGACTCTCAGGAGGAGCTTGCTATATCATTGAGCAGAAACTCGAGAAGACAGTGCTTCATTTGGCTTGCCGCCACCACATCCACGAACTGGTGTGCGAGAAGGCATTCACGGCGTGCCTCGGTCCCTCTACTGGTCCTGACATCCTCCTGTTCAAACGATTCGCCGCCCAGTGGGACTTCATCGATCAAACCAAAGCGAAGCCCTTCGAGGATGGAACCATGCCGCAGCACCTGAAGGACGCCCGCGACGACCTGCTGATCGAATTCAGCCGCCTCCTCGACGGTCAACATCCACGTGATGACTACAGGGAACTTCTGGAGCTCTCTGTAATTGTGCTGGGCGGTCCGAACAAGCGGGGTGCCCGGTTCGCTCGTCCCGGCGCCTTCCATCGCGCGCGCTGGATGGCAAAAGTCATCTATGCCATCAAACTGTTCCTGTTCGGGAACAGTTTCAGATGTCGTCAGGCGAAGCGGCTGGAATCCGGCGATTCACCATCTTCGCCGTGTCCATCTACGTGACGGCCTGGTACAAAGCGCCGCTCCCGGCAACGGCCCCAGCCGCGGACCTCGCGCTGCTCAAGGCCCTCGTCTATTATCCGGACTCAGCGGTGGCCAAGGCGACGGCGACAGTCTTCGCCAGGCACCTATGGTACTTGAGCGAGCGCCTCGTCACCCTGGCCATCTTCGACGAGGGTATCGACTTGGCGACAAAGCGGGAGATGATTAAAGCGATGGAAGAAGAGGAAGGATCGGAGGATCCCCCGCGGCGTATCAATGTGGACCT
Source organism: Bathynomus jamesi (assembly GCA_023014485.1). Classification (NCBI taxonomy): domain Eukaryota; kingdom Metazoa; phylum Arthropoda; class Malacostraca; order Isopoda; family Cirolanidae; genus Bathynomus; species Bathynomus jamesi. The sequence continues at coordinate 162,744 of JAJOZX010007673.1, forward strand.
GTCCACCGCCTCAATCGCCAACAATACATTGGCCAAGTTCACAACGACTACATCAAAGGAGTTCTTCAAGGTTCTGGACATCAGCACCGCCTTCCTGCTCAAGGATCCGGAGGAGTGGCGGACGGACCCAGCCTTCATCGCCGCATCCGCCGAGTCCAGGCCCTTCAAGTTGTCAATGACTTCGCGCGAGCGCGGGGTGGCGTTGATGCAGTCTTTCAACCTGGCCCTTACCAAGAGTGAAGACCAAAGGCAGTTCCTCTTACAGTGGTCGAGAAGCACCGCTGTGACTTCCCAACCGCCCGCAAGTCCACCGTGACCTCTGCAAAGTAGGCAACATGAGAGGGAGATGGGCGCCCATGATACCCCCCCCCCCTTGAGGGCTAATACTCGAGTTGAGGGGGACCTAGAGTTGAAAGTATGAAGTCCAGTTATATGTTTAGGTCAAGATTAGTAGCTTGAACAAACTAGAAGTGATATTTTATTTGCTAGAGGCATAGAACATCATGATCAAAAATTTCTACTTTTCGAGAAAATATACAAACTTTGACCGTATTGAGGCAGTTCTAAATATTGTTTTATTTCAAAAATATTTTACACACGAATTTTTGACAAATGGAACCAGAAACGCGCCGTCCCGATAAAAATTCAAACTTTCGAAAATAAGTGTCACCCTAACTATATATATATATATATACAGGGTGGGCGGAAAGTAGCTCCCTATTTTGGATTGGTAAAAAATACGTATATTATCCATTTATTTCAGAAGAAATAATATGAAAAGGTAGGCATACATGGTAGGTTTTCTCTAAAATTCAATGTGGGCTCCAACTCTTTCCACCAGCTTCTGGAGCCGCCCAGGAATGGCGTCCATGACTTTAGCAGGAACTCCGCGGGATGGAGGACATGACTTCCCGAATTCGGTCCTCCAGTTCTTCCAATGTCCTCTGTTTGGTGCGGTAGACTTCTTCCTTTACCCACCCCCAAAAGAAAGAAGTCGCACGGTTACCGCTGAAAAACGCAGAATCGGTTCAGTGTAACGGTGTGGTGTGGTATGACCTCAGATCAGGTTGTGGGCCCGTTCCTTCTGCGCAACACCATGAATGCTGAGCGGTACCTTGCTATGTGCGAAACGAGGTCTGGCCGGTTGTCAGCACATGGGAGAACATCGACGATCTGATATTTATGCAAGATGACGCCCCTCCGCACTTCGCTCTTGTTGTCCGTGAGTGGCTGATGCCCACTTCCCTGGGCGTTGGATGGGTCGTCGTGGTCCACATCAATGGCCAGCCAGGAGCCCCGACTTGACACCGTGCGACTTCTTTCTTTGGGGTGGGTAAAGGAAGAAGTCTACCGCACCAAACCGAGGACATTGGAAGAACTGGAGGACCGAATTCGGGAAGTCATGTCCTCCATCCCGCCGGAGTTCCTGCTAAAGTCAGTGGACGCCATTCCTGGGCGGCTCCAGAAGCTGGTGGAAAGAGTTGGAGCCCACATTGAATTTTAGAGAAAACCTACCATGTATGCCTACCTTTTCATATTATTTCTTCTGAAATAAATGGATAATATACGTATTTTTTTACCAATCCAAAATAGGGAGCTACTTTCCGCCCACCCTGTATATATATATGAATAGAAACGACATAAGTGTTAAGGAACGTTTCTGCACACGAGGAGGAGAGATAACGAATAATGAAAAATGAGGCGAACCGCCCAGGAATCGAACCCAGGGCCTTCCAATTGCCGGTCGGACGCTCTACCATTATGCTACGGACCTCACTCAATCACAAATCGAAATTCTCCCACATAGGGCAGAAACCAATGCCCTGAGAGGGCACCCTCGCAAATCGTGAATAGCGCATATAACTGCAATGACCGCGCAGTATATAAATGAATAGAAACGACATAAGTGTTAAGGAACGTTTCTGCACACGAGGAGGAGAGATAACGAATAATGAAAAATGAGGCGAACCGCCCAGGAATCGAACCCAGGGCCTTCCAATTGCCGGTCGGACGCTCTACCATTATGCTACGGACCTCACTCAATCACAAATCGAAATTCTCCCACATAGGGCAGAAACCAATGCCCTGAGAGGGCACCCTCGCAAATCGTGAATATGCGCATATAACTGCAATGACCGCGCAGTATATAAATGAATAGAAACGACATAAGTGTTAAGGAACGTTTCTGCACACGAGGAGGAGAGATAACGAATAATGAAAAATGAGGCGAACCGCCCAGGAATCGAACCCAGGGCCTTCCAATTGCCGGTCGGACGCTCTACCATTATGCTACGGACCTCACTCAATGGTAGAGCGTCCGACCGGCAATTGGAAGGCCCTGGGTTCGATTCCTGGCGGTTCGCCTCATTTTCATTATTCGTTATCTCTCCTCCTCGTGTGCAGAAACGTTCCTTAACACTTATGTCGTTTCTATTCATTTATATACTGCGCGGTCATTGCAGTTATATGCGCATATTCACGATTTGCGAGGGTGCCCTCTCAGGGCATTGGTTTCTGCCCTATGTGGGAGAATTTCGATTTGTGATTGAGTGAGGTCCGTAGCATAATGGTAGAGCGTCCGACCGGCAATTGGAAGGCCCTGGGTTCGATTCCTGGGCGGTTCGCCTCATTTTTCATTATTCGTTATCTCTCCTCCTCGTGTGCAGAAACGTTCCTTAACACTTATGTCGTTTCTATTCATTTATATACTGCGCGGTCATTGCAGTTATATGCATATATATATATATATATATATATATATACACAAACTCAGAATGGTTCCCTGAGAACATTATATGTTAAACACAGACCGTGCATGGAACAAGGAACTCTTCTGGGAAAATTAAATCCACTATAGTCCGAATAAGTAATGGTAAATGACAAATACCATAGTTTTTTTCCTTTTTCATGATTTTAGCCCGACGTGGGCAACGGGTCTCTCGCAAAGAGATCCCATAAATATAGCTTCCCTCACCAGCTATCTGCAAAGCAGACAGGATCCAGCTTTGGGACGTGGATCTAGGGTTTAAAGCAAACCTAGATCCCTACACTCAGAACCTCTATATAAGTAAAAGACTCGTTGCATTCACGTCGTGTTGAATAAATCAAAGAAAAAGGGGTAACTATTGTATTTTTAGCCAAAAAAAAACAAAACTTAAACCTCAACCGGGACATTGAGCGTCCACTTTTCAAGGCACGAAACACGTCCGTTTAGTATACACAAACTCAGAATGGTTCCCTGAGAACATTATATGTTAAACACAGACCGTGCATGGAACAAGGAACTCTTCTGGAAAATTAAATCCACTATAGTCCGAATAAGTAATGGTAAATGACAAATACCATAGTTTTTTTCCTTTTTCATGATTTTAGCCCGACGTGGGCAACGGGTCTCTCGCAAAGAGATCCCATAAATATAGCTTCCCTCACCAGCTATCTGCAAAGCAGACAGGATCCAGCTTTGGGACGTGGATCTAGGGTTTAAAGCAAACCTAGATCCCTACACTTAGAACCTCTATATAAGTAAAAGACTCGTTGCATTCACGTCGTGTTGAATAAATCAAAGAAAAAGGGGTAACTATTGTATTTTTAGCCAAAAAAAACAAAACTTAAACCTCAACCGGGACATTGAGCGTCCACTTTTCAAGGCACGAAACACGTCCGTTTAGTATACACAAACTCAGAATGGTTCCCTGAGAACATTATATGTTAAACACAGACCGTGGACGCTCAATGTCCCGGTTGAGGTTTAAGTTTTGGTTTTTTTGGCTAAAAATACAATAGTTACCCCCTTTTTCTTTGATTTATTCAACACGACGTGAATGCAACGAGTCTTTTACTTATATAGAGGTTCTGAGTGTAGGGATCTAGGTTTGCTTTAAACCCTAGATCCACGTCCCAAAGCTGGATCCTGTCTGCTTTGCAGATAGCTGGTGAGGGAAGCTATATTTATGGGATCTCTTTGCGAGAGACCCGTTGCCCACGTCGGGCTAAAATCATGAAAAAGGAAAAAAACTATGGTATTTGTCATTTACCATTACTTATTCGGACTATAGTGGATTTAATTTTCCCAGAAGAGTTCCTTGTTCCATGCACGGTCTGTGTTTAACATATAATGTTCTCAGGGAACCATTCTGAGTTTGTGTATACTAAACGGACGTGTTTCGTGCCTTGAAAAGTGGACGCTCAATGTCCCGGTTGAGGTTTAAGTTTTGGTTTTTTTGGCTAAAAATACAATAGTTACCCCCTTTTTCTTTGATTTATTCAACACGACGTGAATGCAACGAGTCTTTTACTTATATAGAGGTTCTGAGTGTAGGGATCTAGGTTTGCTTTAAACCCTAGATCCACGTCCCAAAGCTGGATCCTGTCTGCTTTGCAGATAGCTGGTGAGGGAAGCTATATTTATGGGATCTCTTTGCGAGAGACCCGTTGCCCACGTCGGGCTAAAATCATGAAAAAGGAAAAAAACTATGGTATTTGTCATTTACCATTACTTATTCGGACTATAGTGGATTTAATTTTCCCAGAAGAGTTCCTTGTTCCATGCACGGTCTGTGTTTAACATATATATATATATATATATTAGACAACTAATTCTCCGCAGGGATATGTTCCTGGACACCCCGGATAGGTTTGGACCGCGTAGAATTTTGTTAGCATTCTTATGAGAAAAAAAGTGGTACGTTCCAAGACGATGAATTTTGCATATAAAATAATAAAAAAAAATTAATAAAAATACCGGGTGATTACAAATGATCTTCCCGATTTTAAGCATTTATTATGAAAAAACTAACGAAGCTACAGCGAAAACCAAGATATACAAATAAAGAATATTTTAGGGAATTTTATTTGTAATAGTGAACGCGTCAGATATAGCCCTAAAGTTAAGGTGTTTTGTGCTCTTACCGCTAAGAAAGTGTACGGTCCATTCTTCTTTGCTGAACAAACAATTAACGGTATTCATTTACCGCGATATGCTACAGTTGTGGCTGATGTCACAGCTGCTAGAGGACAAAGTTGATATGTGGTTTCAGCAGAATGGTGCGCCACCCCATTAGTGATGTTAAAAAATGGGTTTTTTTATGTCCATGTTGTTGTTTTTGTCGTTTTTTTTGTTTTTTAGCTTTTTTTTGTTTTTTTTTGTTTTTTTTAATAATTAATATAGATATTGCCAATTTAATTATAAGGTATACTTTTGCAATTATATATATTATAAAAATAAATAAATAAATAATAAAATAGGCCATATGGTACCAGTATAGAATGTCCTTTTCAGCCTATTTACAGAAAAAAACTGGCCTCTTTCTTGCACTGAAAGTTTTGTATCTTAGATCCGTTAAACTTGCGAGAACACTGGCTGGGAGCTGACTGCCCATTGTCCAACCTTTCCAGGACTCTCCCATCCATGCCTCGGATTTTGAATCTCCCACTTAACTATCCTTTAGACCCGCGATGACATATTTTCCCCCGAGATCATCCATATATATACATACACATACACCCATATACATATATACCAATATACAGTATACATAAATACTTATATACACATATTTATATCTATTATATACCCCATACACACGCATACATCCAGAATTCCAGATACATACGCACGCATACTCACATATATACCTACACAAACTCATACACCTCTATTTCGCCCTTTCATTACCTGATGTTTTTTCAGCATCCCTAACCGTGATTGACTGACAGCATCATATGATGCCGCCAAACACGCCATACTCCTTATCTTTGTTTTCATTGGCTAATAGCATCAAAACTACGTTCTGATTGGTTGCGCTGTGACCGAGGTTGAATTTTTGTACTCCGTGCCAAACCGGGTAGATTTAAAATTTTACCGTCTCGAATATATTATATATGGGATGACTTTCACAAACACGTGAAATGAATGAATGATGCAAACCCACAAGGAAAAAGAAAAATGAGGTACTTGTAGGTTATCTCCCCCTCCACGCAGGCTTGATTTGTCATCGTGGCAAATAGCACGCACGCAGAACAATCAAACGAGCATTTCGTTCTAGAATGTTTGATGCACATTGGTTGTGATTTGTTATACAACTTACATTAACTTTGGATCACCTGAAGATCAGGGTCCGCAGCCTTCTTTTGTTAGCCTTGTAACGCTAACTAACAAAAATATCACGACCTAACCTAACCAATCATTAGGTAAATTGTACGCCCTTGATGATTGGTTAGGTTAGGTCGTGATATTTTCGTTAGTTAGCCTTATAAAGCTAGCTAAAAAAGGCTAGGGGCCCTGATCTTCAGGTGATCCTTAACTTTATAATGGCGATCCTTCAGAATCCGGCCATAAATTAGTTTAAAAAATAAATCGTATCAATAATTATTACATGAGCCAAATTATGTATTTAATAGTATCTATTTCAGTAGATATTACCAATCCTTTGCACAATTTAATTATTGCTTTTACAGCCAGAATGAATTTACTGCGACTTCATGCTATTTGCCACGATGACAAATCAAGCGTCGGGGGGAGATAACCTACAAGCAGGGCTGTGGAGTCGGTGATAAAATTTGCCGACTCCAACTCCGACTCCAAAAATTTTAACATTCTGACACCGACTCCGATGGAATGTTAAGGCCAAATTGATTACGATTAGCTTTATTAGGCCAATGGAGATTCATAAACAAGGCATTTCGTCACCACCACATGACTCATCAGGTTACTTAGTGGCTGTAACTATGCCTTAATGGCTTTTTTTTCTCTTTATTCAAAAATTACAATAAATCCCAAAATACAAACTGATTGAAACTTAAACAAAATAAGATTATTATTGGTTTAGCAAATTAATAAGATGTTTTTGTATTATTATAAACATCCGTAACAAAATGTACTAACCTAAACTGAATTTGTTCTTAAAAAAAGGATCGCTTCCATTAAATCTTCTTTCAGTGATGCTTATCAAAATTATCAAATTGAAATCTAAAAATCTGAAAAAGATTTAGGGTTGCTAGTACAAAATTATTAAATTTCCTTATTATTAATTATGTTAATTAATTAATTATAATCCTTATTAATTATAAGCAACTATATTTATATATTATTTTTATTTATATATTTATGTTATATATTATATATTATTTATATTATATTATATATTAAAATATTAAGTTAAATCTATTTTATTCATAAAATTGAGCTAGGCCTAGGCCTAGGCTGCTATGGTTATAATTGAAGGATTTGCACCGACTCCGACTCCATCCAACTATGCACTTCCGACTCCGACTCCACTCAAAATTGACCGACTCCACGACTCCGACTCCGACTCCACAGCCCTGCCTACAAGTACCAAAAAATGATTCCAAGGCCTTTCATGTATTCAGAAGTACACCTCGTCAGGGAGGTGCATTCCCTGACGAGGTGTACTTCTGAATACACGAAAGGACTTGGAATCATTTTTTTTCCTTGTGGATTTGCATATATACACACACACACACACACACATATATATTAGTGGTGGACCGGTTATCCGCATCATTTTTAACATCCGCATCCGCACTTCTGACTGCGGATGTTATGCGGATATTACCTCTAATAAATTATGCAATTTACAATTAAATTAGCTTATAAAGTAACTTATAAGGTCCAGTCATGCACATTTCATGTAAAGTATTAATTATTAATGAACAAACAAATATATAAACCTCAAAATATAAATACGTGGTAACACAGAAAATTGAATGAAACTTGTTTCATTGAATTTTCTGTGGCTGAAACTCTTGAGAAAGTTATTATTTTATCATAATGAAAACATTAATATTAATTTTAATTCTTATGTATTGCCTGCCATAATATAGTAATATCACGAATTTGAAAAATTGTCATATATTCATAATTCTATAGTATATTGATAGATTAACTAAATATCCGCATCCGCGGATATTGAAATTAAAGATCCGCATCCGCAGATGTTGAAAAACTGACATCCGGTCCACCACAAAATAGATATGTACATATATATATAAAATGAAAACCCACAAGGAAAAAAAATAATTCCAAAGCTTTTCACGCATTCAGAAGTACCTCGTCAGGGAATGCACCTCCCTGACGAGGTGTACTTCTGAATAAAAGAAAGGCCTTAGATAATTATATATATATATATATATATTCGTGAAATATGTGTAGAATGCCTAATATATGCTTCTCCGTCTAAAAAGTTGGGAATTCGAAAGGTTTAGTTTGAATGAAGCATCGACTGAAAATTGTGTTTAGACGAACAGAATATAAAGTAAGATATACACACTATATTTAGGGATGCAAAATTTAAGGTCCAAAGTTATAAGTCTTCAAGGTGATCCTTTGATTTCTTTACACACACACACACACACACAGTATATGAAACATTTCTATTTAACCACACATTTTATATATATATATATATATATATATATATATATATATATATATATATATATATATATATTAGCGGTGGACCGGATGTCAGTTTTTCAACATTTGCGGATGCGGATGTGGATCTTTAATTTTAATATCCGCGAATGCGGATGCGGATATTTAGTTAATCTATCAATATAATATAGAATTATGAACATATGACATAATTTTTCAAATTTCGTGATATTACTATTATGGGAGGCAATGCATAAGAATTAAAATTAATATTAATGTTTTCATTATGATAAAAATAATAACTTTCTCAAAAGTTTCAGCCACAGAAAAATTCAATGAAACAAGTTTCATTCAATTTTCTGTTACCAGCTATTTATATTTTGTTATAATGTTATAATGTTTCAGACCAACAAAGACCCTAGGATCCACTCATGGCTGGTCTACCTAACTGTGTTCGTAATTGTGTATTGTGTATGTCCTCCGTGGTGGCGGAGGGGACCTACAATTTTACGTGGGTTCCGAACCACAAGAACATAAGAAATTTATGTAAGAACTGCCTGTACATTGGCAACGACCAATTTTTACAAAACTAAATAATTATCAATTTAAAACTAATTAATTATCGATTAAAACTAAAGATAGAATCTCTCGATCCAGAGGATCAAGTCATAATAGACTACTATCCACAAATATGTTACACTCTATATCTATTTATAACATCAATACTAGTACCTTGCCAACCAAAAATAAATCACGGTCCATATCGATTGCGGACCAAGTCAAAATTTACCACCATATACATTACAATATATATACTTAGGAGGAAAAGTGTAGGTGTGGCTGTAAAGACTGTACAGTAATGTAGAAATGTGTGTGCACCCATTTTGGATCTCCCATTTCAAGGTGTTTGTGGGGCAAGTGAAGATCATGAGTTTTTCATACTTCACAGTACTATGGGGGGCACCGCTCGGCAGAGGAATCTCTTTAAATGGGGTGTGTAAGGACAGAGAGTATCCCCTAACCCAAGATGCTGCCTCCCTATATCCACAACACTTGTGTTGAACTGTGGGATCTATCACCACAAAGCCTTAATTTTACTACCTTAAAACTATACCCAATCTATCAACATATGCGTCCAATCGATTTCTATATAGTTGTTTGTTCACTAATAATTCATATTTTACATGAAATGTGCATGACTGGGCCTTATAAGCTACTTTATAAGCTAATTTATTTGTAAATTGCATAATTTATTAAGAGGTAATATCCGTATAACATCCGCAGTCAGAAATGCGGATGTTAAAAATGATACAGATGCGGATATCCGGTCCACCACTAATATATATATATATATATATATAATATATGTGTGTGTGTGTGTGTGTGTGTGTGTGTGTGTTTGTTAGCGGCAATAAGCGAAATCAGGCATTAAGGCATTAAGATGATACCTAGGCAATAAGGTGAAAGCTAAAAATGCATATACCGTAGCATTAGTTCCAATGGTCACTTTTACTGTTTAGGTTATGTTTGGTTATATTTATTATTATTATAGATATATAAATAGGCATTATACTTATGGTTATATGTATTCTTAACTTTCAGCTTAATGAAGGATTCCGCTTGTTGCCGCTAACATATATATATATATATATATATATATATATATATATATATATATATATATATATATATATATAATATATATATATATATATATATATATATCGTAAAGAACGACGCTTGTATAGGAGAACATTCCGCGCAAGATGAGAAGAGAGAACGAACAAATGAAAAAATGAGGTAACCACCCGGGAATCGAACCCGGGATCTTCCGATTGCCGGTCAGATATGATAACCACTACACACCATGGTCCTCACTCAATCAGAAGTCGTAATTCCTCTACATACGCGCAGAAACCAATTCCCCGAGGGGGGCACCTCCCGCATGCCGTACCTATATATACATTTCAACTGCAAAGAACACGCAGTATAAATAACGTAAAGAACGACGCTTGTATAGGAGAACATTCCGCGCAAGATGAGAAGAGAGAACGAACAAATACAAGCGTCGTTCTTTACGTATTTATACTGCGTGTTCTTTGCAGTTGAAATGTGTCTATATATATATATATATATATATATGATGTACCAATTCCAAAATTTAGCCGATGCCGATCCCAATCCTTGCCTATATTTTATAAAATCAATTCCCTTCATAAATTTTACTAATCTAATGCGAAAACTTTTAATTTTCATATTTTTACATTTCAAATTTGTTTAAATGCTTTTCCTCAGCTCACTCCATAATATCACAGTGTAGGTATATATAGAGTGGTGAGATTCCAGCATTTTCAGCCTGCGCGGAAATCTCACTGAGTTAGCGAGCAGACTCAGTCGCTCATTGACTCTTGACTCCATTCTACCAAAGAAGTAGTCACCGCTCCTCCACTTTCTTTTTACTTCATTGTTGACGTGTATATATATATTCTACAGATCATACTGTACACGTACCGTGTACATAATTTATGTTAGTTTGACCAAATACTGAATATATATGCCTCGCATATTTAAGTAATTATGTAGCCAACGTTCTACTTGAAAAAATTATGCATAAGCAGCTTTCATAATATCTTAACAATAATTAAGACTAGTTACAAGCCATTAGGCTATGTATTTGTCTCCAGTATATATATATATATATATATATATATATATATATATATATATATATATATATATATATATATTATATATCGTAAAGAACGACGCTTGTATAGGAGAACATTCCGTATGTAGAACATTCCGTATGTTCTCCTATACAAGCGTCGTTCTTTACGTTAATTACACTGCGTGTTCTTTGCAGTTGAAATGTGTATATATAGGTACGGCATGCGGGAGGTGCCCCCATCGGGGCATTGGTTTCTGCGCGTATGTAGAGAATTACGACTTCTGATCGAGTGAGGACCATGGTGTAGTGGTTATCATATCTGACCGGCAATCGGAAGATCCCGGGTTCGATTCCCGGGTGGTTACCTCATTTTTTAATTTGTTCGTTCTCTCTTCTCATCTTGCGCGGAATGTTCTCCATACAAGCGTCGTTCTTTACGTTAATTATACTGCGTGTTCTTTGCAGTTGAAATATATATATATATATATATATATATATATATATATATATATATATATATATATACAGTGCTTAATTTGTGACGGAACGCTCCGGAACGCTGTTCCGGTACTTTTATTTTAAAAAATTAAAAAAAAGGTTTTCATTTTTAAAAAAAGGTCAGCAACGTAATTTCGTAATTTAAAATCCAACGAAATACAGACAGTAGAAAGCGAAAACTAGTCGATCAAACAGAAAGAAGTTTGGAGTGTGTGTGTGGAAATTAATGTGATTATTCTATCAACTTCCCTATATAGCAATAGCATGTAAGTAAAGCAATTTCACTTAGATGTTGCAATCACAGTCTAACTTTTTCTTTAAAATAATACTGTATTCGAAGAACTTTCATTTGCATGTTGCGCAGTTTTCGCAGTTTTTTGCCCCGCTGGGGGAGCTTACAGCGCTCCCCCAGACCCCCTAACTGTGAGGGCTTCACCTGCGTTCCACTTCTTTTTCATTTACAAATTAAGCACTGTGTGTATATATATATATATATAATTATATATATATATATATATATTAGACTCACAACTTACGCGGGGGTTACGTTCCTGGGACCTCGCGTAAGACCAAAAACCGCATAAAGTCAGAAACCAAAAAAAATCCCCTAAATCGCCCTCAAATCACTATATATTGTAACTCTGTTATATGTATAACATACCTATAACACAAAAGTGATGCAATTGGCAATGTTGAATTCCTTCCAGCATACCATAACACTCTTGTTAGTGCCGTCCTCCATGGCGTTGCGAATGCGGACGAAGGTAAGACGTGTGTACGCTGCCTTAAAGCACCGAAATTGTAAAATTATAACCCGCGTATAGTTGAAACCGCGTAAGAAAAATCCGCGTAAGTTGCGAGTCTACTATATATATATATATATATAATTCAGGGGCGGCTTCTTAATGAATGCAATGCATGCAATGCATGCGTAAATAAAATACTCAATGAATTTAAAATTATTATTTAAGTTAAAAAAATAAAGTTAAAATTATTATTTATTATTTAATCTCTTGATGGCAATTATTATTTAAGTTCATCATTTAAACATAACTCATAAGAATACCATAAAAGACAAAATACAGCTTATCTAATATGTACTACACTGTAATGCATGTGACTGCATGCATAAGTAAAATTACCACGAGCCGCCACTGATTATTATATATATAATAAGCAAACAACCACAGAGAAAAGGAAAAAGAAACACGAAATCCGAGCACTTTCGTGATATATTCACATCTTCACATCATCTTGTCCCTGAAGATGTGAATATATCACGAAAGCGCTCGGATTTCGTGTTTCTTTTACCTTTTCCCTGTGGTTGTTTGCTTATTAATAAGATCACGTGTTATTCTGTGATTTTACAGCATATATATATATAAAATACCATTCCTGATAAAACTATTTCATTTAATACATCTCAAATTGACTGTAATGAAGGTCTACAGTAGGGACGTTATCTGCAAAATCTTGGCCTTTATTAACTCATTAAAATGTTTATCACATATTACTCTCCATTTTATGTTAAGGCTAAATTTTAGTCCACTCTTCCACAATTAGATACCCAGATATTAAAAAGATCTTAATTTTTGGAAATTAAAAACTGTTTACTGTTAGTGGAAGTTTCTACATTGTTACAGAGTACAGCACAGCAAACTTCAAAGGCATTTTGCACTTATTTGCAATAAAAAAAAATTTAACTTTAAATGCTTTGAATACGATTCAATTATATTTTAATTTACAGTTGAGTCATTACGTCATCAGCCTGCAACATCTTCGATTGGCTACAAAAATATCCTCCGTCCGAGTTGCATGATCATGATATTACAGTTTTTAAGAATATTAATTAATTAATTAAGAAATTATAAATTAAATACGTAATTTTATAAAAATAAACGGATCTTTTCCTTTATAGCACCCCCATTGTTTTCTTTTCCTTCATAGCACTCCTATTGTTTGCTTTTCCTTTATAGCACCCGTATTATTTTACTGTGTTCGGGTTAATCGAATGCCCGGTTAGGTCAACTGTACGCCCTTGACGACTGGTTAATCGAAGTCGTGATATTTTCTTAAGTTTTAACGAAAATATCACGACTTAGCCGAACCAAGAAGAAATTCGGGGTACTATTAAAGGAAAAGATCCAAATAAACTTTGTACGGTGGAATTATTTAATAAAAATTGCCCGATTCATCCTCATTTTAAAAACCTACAGCTATACCTATTTGGCTACTCACTGGGGGTTAGAAGCGCAGGTATTTTCACAAAAGTAACCTCCGAGACTCTCTCTCTTTCTCTCTCTCTCTGTATGTATGTATGTATGTATGTATGTATGTATGTATGTATGTATGTATCTCGACTATGATAATATAGAGCACCAGAATTTGTTACTTGTATACCGTAGCAGAAATGATGTTCAAAAATTTTATTACTCAGTAAAATTATAAAATAATTTTATTTTAGTTTCATAAATTGGAAATCAATATTTAAAGTAATTGTTGGTTCACCTGAAGATCAGGGCCCCCAGCCTTCGTTAGTTAGCCTTATAAGGCTAACTAACGAAAATATCACGACTTTAACCTAACCAATCGCTAGGTCAACTGTACTCCCTTGACGATTGGTTAGTCTTATAAGGCTAACTAACGAAGGCTGGGGGTCCTGAGCTTCAGGTGATCCTAATTGTTTTTCCTTGTTGAAGGTAGTTTCTTTCTTCAACAATGTCAACAACAACAAAAATTTTCATTAAAATTTCAAGTCCCTGGCGGACAATATGAATAAAAAATGGATATATAATTTGGGTTTATAAAGTTATTAAAATACCTAAAATAAAGTCAACATAATAAGATGGTTTAATATATAAATTATAAAGTACAGCTTAATACAGAATTAGGATCACCTGAAGATCAGGGCCCCCAGCCTTCTTTAGTTAGCTTTATAAAGCTAACTAACGAAATATCACGACCTAACCAAACCAAGCGTCAAGGGCGTACAGTAGGGCGGATCGAAAATGAGGTTTTTAAACTTTTTTTCGAAATTCAAATATGGCTAGTGCGGAAAATATGTGGGTGCTATAGATAATGACTGTGCATAAATATTAGTCCTGCGAAATTATATCTTCAGGTGCCACAAAGCCGTCGAAAAAAGTGAAATATAATGATTTTCTTATATTTCTGCATTAGTACAATAACTGAAACTACTTGTTATTATTATATATTAAGTGTTCCATTACAAAATAGTTACTGAATTACGCAGCTCTTAGTTTATTTAGATCAATGTTCTTTTGATTAATGATCTAAAAATCCAGAACTCACCACGAGGAGGTGGCTGCGTGTCGAGCTCCACCATGCCCTCCAACCACCATCCTTGCGCATGTTTTTTTTATTAACGTTTATTTAAACTTTATATTCAGCTTTACTTTCGAATGATGGCATTTTTTACGTGACTGAAGTGTTGATCTTATGAAGCCATCTCGCGCGTTCAATCCAATACTTTTGATGATGCTTCAGTCACTAATTTTACCATTCTTTCTACTACTTGTGTATGACAAGGGAATTTCTCGAATGGAGGGGTACTCTTGTTTCTATGAATTCTTCAATCTCATTTTCTGTCAGTGTCTTGTCACAGGTGGTTCAGTGACAATGCATTTTTGCCAGTTAATTAAATCAGTATAATCAGTAGCTTCAAATTGAATAACAGGTACTGTGAAACGCTCAAACTTTCCTTGTTTGTTTGCCTTGCTTTTTATTCGCCTCCACGCTAATTCTCTTATGGCGCTCGGTCATCATGAATCATGATGCTAGAATATTTTCTGGATTTGCAAAAAATGCATTTCTTTGTATGACAGGGTTTACATATCCTTTACTTCGTCATTCAGTGTTCTTGTTAGTTCAATAGTTTTGAAAACATGTTTTGAGCCATTGACAAAAAGACGTACTTGCTTAATAGAAAACCACATTGGGATGTAGACTTCATTATAAAAGAAG
The DNA here is from genome assembly GCA_023014485.1 of Bathynomus jamesi. Taxonomy (NCBI): domain Eukaryota; kingdom Metazoa; phylum Arthropoda; class Malacostraca; order Isopoda; family Cirolanidae; genus Bathynomus; species Bathynomus jamesi. The sequence continues at coordinate 178,286 of JAJOZX010007673.1, forward strand.
CAATGTTCATGAGGTTCTCAGATGGACTTACAGTTGAAACGTATAGACGAAGCAAACGATTTGCTGTAGTCAGCCATCGTGAATGTGCCATTTGCCTGGACTACGATGAGCAAGATCTGCGAGAGCAATATCCCTTGTTATGGCCTGATGAATATCAATTAGATATTTTTGGTCGGTGCTAAGATCTTCACAGTCTACAGTGGTTCCTCAGCTCAATCCTTTCAAACTCGACAATAGGAAGACACTCTCAGTTCTCTAATCCTGCCAATAGGACCGGTGAATCCGCGGGGGCCAGATGTTTTCCATCCAGCTTTGCAACTAAATGGCGTAATGGCAATTCATTGGCATGGAGCTGGCACACTAAATGTTGAACTGGCTTCTTCAGCTTCAATTCTATAAGCCTTATAACGCCTCCCTTTTCTCCAGTGTTGACTGCTGCACCATCGCATCCAATGGCAACAAGGTTTTCCAGGTTCATGTCATTATTTCCAATATACTCAAACATTCCTTTACATATTTCTTCAGCTGATCCAGAATTCACAGAATAATGGCCCAAATAATCTGAACCAGGTTCTCTCACTAAAGTGATATGTTCTTCTGTTACCTTCTTCTGATATACTTTGGACTCTTTTTTTTCTTGGAAGAGTGTAGAATCTTTCGACCATCAAAATAGATTCCTCTGATTGGGACCTGATTTTGATCTTTCATAATTCTGATCTCTTCTTTTGTCTTTCTCTTCTGATTTTACTCCTATCCACTACTTCAGATGTATTGTCAATAGAAACTTCTCCAATATCTTGCAATACTGCACTAACAATGAATGCTGCAGCTCGATCTGAAACTGCAGTCCTGTCACAAGCAGTAGCCACTGAAGGTAGATTTGTAGTTTTCCTTTTCTTGAATAATTGTTCTTCAGGTTGTTCGAGCTTTCTCTTCAAGCTAACTGGCTCTGGAAATGTATCGTCTGATATTTCGCCAGATTCACTTTCACTATTTGATGTCGATGATGATAATTCAACATTTGTATCCTGCAATTTCTCCTGTGAAGATTCTTTGGTGAGCCTCACAGCTTCTTTTGCTTTCTTAGCAACGTAGATGCTTTTTCTTTGAGAGTGTAATATCTACTCTATCAATAAACAGTTTTCTTTCACTCCTTTGATCTAAGAGGAACGTCACTTCTTCCTTTGGAACCGTTTTTTCTTTGGGACAAGAACATTGTGTTAGTACTTTGCACTTGCACGCTGCAATGTCAAAAAGTTTCGTGTGTGCTTCTTTTTGAACATATCAATCTTTGCTTTGTAAGCTTCAGAATTTTTTCTGCTTTGGTATGGCTTCATAATGACACGATACTTTTCGTGGTAGCTTCTGAACATTGTTTCAATTCGCCTGTCTGACAGAATTGGGACGGAAGCACTTTCCCAAATTGTTTTCAATTTATCAACAACTTGTTCTAATATTTGAGATATTGAAGGATCTTTATTAGTATTCTGTTTCAAATCGTTTCTTACAAACAAGTAATATTTAAAAACTCCTTCGTATGTAGGAAGATTCCTGTGCCACAAATCTTCCCCCATACCAAACATGGGGCACTCAGTTGAGGCCCTGGTTGATTTGCACAAACTCGAGACATTTGAAAGTATACAAATCTGAAAAAGAAAGAGCTAATATCAATTATACGTTAATTTCAGTTAATAGTACATGGCAAACTTAGGGCAACACAATACAGAAATGCAAATATATAAGAAATATAGTTTAGACTATCTGAGTAACGCCAACAACAGAACACCCACCTGCTACGAGAGCGACAGCTACACTGAACCGAGGTACTCACGTGACAGCTGAGTGAGCTGACTATAGAAAACTGTTTTTAGGAATAGAAACTTTTTTTAAAGGTTGACTGAGCTATTTTTATACAAGTGTGAATAAATTCTTGTCTATTGTGCATCGTGGACTCTTCTGTAATTATTGGTTAAAATCTGCTTTTTTCAATTTTTTTCAATATTGAAGGTCATTGTGGCACCTGAAGATATTAATGTTATGATTTTAAATTTATACCAGCTTATTTCCTCACTACTCCACACATTTTCCACACAAGCCAATTTGAAAATTCGAAAAATGAGTTTTTCACTCCGCCCTAGCGTACAGTTGACCTAACAATTGGTTAGGTCGTGATATTTTCGTTAGTTAGCCTTATAAGGCTAACTAGAGAAGGCTGGGGGCCCTGATCTTCAGGTGATCCAACAATTACTTTAAATATTGATTTCCAATTTATGAAACTAAAATAAAATTATTTTATAATTTTACTGAGTAATAAAATTTTTGAACATCATTTCTGCTACGGTATACAAGTAACAAATTCTGGTGCTCTATATTATCATAGTCGAGATATATATATATATATATATATATATATATATATATATTATATATTATATATATAGAGAGAGAGAGAGAGAGAGAGAGAGAGAAGAGAGAGAGAGAGAGAGAGAACAGGTCACCTCTTTAATAATTTTGAAATTTTGGTATCTTGCCTGTAGTAATTCTTGCTCAAATGCTTCTCACTGTAAACTCACAGATAGGTATTATAGTTAGATAGTATCCCTGTTAAGAGAAGCATGAAGCCCCCTGATTAAATCTTACAACTATCATACTAAGATTATTCCTGGATGGAATGATTTTATTGCCCCCCTGAAGAGGGACTCGAAAGATGCCTAAGATTTGTGGTGCTTTCAGGGTAGACCCAGATTAGGACCAGTATACATGAATATGTGGAGAAGTAGGGGTCAGTATAAGGCGGCCATAAGGCCATGTAAACAGGAAGAAGAGTCTATTTGAGCATCAAAAGACTGTGAAGCTCGCATAAATAACGATAATAAAAATTTTTGGAAATTTGTTAAGAATCAAACGGATATCAAAAGTGTCTTCCCTCCTACAATCGACGGGGTGTCGGGGGAGGATGAAATTGCAAAGCTGTGGAAAAACCACTACTCTAACATTCTTAACAATGTGAGTAGGGATAATCTTAAGATAAATTGCAGCGAAACGCCTGTGGGAGGGACAAGGGAAAATAATTTGACATCAGTTCCTGAAGTAAAAAGGTTAATTAAAGAGTTAAAGACTGGTTCTGCGTCAGGGATAGATGACCTATCGAATGAGCACTTAAAATATGCCAATGACGTAGTATCTCTGCATATATCATTGCTCTTATCAGCCATGCTTGCTCATAGCCATATTCCTGCAGAGTTCATGAGGGTATATATCTTGCCCCTGGTCAAAAATAAGTATGGAGACATTCTGTCCAGCAATAATTACAGGCCTATTGCTGTCGCTTCCTGCTTCTCGAACTACTAGAAAAACTCTTGTTACTCCAATTAAATGATTACCTATGAACATCTAATCAGTTTGGTTTCAAAACGTCCCACTCAACTGACCTGTGTATCTATGTACTTAAAGAAACAATATCTACATACATTGACAGTAATTCAACTATTTATAGCTGTTTCCTAGATATAAGTAAGGCATATGATAGTGAACCACAATATTTTATTTAAAAAACTAGAAGACAGGAAGGTGCCTATGTACATATTAAATTTATTAAAATTTTGGTATTCCCACCAATCTTTTACCGTTAGGTAGGGCAATGTACTATCCGAATGTTTTCGCTCTTGCGGGGTGAGACAAGGCTCCTTGCTCTCTCCTATGCTGTTTAATGTGTATATTGACGGATTAATTGCTTCACTTAATGAGGCAATAATGGGATGTTGTATAGATAACACAAGGATAAATAACTTAGTTTATGCCGATGATATGGTGTTAATAAGTCCCTCTGTTAAAGGTTTGGATCGGCTACTAAAATCTGCGAAGTGTATTCGCAGAAACATGATATTCTTTCTAATGTTACAAAAACTAAGGTTATGCAATTTCAGCCCAAAAGCTGTAATCAGCCAGCTGATATTAGGTTTAAAATGAAAGGCGAAGTAATTGAGGAAGTACAAGAGTTTAAGTATCTGGGTCACACTATCACCAGCTCTCTGAGTGATGACTCAGATATAAGAAAACAATCTCGAAGCCTTTGTGTTAAAGCGAATATGACTATAAGGAACTTTCGGTTCTGTACAAGTGAAGCTAAAAACACTCTTTTTCGGACTTTCTGCAGTAATATATACGGACAGCAACTCTGGGTGAATTATAAAAAAGGTTCTGGCAGAACCCTAAATTTGCTGTACAACAGGTCTTTTAGACTCTTACATAAATTACCCCCGAGATGCTGAGCCTCGCAAATGTTTGCTACCCGCAATGTCCCGAGCTTCCCGGAGGTAAGACGTGCTCAATACAGTCTGATGCAAAGAATTAAAAAATTAACCAACCCGATTATCCAAGCTATCCATGAATCCTGCCGTTTATCCTCTAAGCTATGGAATTCTTGGTACGAAAACGTCTGTCTGTAGCTCCACCAGTGATGTAGGTCTCGAGATCGGTCTCGGTCTCGAGACCGATCTCGAGACCTAATTTGCAGATCTCGATCTCGATCTCGGCCTCCGCTATTTAGATCTCGGTCTCGATCTCGGTCTCGACAGACGCGGTCTCGGTTTTTCTCCCCGAGACCTTTCGAGACCGTAATGAAAAATACATGTTATTGGCATACTCATGATGGTGGCTTGGTTGAACAGACACAATTCAGAATGTTTATGAAGTTTGTAAAAGTAAGGGACTCTAGGTATTCACTAATCAGTCACCCTGTTTTGAGTGGATGTTGAATTAATTATATATATATATATATATATATATATATATATATATATATATATATATATAATATATATATATATATATATATATATAAGGGGTTCCAAAAAACCTTAGACCACCCATTTGCAGCTTACATGTTTACTTATAAATATCGAAATAGTTTTTAGTGATTATAAAAATATATAAAATTCTTTATTTATTGCAGGTATTAAAATTACTCTAGCTGATAAAGTGATAATATAATGGCTTCTCAATTAATTGGTGATTCGGAGAGGCAACGTGTGATAGATCGCATACGAGCAATAACATTTCGGGAAGCTCGTGATGCTGGAGCCACCTTTATAACACGTTCATGGGTTGCCAAAAAGTTGCGAAGAAGTGAGGACTTCGTCAAAAGAAATTGGAATAAAACTTTGGATGAATGTGAAATGGATACAACCAAATCTGGGCGCCCAAATTTGCCACTCTCTCAGGAAACAAAGGACATCATTGAAAGCGGTACGCGTAAGCGGAAAAACAGCTGTGCTAAACTTTCTGGAGAGATCGAAGTGTGAGAGGAAAGATCGTTAGTGGTGAGATCATTCGACTGTACCGTCATAGGCAAGGTTTAAAGCCTTGGCATGAACTTCCAAAGCCAAAAAAACTCAACTTAACATCGATGACAGAATGTGGTTTGCCCATTATCTTGAAGATTGGGATGTGAATGATTTCATGCATTTAGCTGTCTCCGATGAGTTTTTTGTTTACGTAACACGTCGGCCTAAGTACCAAAATGATCGAGTGTGGGCCACACCACCAGATGAAATCGATGACAATGAACATTATCGCGAATTATTAAAAAGTCCAGACTGTGTTGGTGTGTTTGTTTTGTTCACTGCAAAGAAGCTCATGTGGGTGCTGAAGCCAAATGGTCAGAGTTGGGATGGACAGTATTTTCGTGATATTATTCTATCCCAGCATGTCATTCCTTTTCTAAGAAACCCAAACAATGTTATGGATGTCGATCAGGTCACACTTCTGCACGATAAGGCCCCCTGCTTTAAGGCATTAGCCACTCAACAGTTGTTGCGGAACTATGAGATCGATTTCTTTGGAAATGAAGAATGGCCATGAAATTCTCCTGACCTGAACGTCTGTGAACACATTGGATCATTTATAAAGGACAAGGTTGAATGTCTCTTGTTTCAAGAACCTGCACCAAATCGATTTTCGAAGGATACAATGACGCAACACATTGAAACTGTTTTAGCAAATTTGCGTAACGATCAAGATCTATTCACGTCACTTTTGGCAAGCTACCCAAAGCGAATTCAGGCTGTCTTGGAAGCCAATGGCGGGAACACCAAGTTTTAATTGTTTCTCATTAAATGCAGGATTAAATTCTCTTTTGTAAGGTGTGTTTAGTTTTACTGTACCTCTAATGGTTTCGGCCATGGGTGGGGGAGGGCTAAGGTTTATTGAAGCCCCGTATACATACATACATACATATATATATATATATACCGGGTGTTTCAAAAGTCCCTCACTAATTTGATTTTCAATTTTCTTTGCAGCTAATCGACCAACGACGTTCATCTTGTGGTAAACTCTTACTCAGTAGTTGAGAATTTTTTTGAGTCTACATTTGAAGTTTTGCTCCGTTTTCTTCTGCTACCATGCTGACTCTAGAGCAGAGGTGTAAAATCGCTGCATGGCAGGAGGTTTTTCAATCTGTGGTCGAAGTGCAGCGACGATTCCGGGCAGTCTACGGACAGCATTATGCACCGGATAGGAACACCATCGTCGCCACCCACCGGAAGTTTATGGAGACCGGATCCGTAAAGGACAAACCACGATCAGGAAGACCTCGAAGTGGGCGGAGTGAGGAGAATGTCGAAACTGTCCGTGAGGCGTTTACTCAGAGTCAAGGAAAGTCCATTCGGCGAGCTGCTGCGGAACTGAACATCAGCGCGACATCTATCACAACGGATTTTGCGGCGTGGTCTCAAGCTGTATCCGTACAAGATCCAGGTGGTTCAGAAGCTGGAACCTCAACACTACGATTGCCGGGTGGAGATGTGTGAGACACTGCTGCATCACTACGAAAGAGACCCATCGATCCTGGAGCACATGTGGTTCAGCGACGAAGCTCTCTTCCACCTTTCTGGTCGCGTCAATCGGCACAACACCCGCATCTGGGGAACTCACAATCCTGCGGAGATCCGTGAACATGAAAGGGACACGCCGAAATTGGTCGTCTGGTGTGCCATCTCCTCAGCTGGGCTGATTGGTCTGTTCTTCTTCCGGGATCAAGATGGAAATTCCGTGAACGTCAACGGAGACAATTACCTTCGTATGCTTCAGGAGTTCTGCATCCCCAACTGTCAGCTGTAGCTGACATGCAAGAAGTCATTTTCCAGCAAGACGGTGCCCCTGCTCATTACTCGCGTGAGGTTCGCTCATATCTGAATAAGCAGTTCCCGGATCGGTGGATTGGTCGCCGTGGTCCCATCGAATGGGCTGCTCGCTCGCCTGATCTTACCCCATGCGACTTCTTTTTGTGGGGCTACATTAAGAGCAAAGTGTACGCCACCAAGCCGCGAGTCCTCCCCACACTAAAAGAACGGATCAGGAATACGTGTGCTTCTGTTACTCCCGAAATGTTGTCCAATGTCGGCCAAGAATGCGTAAAACGGTGGCTTGCTTGTTTCGAAAAAGACGATGCCCACGTTGAGGTGTACCAGTGACTTTCCAGTAGACTTATGAAGCCAAGTTTGATGCCACCAAAATTCTCATGAATCGTAGACTCAGCAACCAAATTGTCATTTGGTTCCTCTTGTAATTGCTATTTTAATAAAATTTTAAAATAATGAGGGACTTTTGAAACACCCTGTATATATATATATATATATATATATATATTATATATATATATATATATATATATATATTATATATATATATATATATATATTATTTAGACCTTATGCTAATTGCCATGCCTCTGTTTATAGTACTGATATGTCAATTATTTTTCTTAGAAATGGTGTTGGAAAAATGCTATACAGGAAACTCAAGCACGGAGAATGAGCAGATACAGAGAGACAGCGCTCATTCTCACAGCAGCGATGACGAAATAAAACAGAGTCAAACCAAAGTTCCGAGACTAATGGCAAAATATCAAAGCTGTCGTTCCAAGCAGAAGAACGTTGAAACTGGGAAGATTTGAACCGCAGGGTACAGTTGCGGCGGTACCTCTTAGAGATCGATGAATCTCATATTTTAGACAACTGCTCTCCAATAAAGTTTTGGCACCAGAAAAGGGATAACTTTCCATCACTGGCCAATATTGCCATGACTGTTTTAACAGTGCCTGCCTCTAGTGCTCCAATTGAGCGTGTATTTAGCCAGGGAGGCATAATAATGAGGCCCACAGAAGTCGAACTTCAGCAGATCTTCTGAGCATGCTGATGTTCCTTAAGTGTAATGAGCACCTATCATGCTTTAAATAAATGCACAAGTCAACTGGGTAGTGGGTACGTTCATTAAACCTTCGGATCAAGTAAAGATAAGCATCCCCAGCCTTCTTTAATTAGCCTTATAAGGCTAACTAACGAAAATATCACGACCTAACCTAACCAATCGTCAAGGGCGTACAGTTGACTTAACGATTGGTTAGGTTAGGTCGTGATATTTTCGTTAGTTAGCCTTATAAGGCTAATTAAAGAAGGCTGGGGGTGCTTATCTTTACTTGATCCAACCTTCTGTAACAGATATAAAAGAAGTAAATAAATAAAAAGTACGTGTATATTCATTTGTTAATTATAGGCTACACTTTTTGCATTCAAACATACTATATCTGAGAAAGTAGTTATTAGTTTATTAATATACTTAACATAGTCTAATTTCCATAGCAGTGTAAAACAAATTGAACGGGCATGAGCTTGGTCTCGATCTCGATCTCGGTCTCGAATTTTAAGGGTCTCGATCTCGGAAGGTAGATCTCGATCTCGAACCTTTGATCTCGGTCTCGATCTTGGTCTCACAGGATCAGGTCTCGGTCTCGGTCTCAGTCTCGGACTTGGTGGTCTCGACTACATCACTGAGCTCCACTTAACTTGGACATTACTGTATTATTTCTAATCAAATGTATACATTTCTATCCTTAGTATGTGAACTGTCATTGTATCAATAATATTTGTCATATGGACTATAGTCTGCCAATAAACCTTTTAATTTTCATTATATATATATATATATATATATATATATATATATATATATATATATTATGGTAATTGTATGTCCCTCTTTTACAAGGTCGTATCTCCTTTATTATATAGTTTTCTTCAGTTTCTCTCCTTCTTCTGCTCCATTTGTTTTCACTTTAATATACCAAAAACAAAACGCTATTAAATAAACACAAATTATGCGCGGTAACTATGAAAACGTTTTCCTCCGTATTCTCCCTTCCTACATGGAAGAAAAAAACCAACCCAGAAAAAGCACAATTTTAAGTGTTGAGAGAAACGCCGCAATGGAGAACGGAAAACAGGGGTAAAGTATCGCATCTACATTATATTATTTACGGCACTTACCTCACTTTATACGCCCTTCTTCGCTTCCACTTGAAAACGTATAATGACCAATTATAAGTTGGACGTCGTATCTTAAAGACAAAATATGCTTTGAAATTAAGATTTATGCCATAGTTCAGAAGTAATTTTACACTCAGCTTAAATATAAAACGTAACTCGTCTAAATACTTCTCTCCAATTGGATTTTTTCACCTAACTTTTGACTTAAAAGATATAATCCAAATTCCCAGCTGAAGTTTTTGCCGGATTTATTGCACGAGAAATCAGAATAGGGATATGAGAGAGAGAGAGAGAGAGGAGAGAGGAGAGAGAGAGAGAGAGAGAGAGAGAGAGAGAGAGAGAGTTACAAGTAATGATGTGAGTCGTTTTTTATTGTCGTTTTTTTTTGTTTTTTTGTCGTTTTTTTGTTTAAAACGAAGATAGTCTGTTTTTTTTTTGTTTTTTTTTATTGTTTTAAACTTATTCCATATTTTTCTTCCTTTAATCTAATAAGTATATTAGTATTACCTATAATTTACTATACTACCATGCTTATACGGTTATACCTAGTATATATACTGTACTATATAGTCATCTTTTAGAAAAATTGAATCACGCAAAAAGTATATAATAGAAAGGAAAAACAAACCCTCATTTTTTATATGTATATATATTTTTTAACTAGAACATAAAACATTCTTCCTCGTTTCAAACAATATACATAATTGTGATTGGCAAGAGTACCAGTGTATATATTCCAGATAGAAAAAAAAAATATTCACCTTTTTTTGAACCTTTTTGTTAACCTAATGTTGTTTCACCTTCATTTCCATGGAAGAATCATCACTAGATTGGGTAGAGCATATATGCTAGTTTCAATATCACAGGTACTGGTATAATATACATAATAAAAAATACATAATACTGGTATAAAACAATATATATAATTGTGATTGGCAAGAATACCAGTGTGTGTGTGTGTGTGTGTGTGTGTGTGTGTGTGTGTGTGGTGTGTATATACAGAGTGTCCCAAAACCATGTATACATTTTTAAAAAACTTATAACAGGCGAACCCACTAACAGATTCAGATGATTTTTATTTCTTTTTATAGCCTATAGCCTAAGGAGATACAACAGCGAAATTGTTAACAGCCTTGCCTAGCCTAAGGAGATACAAAATCGAAATTAGTAATAGCCTTGCCTGCCTACAGTAAACATGGAAAATGGAAGTGTGCGCTTATCATTTGAGCAACGAAAATGGATACTAAAGTCGTATTTAAAGTTGAGAAGATATCAAAGGTTCAACAACAGTGGAGAGACAATTTTGGAACTAATCCTCCAACTCGACTTACCATTTCACGTATCTGTGAGAAATTTGAAGTATACGGTACTGTGCATGATGTGTACAAGCAAGCGACTGGGCGTCCAAAGACATCAACAGATGCTAACACTTCTGATGAAGTGCTACAGGTATTCAACCGATCACCAAGAAAATCTGTGAGACAATGTGCTCGTGAAACAGAGAAAAGTAAGACAAGTGTCCACAGAATTCTGAAGAATGCTAAATGGAAATCTTACATCCCGAGATTATTACATGCCTTGAATGAGGATGATCCGGATCGCAGAATCCAGTTTTGCGAATGGTTTCGAGTAAAAAACACAGAAGATGGCCAATTTGCGGACAAAATTCTGTGGTCTGATGAGGCTACATTAAGTTGAATGGTATAATTAATCGTCATAATTGCACATACTGGTCACAAGAAAATCCACACATTTATGTGGAACGACATGTAAATTTACCGGGTATAACTGTCTGGTGTGGTTTTTCTTCCAAAGGTTTGGTTGGTCCATTCTTTTTCGATGGTACAGTTACCGGTCATAGCTACCTCAACATGCTTCGGGGAAAAGGTTTTCCTGCAATTCGACAGTTATACGGAGATGAGGACATTTACTTTCAACAAGATGGAGCACCTCCTCATTACCATCAGGATGTCAGGAACTACCTTGATGAAACATTTCATTATCGGTGGATCGGACGACGAGGTAGTATCGAGTATCCACCACGTTCACCAGATTTGAACCCACTTGACTTTTTTTTATGGGGTCATTTGAAAAATGAAGTATACAGTAGAAGACCTGCATCACTTGAACAACTAAAGAGCACAGTTGAAGAAGCGTGTAGAAATATCCCTACAAACATTTTTGTTGAAGTCTGCCAATCAGTGAATCAAAGAGCGCAGTGGTGCATTGATGTCAATGGTCGACATTTCGAACACTTAGGTGTTTAAAAAAATTAACTATCTATTATTTTGATGTTGTATATTTTACATATAAAAAGAAATAAAAATCATCTGAATCCGTTAGTGGGTTCGCCTGTTATAAGTTTTTTTAAAAATGTATACATGGTTTTGGGACACTCTGTATATATATATATATATATATATATATATATATATAATATATATATATATATATATATATATATACTACTGTGCAAAAGTCTTGGCCAGTTGCAATTTCATTAATTTTAAGGTCATAAAGGTTAATAAAAGTGTACAAATGAACATTATAATGAAGTATATTTAAGCTAATAGCACATAGCACCACATAGAAACAAAAACCTTCACCAAAATAAATGTGTTCCTAATATTTGGTACCGTATGTCCCCCTTTTGACTCAATAACAGCCTTGATCCTTTTCGGGATACTTTGCTGCAGAGACTCGAGAAAATCATTCAGAATGTTATTCCAAGCATCTTGCAAGACAGCCCATAGTTCATCCTGTGATTTTGGTTGCTTCTCTATCTTCTTTTGTTCCAGATAATCCCAAACAGCTTCAATGATGTTCAAATCTGGACTTTGTGGTGGCCATTCCATTAGTTGGAGCTCTACAGCAGCCTCTTTTCTTTCCAAATATTTTTTGACATTATTAGCAGTATGTTTGGGGTCATTGTCATGTTGGAATATAAAGTTCCGGCCGATCAGACGTAATCCTGAGGGAACTGCATGGTGTATTAATATCTGTCTATACTTTTCAGCTGTCATGATTCCGTCTATCTTCACCAAATCACCGACTCCATTTGCTGATATGCACCCCCAGACTTTTATAGACACTCCTCCATGCTTAATTGTTGGTTGTAGACAGATGTCTGAGATCTTCATTGGTCCTTCTCCTCACATCCTGTCTTCTCTTTGTCCCAAATATCTCAAATTTTGACTCATCACTCCAAAGTACTTTTTTCCGTTCCATGCTCCATTGACGATGTTCCCGTGCATATTTTAATCTTTTGGCTTTATTCCCTTTCCTAAGGAATGGTTTTCTTCTAGCTACTCGCCCATGAAGACCATTTTTAATCAGTACTCTTCTAATGGTGGAAGGATGCACTTGTGTTCCTGAAGTTTGAGCAAGTTCTGATGACAGCTCGGCACTTGATGTTCGTCTATTTCTCAGGGATGTAAGTTTCAAGTGTCTGACATCAGATTCCGAAAGTTTTCGAGGTCTTCCACTGCGTTTTCTGTCCGATACGATCCCTGTTTCTTCTTTTTTCATGATGATTTCTCGTATTGCATGTCTTGAAACGCCGGTTTTTCTTGAAATTTCCGACTGGGAATTTCCCTGTTCATGTAAGAATACGATTTTGTGCCTGATCTCAATAGAAACCTTCGTCATTTTGGTACGGTCCTTACGTAAAACTTCAGAAAATACCTGAAACAATATAATATCCATTAATAAATTTAGAACCACTTAAAGAGTAGAATTATCATTTAATAACATCACAAAGGACATTAATTAACCATGAAACCATGTTGCTTTAAATAATATTGTGTACTACCACTAAAATGTATACAAATTGTAACTTAAATGCCCCACTTGCTGATTACAACACAGTATGGTCCATGGTGCTAAAAAATGAAACCTCAATTTAAATTAAATGGTGCCTTTAAATTGGAATGTGCCTCTACATATTTAACCTTTGTGTTAACCTAATGCTGTTTAACTTTCATTATCAGATTCTATTTCCATTGAAGAATCATTATCACTAGATTGATTAGAGCATATAGTTTCAATATCACAGGTACTGGTACTTATTGCAGATTTGGATGTTGACGAAGCCAATGTAGCACCATGTTTTACTTCACTTTCTTGGAATTTTGCATTTTGGGATATAAATACTAGCTTTGCTGCTCTGTCTGTGCTTAATCGGTTTCTTTTGGCTGTATGGATATTACTGTATGTGCTAAATGATTTCGGAGGTAATGAAAGGGCGAAATAGAGGTGTATGAGTATGCGTGTGTATGGGGTATATAATAGATATAAATGTGTATATAAGTATTTATGTATATATTGGTATATATGTATATGGGTGTATGTGTATGTATATATATGGATGGTCTCGGGGGGAAAATATGTCATCGCGGGTCTAAAGGATAGTTAAGTGGGAGATTCAAAATCCGAGGCATGGATGGGAGAGTGTTCTCGCAAGTTTAACGGATCTAAGATACAAGACTTTCAGTGCAAGAAAGAGGCCAGTTTTTTTCTGTAAATAGGCTGAAAAGGACATTCTATACTGGTACCATATGGCCTATTTTATTATTTATTTATTTTTTTATAATATATAATATATATTATAAAAATAAATAAATAAATAATAAAATAGGCCATATGGTACCAGTATAGAATGTCCTTTTCAGCCTATTTACAGAAAAAAACTGGCCTCTTTCTTGCACTGAAAGTCTTGTATCTTATATATCATTGCAAAAGTATACCGTACCTTATAATTAAATTGGCAATATCTATATTAATTATTAAAAAAAAAACAAAAAAAAACAAAAAAATAAAAAAAAATAAAACGACAAAAAAAAAAACAAAAAAAACATGGACATAAAAAAAACCGTTTTTTAACATCACTAGTTACAAGGAGTTACAAGGAAAAGAAGTACCTCATATATATATATATATATAGAGAGAGAAAGAGAGAGAGAGAGAGAGTTACAAGGAAAAGTACCTCCAAAGGCCTTGCGGCCCATACCGAGGAGGTACTAATGGCAACGGGTGCCAGGGAAAAATTCATACACCCTCAAATAGTGTGCAAGATTCGGTCTAACCTTTTCTTGAACTGATCCACAGAACTGTTCACAACTTCTGAAGGTAGCCTGTTCCACGTGTCACAGATCTTATACGTAAAGTAATTCCCACACACACTAGTGCTAAACCGTTTCAAATCCAACTTCCAACCACTGTTGCGAGTTAAGTTATCATTTAAACTAAACATGCTTCTAAAATCGACATCGTTGAACCCGCGTAAGAGCTTGAAAACCTCGATCAGTTGACCGCGCAGCCTCCGAGTTTCCAGCGAAAACAAATTCAGGGCGCGTAAGCGTCGATTGTAGCCCATAAGCCGAACGGTAGGGATTAACTTTGTGGCCCTCGCCTGCACTCGCTCCAGACTGTCAATATCTTCCCTGAGGGTGGGCTACCAGAACTGCACAGCATACTCCAGGTGCGGCCGAACCAGGGAATTGTACAGAGAGAGCACAATTTCCTTGTTCCGAAATGGAAATTGCCTCCTCATATAACCCAACAGCTTCTGGGCTTTCTTTTCCACCTCTACGCACTGTTTCGTAAACTTAAGGTCGCTGCTAATTAGCACACCCAAGTCCTTTTCCAAATCAATGGCCTCGATATTACTCCCCAACATCGAGTAGTCTGACTTGGGATTGGCGTAGCCAATGTGCATGACCCTGCATTTACCCAAGTTAAATGGCATTTGCCATTTTTCGGACCACTCTCCTATCCTACGTAGGTCCACACGCAGTTTCTCGATCGCCTCGGGCATCCCAACATTGGCCCTAAGCTTGGTGTCATCAGCGAATTTGGCGATCCTACTGACGATGCCACCGTCGATATCATTTATGTAAATGATAAACAACAGTGGCCCCATAACGAAACCCTGAGGAACCCCGCTAGTGACCGATGCCCAACCCGAACTAGCCCCTTTAATTACAACCCTCTGCCGCCTATTCTTCATCCAGTTTTCAATCCAGCTACCTACTTCCCCACCAATACCGTGCGCGGACTTTGGCCATTAGCCGGCGGTGAGGTACCTTATCAAAGGCTTTCTGAAAGTCGCCCTACTCTTATCATACTCACTCAACATGACGTGGAAAAACTTGAGCAAGTTGGTGAGACACGACCTATGCCGTCTAAACCCATGTTGGGAGTCCCAAAGCAGCTTGTAGGAATCCAAATGGTTAACGATCCTATCCGCTATTATCCCCTCTAATAATTTACCTACAACTGAAATGAGACTAATGGGACGATAGTTCCCTGGACTTTCGTGATCCCCTTTCTTAAAGATAGGGGTCACGTTGGCCTCCCTTCAGTCACTAGGCACCTAGCCCGTCTCCAACGGTTTGTTGAAGACTGTAGCCAGGTGGGGAGCCACCTGGTCGCGCACTTCCCGCAACACTCTGGGGAAGAACTGGTCCAGCCCAGAAGCCTTAAACGCGTTCAGTCTGTCTATTCTATCGGCAATGTCTGTCGCGGTACACCGAACACTATCTAGGCGAGCACCGTCGTGCTGACGCCTGGCTCGGGGATGACGCGGGTGTCCTCCCTGGTGAACACTCCTGCAAAGTACTCATTCAGCACATTAGTGATGTCCACGTCGGAGGACTGCAGCGAGCCGCTGGGTCCTTTAACGGGCCTATTATGCTTCTAATGGGCTTTCTACTATTAACTGAAGAATTCCAGAGGGTTCGCCTTGCAGACTGCAGAGGCTTGCCACCCGGAGTTCTTCGTTACGTTTGGCTAGCCTAACCTTCGCCTTCACCTCCCTGCACAGGCGGACATACGCCTCAATGTTCTCATGGGAACGAGTGGCCTTCGCTCTCCTATACGCAGCTTTCCTATTTCGGATAGCTGAAGCGATGTCCCGACTGAACCACTTAGGCTGCGTTGAAGCAGGGTGACCGGTTTTGAGGGTATGGTAGCACACTGCAGCACCATAAACTGGTCCCGAAATGCACTCCACACTCCCTCAACATCGCCGCCGACCTCGAACCCCATCTCACCTACGCTATCCCGGAAGCCAACAAAGTCCGCCCGCCGTAGATCGACCTTACTGCCTCGCGAGTTACTACGCTTCACCCGTGGGACGCAGACACGGAACCTAATCAGACCGTGATCACTCTCGCCCAACGATTCGTCAACGGTGAGGCCAGTGACGAGGTTGTCTTCGATCGTGAATACTAAGTCTAGAACGCTTTCGCCTCGTGTAGGCCCATTGACCCACTGAGTCAGGAAGTTCTCATCAGCAAAGTCAACTAGCCTCCTCCCTTCGGCATTAGCAGTCCTGTCTTCCTAGTTTATGCCGCGACAGTTGAAGTATCCTAAAACTAACACACCCTGTCCCTTAGCAGGCTACGGAGCTCGGTGTACTGGGCTGTATCCTCCTCGAGAAGATGCCGAGGTCTGTACACCAAGATTAACCTATAGTTCGTCCCTCCCACGTTCAGATCGACGCCAAGCAGCTCCCGTTCCGATCGGAACTGGCAGTCAACCGGAGTCAACGTGTCCCTCACGTATATTAGTACCCCTCCCACCTCCCCACGGGTGCGGTCCTTGTGAAACATTCTATATCTCGGAATCTCGAACTCCCCAACGTAGTCCCTACGATCCGTATGAATCCACGATTCGGTGATAGCAACGATATCCTGGTATTCTGATGCTAAGAGCGTCCGTAGCTCGCAAAACTTATTCCTAATCGACCTAGCGTTCCCTGTTCTGACCGCCCGCTAGCACGATCCGTTTCCCGAACGGCCAGGAATGTCGGGAGTTAAAGAGCCCTTCACTAACGGGGGTACAACTTCCGCAGGAGCCCGAGCCCCCTGTGACGGCGAAGGAGGGTCACCCACCTGTACATGGACGCACCCTTCAGTTGAAGGTACGTCCGCCAGCGGCTCAAGATCATCTCCCCCCGGTGGGAGCCCGTCATTAATCCCCGGGCTTGACCTCACCATACGCTATAGGTGCCGGTCGAGCAGCGCGCCCAGCGCACCTTTACCCTTGTCATCGAGGTGGACACCATCTCTCTGATAAAGGTTCCACCTACCCGCAAACGCGTCGAAGGGGTCAATAAACCTCACGCCAGTGGGACGCATGTATTGCACCCTCTCGTTGATGCCAATAACCTTACTAAGCGCGTGGTCACTGGCATTCATCCGCGGTAAATACCCATCAACATTCCCCTATCTGTTTTAAGTTTTAGATCATCCGCACGAGACATGATCTCGGTGATGATCCCTTCCGTCGAACCTACCCAACCACCTTTGAGGAACAGATCGTTGCCACCAGCGTGGACAACGATCGCAGTCCTCCGACTAGCCACGTGCAGCTTCTCTAACTCCTTCCTTAAGTGCGCCGTTCCCCGCCCGGGTAAGCACCTTACTTCCCTCCTGTCTCGGTTTGCAGAAGCAAAGTACTTCTCCTGGCCCCTGATCTGTGAGTCCCCAATCAAAACGGTGTCTTCCTCCTTCGCGCACAGGAGACTAAAGCGGTTGGAGGTCCTGACAGCGGCAACCGAGGTCTCAGGCTTCGTCTTCGCAGCCTTCTTGTCCGAGACCTTTCGATACCCGTCGCCACCCGTAGACCCAGCCGCACTTACAGCACCCGACCCGCCCCGACCGGCAGCTACACCCTTCGGCTTCTTTGCGCCATCAGTAGGCCCCTTCCCATCCTCTTTCTTTATCGGCCCCTTCCCACCCTTTTTCTTTATCGGCCCCTTCCCGCCCCTCTCTCGGCCCCTTCTTTGCGCCTTCCCCTCTCTCCACCTTGCGTCGCGGTTCCGTGCATTCCACGTGGGTCGTTGGAGATTCCCGACACTGATTTTGCACCACGGCCCCGGCTGCACCTCTACCCTTTCTCCGCGGTCTCGAGCTCTGTCCAGTCCGCCGCTGGACCGCCTTTCCAGGGCGGCTATCCTATCTATAAGCTCCAGAGTGGAGGGCGCAGCCGCGCGTCCAACAGCCGATCTGGACGACTCGAGCCGCCGGACCCTCTCCTCTAGCTTCTCGTACAACTGCAAGAGTTCGCAAAAGCGGCACATGCTGGAGTGGTTGATCTTCTCGAAGCAAGCTTCTTTGAAGTTCGTCACCCATTGGTTCACTCCGCACCTCGCGCATACAGCCTTCAGTTTCTGCGGTCGTCATTATAACTTATTTTTCTAACTACGAATACACTGAATAAGATAAAGCGTTCTAGCAACGAAAACCACCAAAACTTTCTGAACAGTACACAAAAATTGAGGGGGGCGGTAAATTCTTCCCGCGCAAGCCACATCCGCCTATCTGCCAGTGACGTTCATCCCTTCCAGAAGACAAACGTGTCGCAGCTACCAACTGACAAACACTCGCGACGCGGCGTCACGGATTTCCTGCCAAGAGCGACAGCGAGATGCAACTCCTTCTAAGTTTTACTAGCCACTCACAAACGGCCACTCTTGGAATCCAGTGTTCAAGGGATATCCCACCAGACCCAGCAGCTACGTCCGAGACTTTCTGCTAGCCTGGCAGCCAGTTGGGCAGTAAACCTCGCTCACCTAAGAGCAGTACAGCCACGCACCAACAAATGGTCACCAAAGAACGGTCGCAGGAGGGTTGGTCAGGCCATTACGCGTTAGGAATGGGCTCAACGGGGCACTCGCCACACTCCATTAATCGCGCCCCTACGCCTGGGACCCCTCCATCCCAGTCTCTCACGACCTACGAGCGTTAAATGGTGTTATTTATAGAGGTTCCAAAGCCTCTCTTCCCACGCATGAGGTAGCAGTAGGGTCTTTATAGTAAAAGTAGAGAACAAGACTTAATATTAAAAGAATTTTTTTTTTTTTTGCAGTCAGTCAGAGGAGAGCATCCTTAACCTAAGCTAAAAGGACAGAGTAGGGATGGGATGGGGTCCTAGTAACCCACGGGACAGGATTGTACAACAGACGTCACCCGCCCTCCCGAAAGAGAGAGAGAGAACCTAAAGGAACTGGCAACCAATTTCTCTAGAATCCCCACGACTTGGGACCGGAGGGTTGTCACACCTCAAGTATAAAGTTTACAACACCCAGAAGAAATGTGCATAACCTTTATACCCCCTGTGGAGAGAGAGAGAGAGAGAGAGAGAGAGAGAGAGAGAGAGAGAGAGAGAGTTACAAGGAAAAGAAGTACCTCAAAAGGCCTTGCGGCCCATACCGAGGAGGTACCAATAAAGAAAGAGAGAGAGAGAGAGAGAAGAGAGAGAGAGAGAGAGAGAGAGAGAGGAAGAGAGAGAGAGAATTAATTTATAAACAGCTAAATAACGCACATTACTGTATATGTTTTTCTTTAATGCGACTAACGAAACATAATTTAATGTGCTATACAATAAGCTTATTTATCATGATGAAATTCCATGAATTTAACTCGTACTGTGCACGATTCGCTGTTGAAACCTCAGAACCATATGCAATATTATTTTCACTTTTACACAAAAAATCAGAACAACGAGATAGGTTAACGTCCACGTCCAAGCTGATAGCCAACATTATACAGGGTGATTCAAAAAATGTTAACTTATATGGGAAAGAATTACAGATGTCATCCAATCAATACGACCAGAGACGTGCTGTGGGGCTCTGGAAGCACCGTGGACAGCAAGTGGAGGCTGTATGAAGCACTGTTTGCAGCCACAAAAAATGTTTACAAATAAACTGGAAATGAAAAATAAAACCCCATATAAGTGTTAACATTTTATTGAATCACCCTGTACATTTCTCTAAATTTTCACGAAGAGCCGATATATAAGTTTCTAAAAAGTGCCACATTAGCACTTCCCCGCATGTACAGTATCCATAGCAGGGAGGCCTCCTACAATGTTACTCTGATTTTTTAGAAAATTCTAAAGAAGTTTCCACAGCGACTCCTGCATAATTAAGGATCATTTTATAAACAATTTATGAGAGATTTATTCCATAAAAATTATACATGTTGCGATAAGGAACAAGTTAGTATAAACTGGTGGGTATGCAGGGTGTCCACAAAAGAATCGTGCGCCCCCTCATATGCTGTGTGTTGTGTGTGTGTGTGTGTGTGTGTGTGTGTGTGTGTACACATTTTTGTATGAGACAATGTGTTCAAAATCTTTCTATACATGAATCGTATCTCCAAATCGATCTGCATACAAAAGCGACGTATGAGCATCCTAAAAGATAAAAGTATTCACATATATATATATATATATATATATTATATATATACAGTATATCTATAAATAAAAGCATCACAATACAAAAGAGATAAATCAAACAATCTATTCGCGCGATTAAGACGAATTCTTAAAAAAATAAAAAATTGAAAATTCACGACTCGAAATTCTTTGAAAACTAAGTCTGCTTCGTTATAACTGAGAAAACTAAATAAACTTTTCTCGTACGTTATCGAATGTTTTTGTTGAAGAAGCATTTGATGATAGACCAACACAATAGACAGACGCAACGTACGGCTAAACGCTCGCTCTTGTGTAGATAACTTTATTTCGCTATAAAGCTTCTTTGTATTAAAAAAGTTGTATTGAAGTTATGTATCGAAGAATTGGATTTATGACGTCTCAATGTTTTAAACACTTCACTCAATTCTTTAAACTTTGCTAATATTTTTCACTGTTAAGTCTCCCTTTCTTACCGTGTATATATATATATATATATATATGAATAGAAACGACATAAGTGTTAAGGAACGTCTCTGCACACGAGGAGGAGAGATAACGAATAATGAAAAATGAGGCGAACCGCCCGGGAATCGAACCCAGGGCCTTCCAATTGCCGGTTGGACGCTCTACCATTATGCTACGGACCTCACTCAATCACAAATCGAAATTCTCCCACATAGGGCAGAAACCAATGCCCTGAGAGGGCACCCTCGCAAAATCGTGAATATGCGCATATAACTGCAATGACCGCGCAGTATATAAATGAATAGAAACGACATAAGTGTTAAGGAACGTCTCTGCACACGAGGAGGAGAGATAACGAATAATGAAAAATGAGGCGAACCGCCCGGGAATCGAACCCAGGGCCTTCCAATTGCCGGTTGGACGCTCTACCATTATGCTACGGACCTCACTCAATCACAAATCGAAATTCTCCCACATTCGTTATCTCTCCTCCTCGTGTGCAGAGACGTTCCTTAACACTTATGTCGTTTCTATTCATTTATATACTGCGCAGTCATTGCAGTTATATATATATATATATATATATATATATATAATATGGTCTGCCTCTTACGTTCTCCCTACATTCCTGATGAGCTAATGAGGTGCTCAGTACATGAAAGAAATTGCTTTTTATTTCTCCATGTGGGTGTGCATCATATATATATATATATATATAGAGAGAGAGAGAGAGAGAGAGAGAAATTCCTTCTTCCACGCCGTGCCTAGAGATCTTAGAATCATATGGAAGCGAAAGACACACGTGGTGTTCAAGGAATCAGAAACAATAAAGACGCTCGTCTTTTCCAAAAGGCCCGCGAAAGCTAGCGTCTTAGCAACAATAGGACGCTTGTGGCTTCCCAGAAAGACCCCCGAAACGTTTTAGCGTCCTAAGAGCCTATAAAAGCGAGAGTTCACTGAAACTCTCCCTCATTCACTCTTCTCTCTGCATTCTTCACTTCTCGTCTTGGTCGTCACGTCTCACTCTCAGCCTTTGTCAGCTGCAACACTCGTGAAGCCACCCGCTCTCCAGCCTTCGCCGGGGAGCGGCCTGCTGTTTCCTTCAAGTCTCCGGTCTGTCATCAAGTAAGGTCTTCTACAGACCGCCTGAGGAAGCAATCCTTCGAAACCCAGCACCGTTCGACTTCAGCCGGCCTGTCCTCGAGCAATATCTCAAAACTACACGAAGCGAATCAACACTTGAGGCGACATCCTTCTGATCCTAGTTTAACTCATCCTTCAACTCAAGTCGATCGGCGCTCGTTCAACAAGCTTCAATAGGCCCCGCTGCCGGTCTTAAAGTCATCCTCGACGTGCGAAATACAGGACGGTCAACTTCACTTCGGCCCTACAGTCTACAAGTATCCCGCATTTCGGGCCTACAGTCTACAAGGTCAAACTTCAAGTATCTCTTCCATCTCCAGAGGTATTTCAACATTGTTCGTAAGTTCTGTGCCTCGTTCTTAAGCAATGCTCGCTAAGCCTACACTGTGTAACCGCAGCGGCGTGATTAGGCTATACCTAAAAGTGCTTTCAATACCGTTCAAACTAACTTTCTCGTTAAGACTGCAGTAGGCCTATTCTAAGTGTCATTCCAATACCGTAATTGTGTATCACCTTGTTATTGTGTTCTTTCATGTAATTCATTTTATTTTGCATCCGTTTATGTGATCCTTTTAAGCATTTCATTATTGACGGCCTAATCCACTTACAGTGTACTAAACGTACGTGCATTCTTTCTATCATTAATAGGCTGCAGCACCTATTCTATTATGGAAAAACTATACGCGCTCACAACATGGTATCATATGTGGTACCTTTATTTCATAATTAAATATAAATTATTAATTAATTGAATTAAATATCTATACAAAATTGGCTCGGGATTGGCGACATATCCTAATGGGAATGAAATGATTGCCATACATACATAGAAACCGTATGTAGGCGTCGGGTCTGCATAACCACGAGAAAACATTTATTTCACGTAAACAAAATTTTCCATTGCTGACTCATGTAAAATACAAGAGAGAAAGAGTCAACAACCTTTGCCAAATCAGCAATTTATACTAAAATACAAGCGAACCAAGGAACGGCTCTCAGGGCTGTTTATGTTACAGCGAACGCTTTAAACAGGGAGGATGTGCTTTTGTCTTCCCTAAAGTTCTGAGTGAATTCCTTATAATAAAATTAATACATAAAATAAGGATAGGCCTATCCCCTAAAGTGTTTATATTGTGACAGCCCATATTTATTACAAGAAGTTAACTCATTGCGTAACTCCATCGTGGCGGCCCTACACCGAAAAAGATCGTAACGCCCTGTATCGAAGCAAACTAAGATCCATCAAAAATAAGGTGAGGCAATTTATTTTCATTCTAATATAGGCATCTAAAATCCCGACGCTAAAATTACCATAAACAATTAAATATAAAGAGGTCCTTTAAAGACCTACATATTCATAACTCTCTAACGAAAAAATATAGGGCTTTTGTCGTTCACTCTCCACTGAAGTCTGCTGGACATTTCCAACGGATGAGGGTAACAGGCAATCAACCCATAGCTCTATATAGTTTTTCATACTATGTTCCATTTATGCATAACTCTCTAGCCTACCTAAATCAGTGTATTACGTAATCTATTCAGTGCACCAAACGCACGTGCATAATTTCTGTTATTAATAGGCTTCATATTTCATGCTGCGTTTCCATTTGTGCACAACTCATTACCCTATATAACCTTACTTAACAATGAAGCTGTATAACCATTTCCTTATTTGCTAAGCCTCAGTCATCTTTAGCATATTACAAAATGCCGTTATATAATTGTTAATCACTATAACTACCATCATTGCATTGTTAATCGCTGTGAACAAGTGATTTATTTTCTTAATTAAACACAAAACCACAAGGTAATTTTTCTAACCTTATTAATATTGTTTGCTTGGGTGTAATCCAAGTTAGTGACTTCGAATCATTCGTATTATTTCATTTAATAATTATAGTATGCCTACTCCATTAGCTACATCAGACCGGTTAATACTCTCTCTCTCTCTCTCTCTCTCTCTCTCTCTCTCTCTCTCTCTCTCTCTCTCTCTCTCTCTCTCTCTCTCTCTCTCTCTCTCTCTCATATATATATATATTTTTTTTTTGTACACAAGTAGTTCTTTCCTCCACCTCGAAAGAAGGGCCTTTATTCCTTGCTGGTAAAAGTCCGCTGGGTTCCGCTGGAGCCACCTCTTAACCTCCTCAACAAGCTCATTGTTACTCTGAAACTTTCTTCCACGAATAGCATCCTTCATTGGCCCAAACAAATGGAAGTCTGAAGGTGTCAGATCCGGGCTGTATGGAGAGTGGGGTAACACTGTCAAGCGCATTTTATGATGGCCTCTCTTGTTTGCAGATTGTTGTGTGGTCTTGCGTTATCGTGCAAAAGAAGGACGTCTTCCAGTTTTCTCTCCGGTCGAACTCGCTTTATACGTCTCTGGAATCTCTGTAGGTTAGCAATCTATGCCTCTGAGTTGATTGTTTGTCCTTTCTTCATAATGTTCACCAGAATCACCCCCTTCATGTCCCAGAAGATGGTAGCCATAACGTTTCCTGCAGAGGGGGCCATTTTGAACTTTTTCTTGCGTGAGGAGTCTGCGTGATGCCACTCCATGGATTGGCGTTTTGTTTCAGGTTCAAAGTGGTGTACCCAAGTCTCATCCCCAGTCACAATTCCCCTTCTGTCTCGTATCGAACCAACGACTCAGAAGCAATTTCTTTTCTTTGGGCTTTGTGATCTTCAGTCAGTTCGCGAGGAACAAACCGTGAATACACTTTTGAGTAACCCAGTCGCTGAAGTATCGTATTCACACTTCCTTCACTAATTCCTAGCTCCAGTCATAGCTCCTTGTATGTGACGCGCCGATTTGATCGAATGATGCTTACTAAGTCTGATTAAGGTCATTTACTGAATGCTAACTCCTTTTACCATGACATAACATGACCAAACGTTTCAAGTTTTGAACTGAAGTTTATCAGTCATATCAAAAAAGATTTGAACTCTTCTTAACAAGTCTATAACTACTCTCAATTTCACGTCAAGCATTTGTGCCTTAAATTTATAACTAGTGTATGTTATAACAACAGAAGTAACAACACAGTAAATGCAAACAACTTTAAAAAGAAAGAAGACTATTAACGTCAATTACATATTCATCTTTATTTGTCCTGAGTTTTCTCGTGAGATCTAGGCTGTCTTTTAGTCTCGAATGTACGCGCTGTTCCTTTTCTTTTATGTAATAATTCTGGAGTATCCCGTTTTAACATCCAGCAGCTCCAAATTTTTTGTTTTAAACTTCACTGAACGGAAAGCAAAACTGAGACCCATTTTCACAAGTGGCTGCGAAACGCCAAGCAACCGTATTTGATTTTGAGTGCCCTCAGAAAATAAATTTCAGATTCCTTAAAAAGTTAAAGATTCTATCAACGTAAAAGCTCAACCATTAGGAATGCAGATGACGAGGAAGCTTCTAACAGTGGCTGTATCCTCCAGCGCGGGACACGTCAACGCGAAGAAGAGGTGACGTCAAACCGAAACATTAACACGCTGGTAGCCAAACTTCTTCAAATCTCCGTGCAGCGGGCTGTCTACATTTGGCCAGACTGGCAGTCGACGGCCTGTTGCGTGGCACGGTCAGAGTGCCGATCGGCTCCGGGGGCCAGACCTATACCAGCGTGCTATTTTTTCATTTACGGGGAGAAATTGCGTGCTTCCCGGACTACTCTTACTCTCCGGCGACATTAAGACTAATCCAGGCCCCACTACTACTTACACATGTCACCATACACAAAGACAGACACAATACGATCATGAGACACATACAGAAGCATAATATTAACATAGTACAATGCAGATTGCCTCGCAAACAAAATCATGCAGCTTAGGGAATTCGTACACAAACAAAACATTCACGTACCACTTATAAGGGTGTCAGGAAATGATTGCCCCCCCCTGTACAGAAGAAACTGAAAGGAATAGAAAAAAACAGACAAAACCACGCGAAAGAGCGTTTAATTTTGAACAAAAAACACTTGTTTTAATATCGGGTGTTGCCCCTATTTGCAGCTCTGACGGCCATTAATCGACGGGGGTATGATCCCAGAAGTGTCTCAAAGAGATCGGTATCATGACTCATTTCTTCAAGGACTTCGTTGATCTTTGCAGTCATAATTTCTGTTGAATACCGATTCTGAATGGGTTGTTCCAGCATTAAGGACTCCACCCGATCCTTCATGATGGATCCGACATGTTCACAGACATTAAGATCGGGAGAATTGCCAGGCCATTCATTATTTCCGAAAAAATCAATGTTATTGTCCTTAAGCAGTTGTTGAGTCGCAAGTGCTTTCATACAGGGGGCTTTGTCGTGAAGAAAGGTTGCCTGTTCAACATCCAAAACACACTCGCGGTCTTTCAAAAACGGAATTACATGTTGGGCTAAAATTACATTTCGAAAATAAGGCCCATCCCAACTGGTTCCTCTTGGTTTGATAACCCAGATGAGCTTCCGAATAGAGAACATAATGAAAACACCCACACATGCTGGATTTTTTACTATTTCTCGATACTTCTGGTCGTCTGGGACTTCATCAGGAGTTGTTGCCCAAACCCGATCATTCTGAAAATTTGGTTTTCTGGAGACATAAACGAAGAATTCATCGCTGACAACCAAGTGAAGGAAATCGTCTTCCGTCCATTCCTCAAGATAATCACAAAACCATAGCCGATCTTCAATATTAAGATCACTCTTCCGTGGCTTAGCTATTTCATGCCAAGCACTCAAGCCTTGGCGAACTCGAAATTGATGCACAAGTTGCCGATTGACTATCTTACCACGACGGATAAGTATCTCTTTCGCTACCTCAGAGCAGCTCTTCTTTCGGCGCCGTGATGCAGCAAGCACAATGTCTTTCGATTCTTGAGATAATTTCTCCGGTCTTCCTCCTCGAAATTCTGTTTCGCAATCTTCAGGATTCTTATTCCAATTCCTTTTGACAAAGTCTTCTGATCTTTTTAATCTCTCAGCCACCCAGTGTCGAGTTATGAAAGTTGCACCAGCTTCCTTTGCTTCACGAAATGTACAGCTCGAATGCGGTCAAGAACTCGCTTTTCTCTGAATCGTTCAAAATAGATGATGCCATGGTTTCTGTGGGGAAAAACATGGTAAGAATTAAAATCACAGGAATAGAATATAATGGTTTTTATTCAGATTTTAACGCTCTTTCAAGTGGTCTCGCCGGTTTTTATCTATCTCTTCTAGTTTTTGCTCTACCGGGGGGGGGCAATCATTTCCTGACACCCCTACAAGAAACAAAACTAAAACGCACACACAAAACACCCACCATCCCTGACTTCACGGCAATCCGTCAAGATCGTATCGGGGGTCACGAGGGTGGACTCATCACTTACATACGTAAAAGCATTAGCTACACTGATGCCACCCAAAACATTACAGACACAATCCAAGCAGATAAAACGATAGAAATACAGGCAGTTAACATTAAAACACACTCAAAACACACCACCACACTCATCAACATTTACATCCCACCAGATAGTTCACCTCAGGTGCCAGCCAATTACAATCCACAGTGACACAATCTGGCCTCTCGGCCTCTCTCACTAATGTCATCTTAGGAGGAGACTTCAACGCTAAAGACACTAGTTGGTATCTGCACAACCAAAACAACACCAGAGGCGCCAACATAGCCACACAACTAAACAGCCAAAATAATATCCCAACATGTACACAACAAGCTAACATTCTAGTTAATCACTACGCAAAGATAAGTCACTTAAACAGAGACAACAACCAGAAACACGCACAGACAAACAGCCAGACACAAGAAAACCTACAGACTCGACACGACCATTACACCCTTCAATACAGACGACACCACCAAGATCATCAAAAACATTAAGAATTCGAAGGCTACTGGACCAGACAACATATCTAACATACACCTTAAACACTTGGGCCCACAGGGAATACTAGCTCTCACAAACATCAGTACATATTCATACCAACACTGTATTATTCCTGACATATGGAAACGAGGTAAAATTATTACGCTACTAAAATCAAACAAAAATCCAACAGAACCAGCTTCCTATAGACCAATTACTTAACTATGCACACCTTCTAAACTAACAGAAAGACTAATCTTGCAAATCACCAACCCACACATACCACTATCGCCTACTCAACATGGATTCAGACCTCACCATTCAACCACGACATTACTCACTAACCTCACACAGCACATCATGGATGGCATCAACTCCAAACGACCAGCTCAACGTAAACTATTAGCAACAATAGACATTAGTGAAGCATTTGATGCTATCCCACGCTTCCCTCTCATAAACAAAATACTCAACACAAACATGCACAATAACACCAAAAGGTGGCTGAGCAACTATCTTTCAGGAAGATATTCACATGTCACACTTAATGGCAAGTCATCCAAAAACAAACTTTTTCCGAACGGGGTCCCTCAAGGCTCTGTTCTCTCACCAACACTGTTCAACTTATACATGCATGACATTCCAACACCCATAGATAACAAGCTTACCTTATCATCATATGCAGATGACATCACTCTAACATCCACCCACAACAACATCGACACCGCTACAAATAACCTAAAAACATACATAAACAGTATACAAGACTGGCTCACACACAATAGACTCAAAGTAGCACCCACAAAATCAACCATCACCTTGCTAACAGTTAACAAGCACACAAAAGAACACCAGATAACTCCACAGCTAACACTGAACAACACCAACATTCTACACACTCACAGAACCAAAATACTTGGTCACATACAACACATCATTATCTTTTGCAAACCACATTCAGGACATTAAAAACAAATGTACGTCAAGACTTAACACGCTTAGGGTACTAACAGGCACAAACTTTGGACACCAGCAGGAAACAACATCACTCATATACAAACAATATATTCGCGCCATTAAGGCAAAACCAGAGACATTATAAGCAAATACTCCATTCCATACCACGCCCCACAGACATCACACAGTACAGAAAATACATACACACACACCTAACCCACAAAGCACTGACACGACTCGGTCCGAATGCGGTCCTAGGTGCGAAGCCACCACCCACTGACAGGTCAGAGACCAGCTTGAGCAGATCGGATCGAGTTAACTTAGGATGATTCCGATGTGGACATCACCCCAACTTACGGACATATAAACACAGACTAGACAACTCCACAGACGACACCTGCCACCTGTGCTAGGGCACACCACAAACAATTGAACACATTATGACAGACTGTACCGCTCTAGCACAACAACGAACACAACATCACTAGAGCGCTGAACCTCTGGTCCACTCCGGAGAGGGCGATCGGTTACCTGCGTGCCGCCGGCTTGCTCTACAGGGTGGGCTGATCGGCTAACCAACAACAACCCTGCGATTTTTAAAATTCAGATCAAAAGCTATTAGTCGTATATGAAAATGAGGTTAGATCAACAGATAATAGGTTAGATTAGGTATGTTAAGGTTACGTTAGTTTAGTAAGTTAACCTCACACGTCGGTAAAACCAACATACGTACACGTGTGTGTGTGTGTGTGTGTGTGTGCACACATTTTACAAACAAAAAAATTCGATTTACGAAAAATGAAATGGGTAAAAAAATGGAAAAAAATTAATATGAATTTTAATTTTTACTAAATTAATATTTCCTTTTAATTTTAATATTTATGAAATATCATTTCATCATCGTTGTCTTCTTTCATGAAAATTGGATTTATACTTTCGTATTTGAAGTTTTACAATGATAGTTTGTTTCAATAAAGTGAATGGTCACCAGTGGCGGCTCGTGACTAAAAATTCTAGGGGTGCTGTCTCTAAGAATGGGTTGAAATAATTACTGAAATAAAAGGATGAGCATTGAGCAATGAATAAAAGTTTCAAAAGTTATTGAAAAAGTTATTCAGTGAGCTCATCCTTATATTGTTCTTGATTATTTCAATTGTAAATAAAAAATTTAGGGGTACTGCAGTTCCGCAGTGCCTACCGACGAGCCGCCACTGATCAGTGGTCACATTACGCAAGAAGAAACATTTCGGGGTTGTCTATCCTCTTTCACAACAACATATATGTATAGGAAATGTGACAGATGGGACCTAGGGCTTTACGTGGGATCCAAACAACGGGTCGTTACATCATTTATATGCGGAGGACGATCACCCATCTAACTACTGTCCAGACCCAATGTCGCTTAACTTTGCGGAAAAGAAATCTATATTCTATTTCCCCCGATGGTAAGGAGGTAAAGAATTGATTCCCCGTTTTCCCCGTGCGTGTCTTAAGAAGCGACCCCTGGAATGGGGTTATATCCTCCGCCTCTCTTTGCGTAAAAGGGTTGGAAATTTGTCTGGAGTACCATACTCTCCCACGAACATCGATAGAAGCCTCTGAATTAGGCATCGCTCGTTATAACGATGCCCTCAGAAGTGTCTGCCGGCTATCGTATGGCGATGTTTAATGCTTGTGGTATAAATGAGGATGCAAAGGATGCAAAGTTTTTTTACCTGCTCGGTTTGTGCGAAACGAAGCTGAAAGGGAATGAGTAAGGAATGAAAGGCGTGAACTCGGGTATAGAAGGAGGAGGAGGTAAAGGTAAGAGGAGTGTTGCTTTGCTAATGAAAGAGTGCCACGAAAATCTGATTTACTGTGGAAATATAAAATCGTCTATAATAGATGTTTGTTCGCTAAAACATAATTAAGAGTAGAAGTAGGAGTGATTGTAGCATACTCGCCATGTGGTAATAGATGTGTAGAAGAAAAGGGTGATTTCTGGAATACGCAAAGAGATGTAAATGATTGTAATGGGTGATCTGAATGGAAAAGTGAGAGATGGTCCTGAGGCTGGAGTGACTGGGAAGCGTGGTGCTACCGGAATAAATGACAACGGAATGACAAAGCTGTTCCGGGATTGAGTAGGGGTTTGCCACACCAAAGACTATATTGCGTAAACTTAAGTTAGTTGGTATAAAAGGAAGGGACACAGTTAGCAGATTTTTGGATTTGCCGCCCCAAGGCCATTTACTATATGCCGTTCCTAGTATGGAGGAAAAAGTCATATTTAAAAAAAAACATTTACTTCATTAAAAACAAATTTCAAAATTCCATTTTTTAAAGAAACTCAAATACATTCATTTTAGAAACAAAACTAAAAAAAAAGAATAAAAGTTTATAAATAAATTCAAATCAGTTTTCTTTTTCTCACTTTCTTATAATTTTTATGATTATTTTTTATATCTTTTTTATTTTTCTACCCCCGTGAAACCTTGCCGTCCCTAGGCCTACGTTTTTTTGGCCTCTGCGTAAACCCGCTAATGGAAACAGTGGATAGACACAAAGAATTAAAATTAAAAGACAACTCTAGTGAGGTGGTAATGCAATATAAGAACAGAGAAGAAAAGAGCGAGTCTATGGAAAGAGAGATGATGAACAAATGGATGTACAGACTATGCGAAATGTGTATGAAGATGTTTAGTGATAACAGCATCTGACGTACGTGGGTGCGTACGAAACAGAGTGAGGGAAAAGACGAATGCGTGGTGGAACGCTGAGATAAAGAATGCGGTGAAAGAAGAGTGTCTGAATGGTAAAGAAAGTATACAAACCTAACCTGACACTGATGAAATGAGATGTAATGCGGGATTTTAAAAAGAAAAAAAAGCATGTTAACCGAGTGGTAGAAAGAATTAAAATGAAAGTAGATGAAGACTTGAGACGGAAGATGAATGAGCTGTAGGTGGAAAAGTTATTTTGAAGAGAAGCAAATGCAAAGATCAACTTGGTGGGATGATTGGTAATATAAAAAGTAGGAATGGCAATCTGTCAGTACAAAATGAGCAATTACACGAGAACTTTAAAGAGTGTTTTAGTGTGCTGGTAAGTAAATTAGATGAAAAGGAAGTATACGTGAATGTAGTCAGTTTTAGTGGAGTATGTAGATGTGTATACCACGAAGTGGAAGACCTCAAATTAGAGGAAGTTAAACGAACAGTATATGCAAGCTGAAAAAATGAAAGTCAGCATGAATTAATGGGATGTACAATGATAAAAAGTGGAGGTAAAATGGTACTTGAATGGTTATAAAAGGTAAGTAAAAAAGCGTGGGAAAGCGGGTGTGCTCAAGGTGATTGGACGAAATTATAATTGTACCACAGCACAAAAATAAGGGTAAAACAAGTGAATGCAAACACTGTACGAGTATAAGTATTTAAACCATAGCTAGAAAAATATAAGGAAGTCTTGACAGATAGAATAAAAAAAAGTTTACAGATCCTTTGATTAAATGAACAAAGCGACTTTGTAGGGAAGGAAAAGAATATAGTGATCAAGTGTTTGCAGTGAGACAGCTGATTGGGAAATAGTGATAAGAAGAAAGTGAATAGATCTGTCTTATATCAAGTGTCCAGAATGTACGATGTCAGTGAAAAGTTGTTAAATGCACTGAGAAGTTTTTATTTAAAAATCTGCTTGTGTAAGAGTCTGGCGTTGGATGATAACGTGGTGCTTCTGGTTGAATCAGAAAATAAATTAAAGAGAGCAGTGACAAGTTTGCTCCACGCGAGAATGAACAAGAAACAAAGAGGCAAAGGAAGTGGTTTGTGGTGTATGTGTAAATGGTGATATTCGTCTCATCTGACGTACCACCAGAGCTATACCCCAACTTTGTCATGAAAGGTAACAGTGAATCCATGAGTTGGGGTACAGTACCTTATGCCCAGTGGTGATCCCTATGTATCCAAATGTATGTAACTAAGTGTCTTTGGTTCAGAAGTCAAGAGTCCTGCGTAGTATATAGGGGCAAAATGGACGAGTGCAATGCAATTGCAAATGTCGATAAATGTTGCAATAGTGCCAACCCCCTGTTGTTGCAAGGCACCCATAGTGCCAACCCCTTCCCCCCTTTGTTGCAAGGCACCCATAGTGCCAACCCTCCTTCCCCCTTGTTGCAAGGCACCCATAGTGCCAACCCTCCTTCCCCCTTGTTGCAAGGCACCCATAGTGCCAACCCTCCTTCCTTCCCCCTTATTGCAAGGCATCCATAGTGCCAACCCTCCTTCCACCTTGTTGCAAGGCACCCCCCCAAAGGGTGGAGGCGGTTGCTGCTCTAGGGGTTATAAATGCAACTTGGAGGCGGAGTTATCCCCAAGTTGCAATGAACCCCCGCTAGGGGAGACCTCTTTGGGGGATAAGTTGGGACGGCCTCACCCCCAAAGGGTTATACCTAACGTAAGAGAGAGGAGAGAGAGGAGCCAAGCGCATATTAAGACTTCAGCCGAGCGGCCGTTGCCTTATATGGCCCCTAATCAGCCAGTTGGCTTAATAAGCCAGTGCCTCCAGGCATCATCAGCCAGTTGGCACAGTGTATACTTCGTTTGGCACGTACACACCAGTCTATACGCCCATTACGTTTATATGCGTCGGGCGACCGCGTTAAACTGTAGGTCTAAGGTGGAGTGTAGGCGGGCTCCAGACCCGGCGGCGGCGCGTCCTTCCGCGGTTGCTAGCCAAGGTGACCTAATGATCCGTGTTAAACCGTAGGTCTAAGGTGGAATGTAAACATCCTTCCACGGTTCGTAGGAGCAACCAGGGGATCCCGTCATTGCAACACTCGATCATGTTTATCTGTTTATTTCCCTCTCTCACACACATATATATATATATATATATATATATATATATATATATATATATATATATATATATATACTGTGTGTGTGTGTGTATATATATATATATATACACTTCCCCGTTTAAAAGTAGGTCTAAGGTGGAGCGTAAAGCTTGAACTTCACCAAAATGAACAATTCGGACGGAAAGCAAAGGCGATCCTATATACGGGGCTCCAATAAACCTTAGCCCCCCCCCCCCGCCCATGGCCTAAACCATTAGAGGTACAGTAAAACTAAACATACCTTATAAAAGAGAATTTAATCCTGCATTTAATGAGAAACAATTAAAACTTGGTGTTCCCGCCATTGGCTTCCAAGACAGTCTGAATTCGCTTTGGGTAGCTTGCCAAAAGTGACGTGAATAGATCTTGATCGTTAAGCAAATTTGCTAAAACAGTTTCAATGTGTTGCGTCATTGTATCCTTCGAAAATCGATTTCCTGCAAGTTTGCTTGTCCTTTATAACTGATCCAATGTGTTCACAGACGTTCAGGTCAGGAGAATTTCCTGGCCATTCTTCATTTCCAAAGAAATCGATCTCATGGTTCCGCAACAACTGTTGAGTGGCTAATACCTTAAAGCAGGGGGCCTTATCGTGCAGAAGTGTGACCTGATCGACATCCATAACATTGTTTGGGTTTCTTAGAAAAGGAATGACATGCTGGGATAGAATAATATCACGAAAATACTGTCCATCCCAACTCTGACCATTTGGCTTAAGCACCCATATGAGCTTCTTTCCAGTGAACAAAACAAACACACCAACACAGTCCGGACTTTTTAATAATTCGCGATAATGTTCATTGTCATCGATTTCATCTGGTGTTGTGGCCCACACTCGATCATTTTGGTAGTTAGGCCGACGTGTTACGTAAACAAAAATTTCATCGGAGACAGCTAAATGCATGACATCATCCACATCCTAATCTTCAAGATAATGTGCAAACCACATTCTGTCATCGATGTTAATTTGAGTTTTTCTTGGCTTTGGAAGTTCATGCCAAGGCTTTAAACCTTGCCTATGACGGTACAGTCGAATGATCTCACCACTAACGATCTTTCCTCTCAACACTTCGATCTCTCTAGAAAGTTTAGCACAGCTGTTTTTCCGCTTACGCGTACCGCTTTCAATGTGTCCTTTGTTTCCAGAGAGAGTGGCAAATTTGGGAGCCCAGATTTGGTTGTATCCATTTCACATTCATCCAAAGTTTTATTCCAATTTCTTTTGACGAAGTCCTCACTTCTTCGCAACTTTTTGGCAACCCATGAACGTGTTATAAAGGTGGCTCCAGCATCACGAGCTTCCCGAAATGTTATTGCTCGTATGCGATCTATCACACATTGCCTCTCCGAATCACCAATTAATTGAGAAGCCATTATATTATCACTTTATCAGCTAGAGTAATTTTAATACCTGCAATAAATAAAGAATTTTATATATTTTTATAATCACTAAAAACTATTTTGATATAAGTAAACATGTAAGCTGCAAATTGGGGGGGGGGGGGGGGGCTAAGGTTTTTTGGAACCCTTATGTACATTTCCGGAAAAAAATTAATCTAAAAATTCGTGTAAACATCTTTCCACGTTTCTCTCTCTCATATATATATATATATATATATATATATATATATATAATATATATGGGAATGAACTCAGAATGGTCCCCTGAGTTTTTTATGATACACACAGACAGTGCATGGAACAAGGAACTCTTCTGGGATAATTAAATCCACTATAGTCCGAATAAGTAATGGTAAATGACAAATACAATAGTTTTTCTTTTTTATGATGCTAGCCCGACGTGGGCAACGGGTCACTCGCAAAGAGGTCCCATAAATATAGCTTCCCTCACCAGCTATCTGCAAAGCAGACAGGATCCAGCTTTGGGACATGGATCTAGGGTTTAAAGCAGCCTAGCCCTGCTACATTTAGAACCTCAATATAAGCAAAAGACTCGCTGCCTTCACGTCAGATTGAATATATCAAAGAAAAAGCGAAGGAAAGGAAACAGAATGGTGCTCAAGCGCTTTCGTCTAATGACATCCTCAGGAACACTGAAGTAAATAAAGAGTTCAAGACTATATACAGGTTACAAAAAAAATATATATATATATATAATAAATATAGAAATAAAAATTGTGGGAGAGCATACAAATTTGTAAGGAAAACTACTAATTTTAGCACTTTGCCCGAATTCAACAAAATATCAAATTTTATAGTTAATGCCTGAATGATATATAGGTCACATATAAAAATAAATTGAAAAATAGAAATTGTAAGAGGAGCATACAAATTTATAAGGGAAAACTACCGACGTTTTAGCACTCTGCCCTTCTCGTCTAAATCCGTTCTGAACGAATTCAACACAAGATCAAATGGATTGTTTACAACCAATTTTATAGATAAGGCCTGAATGATATATAGGTCACAAAAAAAAATTTAAAAAAATATATAAAACTAAATTGAAAAATAAAAATTGTAAGAGAAGCATACAAATTTATAAGGAAACAGTACCAAAGTTTTAGCACTCTACCTTTCTTGTCTAAATCCGTTCTGAACGAATTCAAAACAAAGGGATCGAGTTGAAAAAGACCTTTGCTCATGTTAAAGTTATTTGTAAGTTGGATAATAGCAGACTCAAGAATATTTCTATTAACAATGTTGCTAGAGTGAAACAAAAGTGAAGCATTATTCCAATCAATACAGTGGGATAACTCTGACAAATGGACAAAAAGGGCACTGGACGACTGTCCCGTTCTAACGGAATATTGATGCTGTTTTACACGCGTGTGCAAATCCTTTCCCGTCTGACCAATGTAAAAGGAATCACATTGTTTGCAGCCAATTTTATAGATAATGCCTGAATTATTGGTAGGGTTATTTTTTACTATATTTTTCACAATATACAAATTTGTAAGGAAAACTACTAATTTTAGCACTTTGCCCGAATTCAACAAAATATCAAATTTTATAGTTAATGCCTGAATGATATATAGGTCACATATAAAAATAAATTGAAAAATAGAAATTGTAAGAGGAGCATACAAATTTATAAGGGAAAAGCATTATTCCAGCATTATTCCAATCAATACAGTGGGATAACTCTGACAAATGGACAAAAAGGGCACTGGACGACTGTCCCGTTAGCCCTGTTCAAAAATCAACTTTTTCTTATTTTCATAGGTTTCTGTACTTTTCCCATGCTTTTTGACCTGAAAAGGCCGAAAATCACAACCATTTTGACCTAGGTTGTTGGGAAGCATTGCCGCATGGAGCTTTAAGTTTTCTGCCTTGAAATCGGCCAAAAGCACCAGTTCCGGGGTCCCTTGAATCATGTTTTGCACTATAACTTTTTATCTAAACAAGATAGAGCAACAAAATAGGCACCAAATTAAAGCGTTTTTAATCCTCTTTCTAACTTATACAATTATGATAGTCTTGGAACAAGAAATGGCACATTGGTACATACAAAGATTTCAGAAATATCACAAAATTCGTTTTCTCACACTCAAGGCAGACAAGGCGCCTTATTCATGACACAAATTTGAGATTAACATTTTGTCACAAGTCTAATCGATCAAGAAGTGAAAGCATTACATGATGATTAATTTCATAATGACATTTACACAGTCAGTTGTTGAGAGTTTGTTTCTTGAAGCTGTCAAAGCGGCGTCTGTTGAACTCCACAGCTTGAAGGAGATAGTCCCTTTGCTTGGCATCTGTTGTTATGACATTTGCAAAGTCGTTCATCATTTTGACACCACGTTCAGCAATGTCATTCACCGCTTTCAGATTCTTAACATAGTCCAACGCTTTTCTGTAATCCTCATTCTGTGGCCAAGACGTGACAGGTTCCAGAAGCCACTCGGATCCAATGTTCAGTGTGTCCAGCAGGAAATGTGATTCTGGGCCAATGAGATCAACCAGGGTGGTCTTAGCTGTGACTCTCTGGAATAGAGGCTTTCCTGTTCTGAAGCTGTCTGGCTTCTCAGTGGCATGTAACTGGGCAGCAATGTCGTGCTTCAATGTGTCACTCAATCTACTGCTGAACAGGGCAAATGGCATGACTTCCTGCGTCAGGTACCATTTGTGGTTTTCCATCTTATTAAGTACTGCATCAGCAAGCTCTGGGTCAGTTTTCTTGTACTTCAACATGTCCTGGATTAGACTTAGATCATTCACGGGAGCATCTGCAGCAGACATTGACATCATCCATACAGGAGTGTAGAACAGCGCAAGGAAGGTGTTGAGTCTTTCCAGCTTTGATACAGTGTCTTCGTCGTACTCAAGTTGATCTGCAAACATCAGCATTTTCATGGAGTACAGGTTTCTGGCCATCCATCTGGCCTGATGAATGGCGCCTGGTCGACTCCAGTGAATACCTCGAGGAGGCGTTCCTCCAAGAACAATGACTGTCAGTTCAGCCATTTCCCTGTAGTCGGCTCTTGGAAGCCTTTCTGCTGTTAGAATGTCTTGGAGTATTTCTTCACTGTTCTTCTTCTTTTCCTTCAGCCATTTGCTGTTGATAGCCAGCATCTTTGGGTTTTCCTTGGACAAGTCCGTCCAAACATCCTTCAGATGCTCAAACCAGGGATTATCTGGCCCCTTCACCTTCCCAAACAGCTTCTCCCAAACTGCTCCTACTAGGATTTCCAGGATGTGATGTCGACAGGCCAGATAAAACACATTTTTGTTCAGCATTTTCTCTAGCAGTTTGGCAGCTCCTCTGTGAACTCCACTGTTACTGGATGTAGTGTCAAAAACAAGGGCAGTAACATTATCCGTAAGTTCCCATGTCTCCAGTAAATCCATTGAAGCCTCAGCCTGAGCTGTGCCAGAAGAATTGTCGATGACAGGTACTCCCAATAACTTTCCTTCAGTGTATGAAGGTGGACCAGACACTAGCACAGCTAAAGTCTCTGAGGTACTTCCAGGTTCACTGCCCAAGACATCTTTGAGCAACTTTCCATCCCAGTGTAAGGCAGCGTACTGTGGGGGGTTTTCACAAAACTTGGACATGTGACTCTGGCTGATATTATACCTGGACAGCATTCTGTTGCGACGTGTTGTTGAGGTTGAGATGACGAAGTTATCCAGATCAGCCCCTCCAGCTTTCAAGGTGGCAGAAACCATGGCAGTAACTTGATTGTCTGATAAACCAAGACGATCAGCTGTATTGCAGATGACATCACATTCCATGACCTTCCTTGGAAAAGTCAAAGTCACACTAGTCACAGTGTCTTGATGGTGAGAACATCCAGGACGAGGCTGATGGTAATCCATGTCCTCTGTGTTAGCGTCGTTGTCAGTTGAGTCACCCCAGGTAATGTCATCCACATGAACAACTGTCTCTTGTTCTGCTGCAGCTGTAAAATAGTACAACATGTTAAGACAGTAATTGTTAAGTACATGCTAAATATCGCAATGGAGTAAAACTTAAAACTTTTTGTAACGTTCAAAGTAATTAGTTTTACCTTGTTCTTGTCTATGCTGCAGTCTTTCATTCCTCGCTGCTTGCTGCAGGGATCTTGTCTCAAAAATCTTGTCATGACCAGACATATGACCTTTCCTCTCAGTCTTTTGGTCTTCGTAGAACCTGATATCCTCATCTTTCTTCTCTCTGGATAACAGTCTGTTGTTCTGTATTTCCTGGATTGCATCTGGAGCTCCTATATCGAACAGGCTGTCTAATTCCAGCACAAATGCTCCTCTTTTTCCTCCAGGGTTACTTGCTCTTCCTTTGCTTTTCACCAGAGCACGATGTTTCTCATGTAGTTTCATGAAGAGCTTCATTGCGTTGTACTTGGTCATTGTCTTGATCCTAGCCATCTGCCAGAATGGGATGATAGATTCAACTGTTTCATATGCAAGGTCTTGAACCATGGGCCTCCCTGCATTTTCCGGTAAATTCTGAAGATTAAGGAAACTGGAACGCCTGTCTGTTGGTGGGAAGCTGGGAACCACTGATAAAAGCTGAAGGGTATCCAACCAGGAAAGTTTCAGTGAGAGATCTGGTAGATGGCCCAGTTGACACCTGCCTGTGGACAGTACGTGGAGGTTCTGAGATATCAACTGTGCGCCCACGGAGCTCCCTCAGCTCCTTGCTTAATGCCATTGTGAAGTTGTAACTTGTAGATGGTTTTCTAGATTCTGATTGAGTTTCTGTTGTTTCCTGAAAAATGATAGATAATTATTATTATTATTATTATTATTATTATTAATTATTATTTATTTATTATTATTATATTATTATTATTATTATTATTTATTAATTTTATGCTCTTTCATTTGATACCTAATTTGTTGCTCTATCTTGTTTAGATCAAAAGTTAAAGTGCAAAACATAATTCAAGGGACCCCGGAATTGGCGCTTTGGCCGATTTCAAGGCAGAAAATTTAAAGCTCCATGCGGCAATGCTTCCCAACATCCTAGGTCAAAATAGTTGTGATTTTCGGCTTTTTCAGGTCAAAAAGCATGGGAAAATGTACAGAAACCTATGAAAATAAGAAAAAGTTGATTTTTGAACAGGCCTACTGTCCCGTTCTAACGGAATATTGATGCTGTTTTACACGCGTGTGCAAATCCTTTCCCGTCTGACCAATGTAAAAGGAATCACATTGTTTGCAGCCAATTTTATAGATAATGCCTGAATTATTGGTAGGGTTATTTTTTACTATATTTTTCACAATATACAAATTTGTAAGGAAAACTACTAATTTTAGCACTTTGCCCGAATTCAACAAAATATCAAATTTTATAGTTAATGCCTGAATGATATATAGGTCACATATAAAAATAAATTGAAAATAGAAATTGTAAGAGGAGCATACAAATTTATAAGGGAAAACTACCGACGTTTTAGCACTCTGCCCTTCTCGTCTAAATCCGTTCTGAACGAATTCAACACAAGATCAAATGGATTGTTTACAACCAATTTTATAGATAAGGCCTGAATGATATATAGGTCACAAAAAATTTTTTATTGGTAGGGTTATTTTTTACTATATTTTTGGTAGGGTTATTTTTTACTATATTTTTACTATATTATTGGTAGGGTTATTTTTTACTATATTTTTCACAATATTGTTATATGAAAATACTACATTAATATCCAAAAGTTTAAGTACATTAGCAATGCCTAAAAAGCCTGGGAAAAATGGAAGTACTAAAATATTCTTTGACAAAGTGCGTATTATTATTCACACGATAGAAGGTTCGTTTTGCCTTGGTTGTAAACAATGTGATTCCTTTTACATTGGTCAGACGGAAAGGATTTGCACACGCGTGTAAAACAGCATCAATATTCCGTTAGAACGGGACACTCGTCCAGTGCCCTTTTTGTCCATTTGTCAGAGTTATCCCACTGTATTGATTGGAGTAATGCTTCAGTTTTGTTTCACTCTAGCAACATTGTTAACAGAAATATTCTTGAGTCTGCTATCATCCAACTTACAAATAACTTTAACATGAGTAAAGGTCTTTTTCAACTCGATCCCGTTGTTTTGAATTCGTTCAAAACGGATTTAGACAAGAAGGGTAGAGTGCTAAAACTTTGGTAGTGTTTCCTTATAAATTTGTATGCTTCTCTTACAATTTTTATTTTTCAATTTAGTTTTATAATATATATTTTTTTTGTGACCTATATATCATACAGGCCTTATCTATAAAATTGGTTGTAAACAATCCATTTGATCTTGTGTTGAATTCGTTCAGAATGGATTTAGACAAGAAGGGCAGAGTGCTAAAACGTGGGTAGTTTTCCCTTATAAATTTGTATGCTCCTCTTACAATTTCTATTTTTCAATTTATTTATATAGGTATATATATATATATATATATATATATATATATATATATATATATATATATATATACATTTTTTTCTTTTTTTGACCTATATATCACTCAGGCATTAACAAAAAAAATTTGATCTTGTGTTGAATTCGGGCAAAGTGCTAAAATTGGTAGTTTTCCTTACAAATTTGTATGCTCCTCCCACAATTTTTATTTTATATATATATATATATATAATATATATATATTTTGTAACCTGTATATAGTCTTGAACTCTATTTACTTCGGTGTTCCTGAGGATGTCATTAGACGAAAGCGCTTGAGCACCATTCTGTTTCCTTTACTTCGTGGTTTTATTCATCACATATAATATATATATATATATATACTTCCCCGTTTAAAAGTAGCTCTAAGGTGGAGTGTAAAGCTTGGACTTCACCAGAATGAACAATTCGGACGGAAAGCAAAGGCGAGCCTATATATGCACATTTCCGGAAAAAAGTTCATCTAAAAATTCGTGTAAGCATCTTTCCACGTTTCTCTCTCTCATATATATATATATATATATGATGAATAAAACCACGAAGGAAAGGAAACACAAAATGGTGCTCAAGCGCTTTCGTCTAATGACATCCTCAGGAACACCTGTATATAACCTGTATATAGTCTTGAACTCTATTTACTTCGGTGTTCCTGAGGATGTCATTAGACGAAAGCGCTTGAGCACCATTTTGTGTTTCCTTTCCTTCGTGGTTTTATTCATCATAAATATTTTTCACGTGTTACTTTCGTGAAATAATTTTCATATATATTATATATATATATATATAATATAATATATATATATTAGGGTGACCCTTAAGTGGTGCTAAAATTTTAAGTTACGATTTTTTTTCCTCTCACCCTCAGTTGGATTCTGTCACTAGAAAATAACACAATTTTAGTGAGATATAAGTATATATAGGGTGTGCTCAAGGACTTCAAAC
>JAJOZX010007674.1:0-82500 GCA_023014485.1 Bathynomus jamesi
CGAGTAGGCTTGCCAACTCAAAATTTCCTAAATTCATACCCAAAACTGTTTTTCGTAATTTTCTAACTTCGTTTTTTGACTATGCGACACATGCAATCAACGTATTTTAATGAGAGAAACAACTTTGTCTCTATGGTATTTTTCGAAATTTTGCTTAAGTGGCACCCGTATTCTGAACCATTACCTAAAAGGTAATAAATTTGTATTCAGGACACCTTCAAACCTCAGGTTGCTATTTAAGGTAAGAAATTGCGAAAAAATGCGGGTTGGGTTGGGTTAGGTTAAGTTAAATAAAACATTTTTCTGGTGTTTTTTGATGTTTGTTTAAATTTACCTTCATTTCGGTAAATATGGATATTACGGCCTCCACCCAATTTTGATGCCAAAATACATTTTACTAGTAGTGTATGATGTGCTTTGTTCAAATCTGGCCTTCATTTTATGTGGAAATGAACTAATCAAAAGTTATGAGACTTCAAAGTTTTAACATATTTTGGTTCATTTCCCCATAAAATGAAGGCCAGATTTTAACATTGCACATCAAATACTACTAGAAAAATGCATTCCAGTGTCCAAATTGCTAGAGAACCTACCTAACCTAACCAACCTAACCTAACCTACGCAAGTTAAGAGATGGAGATATCCGAGCCTCACCTAACCATGTATCTCTAAATTGAGATATCGAAAATGCACATCGTCGCCGGCGTTTATTTTTCTTATCAGTTACTCGTTTCTGGCATCGAAATCTCCACCTTGATTCATCGTAGGAACACTTAGATCCACACACTCTGCATTTAAAATACGACTGTAACACACCATGTTTAACAAAAAATTTTACAGCAGAATTATCACTATTGTTAATTTCCATAATAACATCTTCGAAATACATCTCACATCCTTCACACGCCATATTGGAAAATCAACTAATGAAGAAAATGGAAAACTATACCTCATTTTTTGTTTTTTTCCACCCAAATAGATATACTTATGATGACGTCATTCAAAAAATGGAGTTACGAAAATAATTTCTTTAAAAGCTTATAACATTATAAATACGCAATTGCACAAATAATAACATATACCATTAGATTTCTAAAATTATGCTGAAACGTTTGATAATAGCCAGTATTGTCAACTTGGTGGAGGCCGTAATATCCATATTTACTTCGGTTAATATTCGTTTTTTGACCCAGTCACACCCAGCTATAACAGCAATATATATTGAATAACCAATCAAAGCTGAATAAGAAAATATATATATTATCTTGTGCAAATTTGTATAAAATGTACTTTTTTAAAAAATATATTTTCTACTTTCTAATATGTATGTATATAAATTTCGGTTGGTTTGTTTATTTGGGCTACCTTTTTTGGACTTTTTTGGAGATTTTTCTTGGCTTTTTTTGGCTACTTTTTCTTGCTTTGGCTACTTCTTTCTGTTTCTGGTTAGTGTGGTAATTTTCGTTCTACT
This sequence comes from Bathynomus jamesi, assembly GCA_023014485.1. Taxonomy (NCBI): domain Eukaryota; kingdom Metazoa; phylum Arthropoda; class Malacostraca; order Isopoda; family Cirolanidae; genus Bathynomus; species Bathynomus jamesi. The sequence goes on from JAJOZX010007674.1 coordinate 1,472, forward strand.
GGTATGACGTGTCAATCTTGTGAACTTTATTTCGAAGACCTAATCCGTCTTGTTGGCCTCGATGAAGATAAAAGTTTAGATTTTTTTTCCAATCACGGCATAATTCCGACATCCGTGATTTGCCCTAAATGTAATACTGCATGTATTTTAAGACAAGACTCGAAGGTGTTTAGGTGCCGTAAAAAAAATGGAAGGATGTGAAATCGTGGGTTTTACGTGCTGGGAATAGACGTCCTCATTACAGGAAATATTTCGCACGATACTTGTTCCTGGCAGAACATCCTGACGATTCTACAGTTCTGCATCACTTCCTTACTGCAATTGCAGAACTATATCCTCCAAAATAAGGTGACTGGTTAGGTTAGGTTAGGTGGTTAGGCTAAGTTAGGTTAGGTTAAGTTAAGTTAGGTTAGGTTAAGTTAAGTTAGGTTAAGTTAGGTTGTGTTTAGCACGAATGCAAACTTTTCTGGTCGATTTTGAGGTGTTTTGCATGAATCTGCCATCCGTTTCCTGTGCAAATGCGTAGTTTTCGAGATGACGATATCTCGAAAACTACGCATTTGCACAGGAAACGGATGGCAGATTCGTGCAGAGCACCTCCAAATTGACCAGAAACGTTTGCTCTCATTATAAAAAGAGACTGGGTCAAAAAACGAATAATTACCTTACCTTCATTTCTTTGGAATATGAGCGTTTGAGAAATTTTAAAATTGAAAATTTCTCCAAAACGACTCATTTCCCAAAGAAATGAAGGCTAAATTTAAACAAACAAATCACACCAAAAAACACCAGAAAAATGTGTGGTAATTTTTTACTATCACTCCGGTCTCAATTCCCATAATTTATAGATCAATGGATTCGTTATTACACCAGGAATGCGATTTGGATAGTCCCAAGTGAGGGAACTGGCCCAAAACTAAGTAAGACACGAAGTTTGTTTTGGGGTATAAGTGCGAAAAAATACCCTAAAATGCGGGTAATTCCTTCAGTAGAGACTATCTAGGGCGCATTCGCGATGTAAAAACGAATCCATTGATATATAAATTATGGAAATTGTAGAAACAGCCAACATGAGTCACCTAAAAGATATATATATATATACACATTTATATATATGTAGTAAAACGAACACTGTATATTATATATACCGTAAAACTATACTAACCTAACCTAATTTTAGGTACTACTCTTACCTGTATATTACCACAAACAATACCTTCCTTGTTTTTCTTATGGCAAATAAATTCTTTTAGCAATACACCGTGTTCTACATAAAAATTAAATGCAGCCTCTTCATCATCAAAAAATTTGCATGAAATTAAACACAGTGAATAATTACAACCATCGCAAACCGACGCCATCGTGACACTAAAATCTTATGAGTTCAGGTCAAACCCCCCAATTTTGTTAGCGGTACCTTCCTAACCTTTGTGGGATCAGTCATTTTATCACTCCCAAAAACATGATCCGCGATTTTATCGCTCAAAAAAATAATTTCTTAACATTAATTTTATAGCTTTAATCGGCATTTGCCTTCATATTGTACTTAATAAAAGTTGTTTAAAAAAATGTAGAGTCTTATGGTAAACTTTATTTTCAGTTTCCAGAGGCTGGACTGATAGTAAAAAATTACCAAATGTGTTTTGGTCCAGAAAAGAGAGGGAGCACTAAAACGAATAATTACCCAATTGGGTATTTTTTACAAGAGCACGTTACAGGTTTTTGAGGAATTTTGGAATTTTAGGTTAGGTTAGGTTACGTTAGGTTATATATTAAAACTATGTTTTTCCGATTGTTTTTGATGTTGTTTGAACGAAATTAACCTTCGTTTAAACCGCATCAAAAACCATCAGAAAAACAGTTTTGATTTAAAAAGTCTGTAACGTACACTTGTAAAAATTTACCGACAATTGGTTAGGTTAAGTCATGATATTTTTGTTTAAACTAACAAAAATAACATTACAACCTAACCAATCATCAAGGCCGTAGCTATATAGTTTACCTAACTGGGCATTCAATTGGTTAGGTCAACAACTTGCCCAAAAATTACTAAATTTAAACAATGCAAACTGATTTACCCTGTTTGATAGTTGTTCGTTGTTTTTCTGTTTCAATAAAGTCAAAGGAGAACATATAGAGCACATATTATAACATTACTTGGAACACGTGTCTTTTTGCAATAAAGGTTTCCTATCCTTCCTATGTTTCCAGTCTTTTGCCTCACTTTGGATGTTGAAATTCAGGTCTGTATAAGCAAAGTTCGCGATTGCAAATAATTGTAGTATTTGGCACAGTTTATGTAGAGCAAGCTTGGAGGTAGTACGAGTGTGAGTGTAAATGATGCAGCTAAATCTTTGCTGCCTCGGGGAGGAAATACAAATTGTAGTACATCTTGCTACTGAAGAATTATACACCCAGACTGATATTACTTGGAGGTTTCTGCGTCACAAACTAACGAAAATTGGTGAAAATAAATATTGATTTGGATATGCTTTGAACTGGGAAGTCTCTTCAGTGCATTGACCCTCTATTTACTTAGCATTCCTGCTGCTAGCTGCTCGTACCTTGAAATGGGGTATGGGTGGAATCAGGGCCGGATTTACTTGCTTGTGGGCCCTAGGCCAAACCTTATCAGTGCCCCCCCCAAAAAAAAATTTTATATATATATATATACATGTATATATCGTAATATTGTAATGTAAAAAAAAAAGAATTACAACATAATGTAACATCAATAATTTTATTCAAATTAGTTTTATATCATGTACAACTTATTCTTACACAAAGGAATAATGGAAAAAATACAGTCAAATTGAAGCATAATAAATTTTGCAATAAGAATTACAACATAATGTAATACATTACACATTAATAATTTTTAATCAAATTAGTTCCATATCAAGTACATCAAAGTAAATCAAAGTAAATCCCCAGTGGGCCCCCAGTTACTGGTGGGCCCTAGGCCAATGGCCTATGTTGCCTATTGGAAAATCCGGCCCTGGGTGGAATGATGCTTTATATGAAAAAATGTTAAGCTTTTCTTCCTTTTACTTAAGCTCTTGACCTTCGTGAAATGAGAAATCATCGCGCGAAATCTTTGTAAGGTTGTAAGGTTGTACCCCGAGCCAAACCGCTACCGGGCAAGAAGCTACCAGTACAAGTAGGCGGAAACGGATCTCTCTCGGAGGATCATAGGGCAACGAATCAAGCGATATTGAAGGAAAACGAACTTGAAATGCGCAAGGAGCAACGAAAAATAGAAAACATAAAAATTGTCCTGGCTAATATTCAAGGAATAAGACCAAACCAATCACTCAATAAGGTTTCATACCTGAAAGGATTTATGGACGAAACAAGGGCGGACAACGCATGCCTCACAGAAACTCATCTTAAAGATTGCCAAGGAAATTGTGAAAACTGCGAACATTGTATTGATAAGAAAGAAATAAATATAGAGGACTTCAACTTACTAAGAGCGGATAGAACGACGAGACGTAAAGGTGGCTGTGCTATATATGTACAGGAAGGTTATATGACAGAGACGATAATAAGTAAATCAAACAGCTGTGTGGAACTCCTAGCAGTGAAAATAGAAAACTAAACGTGATAGTAATAGTCATCTATAGACCTCCAAGTACCCTAAAAATTCTCGGAGGCCATTGATGACATCAGAAAGCTAATAAAGGCCATAAACCCTCCATCCCCCAATATAATGATCTGCAGAGACTTTAACTTCCCATTTATAAAATACAAAAAGGTGGATAGGAATATATATATTCACCAGGACAAGGGGGCCACAAGAGAAGACCAGGAACAAGCAAAAATGTTGATGGTTCTCACAAATAAGTTTATGCTGACACAGGAGATAACAGAAAATACCAGAAAAATTAACTGCCTGGATCTGGTATTCACGAATAACAAGAACTTGATTGCTGATATAAAAATAACCCCAACCATTATCTCAGACCACAACTTAATCGAGATATCAACAAATATGACGACAGAATTAAAAGACAATACACATATTGAAGAAAGAAGTAAATTCGGGGCCTTTAACTTAAACTCCAAGACTATAAATTGGGAAGCAATCAGATCGCACATAGCCCAAACAGAATGGAGAAAAATTTTCGAGAATAAAACAACTGAAGAAATGCTAACAACCTTGGAAGAAAAATGGCTGAGAATTTTAGAAAAATATGCTCCGAAATCAGCCAAAAGGAAAGAGGAGCTGGCTCGAGAGGCAAAAGAGAAGACTTTTCCCAAAAAGAAAGAGAGTGGAGGCGAAGTTAGGCAACTGCGGATATAATGACAGGAAAGCAATAAAAGAAAAACTGGAGGGTATCGATAGGGAAATACATGCCCTGATTAAGGACCATACAGAGAGGGAAGAGGAAAAGGCGGTAGAAGCAATAAAGGAAAATCCAAAATACTTCTATAGCTATGCAAAAAGGAAAACAAAAACGCGCGCCGCTATTGGGTTCTTAAGGACGAGAAATAATGAACTAACCGACGATTCAAAAGAAATATCTGATACATTGAGAGCTCAATATGAATCAGTTTTCAGTACCCCAAAAAGTGACAAAGCGATACCTGACATAAATGCATTCTTTGAAGAGGAATTGCAAGGAGAGTATATAACAGACTTTGATTTTACACCAGAAGATGTAGCGAGAGCTATAGGACAAATGAAACCACATTCAGCTGCAGCTCCGGACAATTGGAACGCATTATTGATTAAAAACTGTAAAAATGAAATAGCTACAACTTTATACTGGATATGGAGAAGATCCTTAGACACTGGGGAAATACCGAGCATCTTGAAAAGAGCAAACATTGTCCCTATATATAAAGGAGGGGACAGATTTCAAGCAAAGAACTATAGACCAGTGTCACTGACGTCCCACCTCACCAAAGTATTTGAAAGGATAGTAAGAGAGAAAATTTATGATTTCCTGGAGACACGGGAAAGATTCAACGAAAATCAGCATGGATTCCGATCAGGTAGATCATGCCTATCACAACTAACAGAACACTACAACAATATCCTAGATGCATTGGAAGGCAATGACAACTACGATGTTATATACACAGATTTTGCTAAAGCTTTCGACAAATGTGACCATGGTATAATAGCACATAAAATGAAATATATGGGAATAACAGGCAAAGTGGGAAAATGGCTCTACAACTTCCTCAGAGAACGTCTGCAGGTCGTCAAAATTCAAAGTATATCATCATCATAATCGGAAGTACGCAGCTCAGTACCACAAGGGACAGTACTGGCCCCACTCCTGTTCATTATCATGCTAACAGACATAGACAGCGGAGTAAACAGCAACAGTATAGTAACATCCTTTGCAGACGATAAAAAGATCAGCAGAAAAATCAGCGATGTACATGACGTGGAGGCCTTGCAGAGGGACACGAACAAAATATACAAATGGTCAGAAGGCAACAACATGTCATTTAACACCGAGAAATTTCAGCTCTTGAGATATGGTAGAACAGAAGAACTTAAACAGACTGCATATTATGCTCCAGATAGACTGGAAATTCAGAGAAGCACGAAAGCGGTCGATCTCGGGATAATAATGACAGATGATGCGAAATTTGAAACACAAAATCAGGTAGTGATAAATAAAGCAAAAAGAGTCGCCGGACATGTACTAAGAACGTTCAAGAGAAGGGAGAGGACAGTAGTGATTCCCCTGCTAAAAACACTGGTTATACCAAAACTTGAATATTGCTCAGCTTTGACGTCCCCATATAAAAAGGAAGAAACTAATAAACTAGAAGAAACGCAAAGGCATTTCACAGCCAAGATTGATGGCTGCAAAGAACTCAACTACTGGGAAAGACTACGTAAACTAAACCTGTACTCCCTGGAAAGAAGAAGAGAGAGGTACACCATAATCTATATATGGAAAATGATCGAAAAACTGGTACCAAACCTAAAACTAAACCCAATTACCATTCGAACAACACTGGAAAATAGGAAAGGCAGAATGTGTGGTGTTCCCAAATTAAAGGCCCGACAAGGGACCTCCTCAACTCTGAAGGAAAATAGCTTGGTTGTCAGGGGTCCAAGACTTTTTAACCAGCTTCCAAAGGACCTCAGAAACGTAACGGGGGTCAAAGTTGAAGTCTTCAAGGGAAGACTGGATGCCTGGCTCAGGACGGTACCAGATGAGCCGGGCGTGCCTGGCTATGTACGGTGGAGAGCGCAAGAAAGCAACTCGCTCCTCCACCAAGCCAGACCTAGAGGCGAGGCCACCAGCTTGACCTCCGTGTGAAGAGAGACCAACGCACGAAACAACATAAGGTTCATAAGGTGCGTATATATATATATATATATACACACACACAGTGTGTATATATATATATATATATTATATATATATATATATATATATATATATATATATATATGTTAAACACAGACCGAGCATGGAACAAGGAACTCTTCTGGGAAATTACATCCACTGTAGTTCGAATAAGTAATGATAAATGACAAATACTATAGTTTTTTCTTTTTCATGATGGAAAGCCCAACGTGGGCACTGAGTTCCTCGCAAAAAGGCTCAAAATATAGCTTCCATCACCAGCTATCTACAAAGCAGATAGGATTCAACTTTGGAACAGGATCTAGAATTTATAGCTTATACCTAGCCTACTACATTCAGAACCTCGATATACGCAAGAAACTCGTTGCATTCACGTCGGATTGAATACATCAACGTAAAAGGGGTAACTATTGTATTTTTAGCCAAAAAACAAAACTTAAACCTCAACCGGGACATTGAGCGTCCGAAACCAAGTTGGTACTCAACCCAATTCCTCATGAAGTTTACTCTCTGTGGAAGAGCGTCGCGACGTTGAATCACGGTCCATCCACCTCCGTCAGTTGTCTGATCACAAAATACGGAAATTGGTTTGTTTTCACAATAACTGATAGGGTACACTGTTCGAACCCCGGACTCTTTGTCACCGAGGTTAAAATGATCCGCACAATTACGAGGACGTTTAGCAACTTCCTTTAAGTTGTTGATCGAATTTTGCATTGAATGCATCGGAGTTTTCAAGCGTAGCAACAAAGATTCACTTTTGGAAGTCTCACAGAGCGACAGAGTTTGAGACACGCACGTGGGAGAGAATCTAATCTCATCGAAGAGGTTGTGAAATGTTGTCATCAAAGATTCCTCTATGTCTCCACGAGCAAAATTGTTCGCCAAGATAATTGTCAGGGTGAAAATCAAGATTACTAAATTTGTCATTATTGGAGCGGTTTTCTGTTCAACCGTTTTCAGTGAATAATTTGTAATAAATTTGTTTGAAATTTGCTCTCACTTTTATACATTTTAGTCTGCTTGTCCTTCCCTGGTTTATCTTCAAACATCGGTCATTCTGTGGGAGTACCCACATTTTAGATAATTTTTCCTTCCTTTTTAGTTCATTACTGAAATCCCAACAATGGCCTCTAAACGAGATTACTTTAAAAATATTATTTCGTTATTTTCCGAAATTTAATTATATTCTATTATCATATTTAAATTATTTTAAAATTGCATTTAAATCACCATCACTGACCTCTTTATTTCGCCTTAAGGGGCTTTTAATGTAATATTATTCGATACGTTTCTCATTTTAAAACTCCGTTTCGGGTTATTTGAGGTTGACTTAAAATTTAAAAAAAAACTCTATCACCAAAGTTAAAAAGATTTTTACAATTACGAGGACGTTTGGAAATTTTCTTCAACTGTCGGTTGACTTTTCCACTGAATATAATTGACTTTTCATCCGGCGCAAAAGACCAAAGGGCCCTCACCCCTCCAACTATCGTCCAATTACCTCGATTTCTTGACTTTCTAAAGTGTTTGAGTCTATCCTCAATCGGAAGATTCTTAAGCACCTCAATTCACACAATTATCTTTCACATCGTCAACATGGTTTCCCAGAGGGACGCTCTACTTGCGATGTTCTTTGATATCTCTCTGACTCTTGGTCATCCTTCTTTCGGATTTTGAAACCTTTGCTATTGCGCCACCATATCAAACGCTTTTGATAGAGTGTGGCACAAATCTTTAATTTCGAAACTGCCCTCCTTCGGTTTCTATCCTTCTACCTGTGCCTTCATCTCTAATTTCCTTTCTGTCCGATCTATAGCTGCGGTTGAAGATGGCCACTGTTCTTCAAAAGCTATTAATAGTGGTGGTGTTCCTCAGGGTTCTGTCCTATCACCCGACTCTTTTCCTTTTATTCATCAATGATCTATTAAGTCGCACTCCCTGTCCTATTTACAGCTAAGCCGATGATTCCACTCTTCACTTCCCCACCTGCTTTATAAAGCGTCCCTCTCAACAGTTACTCCATGATTCGCGTGGGACGGCTATGATGCACCTGACTTCTGATCTTTCTACTATCTCTCATTGGGACAGAGAAAACCTTGTGGCTCTCAAAACCTCAAAACCTCAGTTTCTTCATCTGTCTACTCGTCACAATCCTGCACACGACTATCCCCTTCAACAATACACAACGCAATCCTTTGTCTTCGCTTAATATTCTTCGTGTTTCCTTTTCTCGCGATCTTTCCTGAAAATATCTCGTATACTGTCTTTCTAAAAGAACTTCTAAGAGGTTAGGTGTGCTGTACCAGCTCTGCAGTTTCTTCATCCCCACTCAGTTGCTGTCTCTGTACAGTAGTCTTGTCCGCTCCTGTATGGAGTATGTTTCCTATGATTCTGGACTTTTGAAGCACAAGTCCGAAATCATAGGAATATTTATTTTTTAATTAGCTGAAGTGACAAGCTTAACCTTCGTCAGAATGAACAATTGGAGCGGAAGCAAAACCAAGGTTAACCATGGTTATATAATAATAATAATAATAATAATAATAATAATAATAAATGTGTATATATACAGTACCGTGCAAAAGTATGAGTCCACTATCAATCTGATAACTATTAGATAATTATATATAATCTGTCGTATGAAAATTGGTTTTGATACTAAAATACACTTTAACTAGAACCTCTGGTTCATATTAACGTATAACTAAGTTATTACTTAAGTGTATAAAGTTGTATTAGCTGGATAACCCTCTAGTCTGCATAAATTGGACGTGAGGGTTGAATTATTATATTACTTATAACTCATGTGTTTAAAGATCTAGCGAACTATTGATGATGGATCTGCAGTAAATGTTCCTAGGCCATTGTTATATCAGTATTTACAATTAAAAGTATTGACATATTCACTTAAATTCTGAAAAGCAAATTTATCCAAAACGTTTCTCATTATAATCTTAATTCATAGTTTTTTTCTTTCACAGTTTTAAAAAATGACGAAAAGTACAATTTCTGATGAGATTAGATATAAAATAATACATTTGCATGGTGAGGGACTGAGTCAAAGACAAATAAGTGAATCTACAGGTGTTTCCAAAACTGGTGTAAAAACAATCTTGGCTCGTCAGAGATCAAATGGGACCCCCAGTTGATCGTTTTAGATTATAGAGGCCTTCTAAGCTTTCTCCATCTGATCTATAATATCTAAAGATTACTCCCCTTCGAGACAGACGCAACTCCAGCACTTCACTTGCAGCAGATCTCGAAAAAACAACAGGTGTCTCAGTTGATCCCTCTACTATACGAAGGAAGCTTCACTCAGTAGGTCTTAAAGGATGTGTTGCAGCAAAAAAGCCACGGAGCTATTGAAGAATAGGGACCCCAGCCTTTTTTAGTTAGCTTTATAAGGCTAACTAACGAAAATATCATGACCTAACCTAACCAATCGTCAAGGGCGTACAGTTAACCTAACGATTGGTTAGGTTAGGTCGTGATAGTTTCGTTAGTTAGCCTTATAAGCCTAACTAAAGAAGGCTGGGGTCCCTATTCTTCAATAGCTCCAAAGCCACTTTTAAGGAATGGAAATAAAGAGAAGAGAAGAAAATATGCTTTGGAACACAAGTATTGGACACTTGAGACCTACTGAGTTAAGCTTCCTTCGTTAGTAGAGGGATCAACTGAGACACCTGTTGTTTTTTCGAGATCTGCTGCAAGTGAAGTGCTGGATTTGCGTCTGTCTCGAAGGGGAGTAATCTTTAGATATTATAGATCAGATGGAGAAAGCTTAGGAGGCCTCTATAATCTAGAACGATCAACTGATGGCCCCATTTGATCTCTGACGAGCCAAGATTGTTTTTACACCAGTTTTGGAAACACCTGTAGATTCACTTATTTTTCTTTGACTCAGTCCCTCACCATGCAAATGTATTATTTTATATCTAATCTCATCAGAAATTGTACTTTTCGTCATTTCTTAAGCCTGTGAAAGAAAAAAACAGCATGAATTAAGATTATAATGAGAAACGTTTTGGATAAATTTGTTTTTCAGAATTTAAGTGAATATGTCAATACTTTTAATTGCAAATACTGATATAATGATAGCTTAGGAGCATTTCCTACAAATCCATCATCAATAGTTCGCTTGATCTTTAAACACATGCGTTATAAGTAATATAATATATCAACCCTCAAGTTCAATTTATGCAGACTGGAGGGTCATCCAGCTAATACAACTTTATACACTTAAGTCATAACTTAGTTATACGTTAATATGAACCAGAGGTTCTAGTTAATGTGTATTTTATTATCAAAACCAATTTTCATACGACAGATTATTTATCTAATAGTTATCAGATTGACAGTGGTGTTATATATATATATATATATATATATATACAGGGCGTTTCAGGTCGACCACAGAAATATGGAAATTGGCGGAATTTGTAGTTTGTATTTGGTATTTGGTATTTCCATATTTCTAGGGTCGACCTGAAACACCCTGTATATATATATATATATATATATATATATATATATATATATATATATTACAAATATTTCCTATGATTCCTGACTTTTGAAACACCCTCTACATTAAATCTATATTCAATTGAAAGAAGGAGAGAGATACACTATAATATACATATGGAACATAGTAGAAGTACGGTAAGGTTCCGGATGAACCGGGTGTGCTTAACTATGTCGATGGAGGTCGCAAGAGAGCAACTCTTTCCTCCACCAGGCCAGGCCTAGAGGCGGAACCGCCAGCTTGACATCCGTGTGAAGAGAGACCGATGCAGGGAATATCTACAAGAGTACAAGGTATCGCCTTGACTCACGTCACTGTTAGAGATTAAATTAAATACATAAAACATTTTGTTGTATTTTCCCAGTAGACTCTGATAAAAAAAGCATCAGAAAAACTAATTCCGGCAGTATTCGCCCTTGGTTCCTCCTTCCTGCGTAAAAACAAAAAATTATATATACAGGTATGACCAAATGTTTAGCATCACCCAGGAACTTTTTAAGTTTGGCCCATAAAGTTAAATGAAACTTGTGGAATTCTTCTGAATAATGATGTGTCGTTGATGTATTGAGTTTGATGTCACTTTTTAGAATAAATTTACTTATCGAAAAACTGCCGAAAATAAAAAAGTGTGACATACTAAATCGAATATACGAATCAGTATTCAACATAATTCATTGATGTTTATGGATAATTTTTGTTAATATTTGTCTTATTCCAAATAATTCCAAGGTGATGCAAAATTTTCCACCATAGCTGTAGGTACAAACAATGGTTGGTTGGTTCATTCATTAAATATCTCTATGAAACAGGCAGTATAGCCAGAAATACTAAAACAAGAGAAAAGTTCTTCTCTAGGTCTCCCTACGTAGGATAGCGGTTTGATTCCATCGAAAACTGTAGGTCCCTCCGTCATATCAGCTTAGCTAATAGTTGAAAAGACTGAACAACCCTAAACATCTTTGTCATGAGATGGCATTCAAGGTTACAGTAATGCTTATGGTCGCTGAGCAGCAGAAAAAATTTCGAAGATGATCACGTGTCAAATTGGATGTACTGTACTAATTAGGTTCCAATGTTTTTAAATTAATTGAATTGAATAACCTTTATTAATAATTAATAAAATAAATACATTCGTTTTACAATTAACAATGGCGTGAATAATTGTGAAGTTGGACGGTTTATTTAATTTAATTTGGCACTCAAGCTTTAGGCTTTACTGGGCTCCATTCTTTGAAAAGGTCTAAACAACTAGTTATATAATACATCTCCTCAGAGAGCTTCCTTACAAAGCTGTACATGACACCTTATAAACATACAAAGCTCTCTTTACCTTCCCTATTACTTGGGCCGAGAAGAGCATTATCCTCCTCAGGTTCCTTGATTGAGGCTATGTCACTGTGCGATTCGTCAGTCAGGGCAAGTTAACATGTCGGACGAGTGCAGTAAATGAGTGATACCCGCGTTCATCTCGAGAACAACTCCCGCGATAGGCTCAGAAATGCCTATACGATCGATAGTGAATGAGTCTCTTCCAATTGACTTTCTGGAAAGGGATGAAAATGAGGTGTGGATCAGACTTTACATCATACTGATTTACTTCATCTATAACAGACTAAACCTTAGATAAGTTTAACTTTGAACGAACCAGATAGAAGAAGAGAAAATATCTCTTCAACCCTATCACAGGAGCTGCACGACTGAATCGGTCCTGGAAGTCTGCATAAATATTTTCAATAGTTTTGCCATTACGTGGTCGCTCATGGACCCAGGTACTAGCCAATATGCGTTGTTCAATTGTACAGTTGCTGCTATCATACATTTTAAATGGATCTGAAAGAAAAACGAAAATCACTTAGTATTTTACTGGTGACAAAACATTGCGGATACCCTGTACTTTAATGTTGACTATATCTTTACTGGAAAATCGTAAGTCCAAATATATGTAAGAAACTTGACGAAACTGGAAAATATGTGTATCTTAATTTTTGTTTAATCTACGCACTGGCTACCAAATACAGTACAAATGTTACACAAATAAGCAATAATTGGAATGGTATTTTTTCAATTTGAAATACAGAGTGGCCACAAAGTCCCTTTGCAGAGAAATTAAAGCATATCTGTATGTTGCCCTTGTTTTTTATGCAAAGGGACTTTGTGGCCACCCTGTACTTTACCCGTGGTCATACATTTACTTAAAAAAAAAATAGCTCTACAAATATGCAATACTGGAATGGTTCAGCGCAATTTCACGTACTTTACTGTTGATCATGTACAGGGTGGACACAAAGTCCCTTTGCATGTAATTTCACTGCAAAGGGACTTTGTGGCCCCTCTGTATTTACGAAACAAAATTCTAAGTCCACATATATAACAAAAAGCTGGGTAAAATTTCACCTTCTCCCCCGACCCCCCCCCCCCCCCCCCCCCCCCAAATATCATATCTTAAATATTTAAGAACTGATTAAAAATTAAAAATATTTAATTGCACCCCTTTTTCAATAAAGTGAACTTCACCCCTGATCGTGTATTATATGCAACGAAGAAAGTAAAGGAAGTTCAGTACCCCACGATGTTGGGGGTGGGTGGGGTGGACCAGCCAGTTTAACCCGAAGGTCACAATTAGCCCAAGCAATATCAGAGAGAGCGACCAACTCAACCCAACCCGAGAACTATCAGGCGGGAGAGAACCAGAACCTCACCGCTTAGAGTCTGTCACCGTAAACACAAGCTACCACCGGGCGCCAATATATGTACCTTACCTTAAATTTACCTTAAAGCGCTTCTGCCTCAAGGGTGCGCTGCTCCCACGAAGTCCACTCAGTGCCTCCTGAGGCGGGGCCACGACGGGGTCGCCACCCTTCTTTTCTCTTGCTCCTGCCATACGATTTGGTCCCCTATTGAATTTGTGGGGCTGGTCTGGCAGAGGAATACCCTGACACTGGGGTTGGTCGGGTATGTTGGCTAAAAACATGTCCAAGTGTTTTTTAAAAGTATCTACTGGGACTGCACTTATATCTCTAAGGTACTGAGGCAAGGAGTTAAACAGGCGAGAACCCTGCCTAGAGATACTATTATATTGAAGGGTTTGAATCCTTCTCAGACTGTTTGGTGGGAGGTGATATTTTTTACACATTCTGCCAGTTCTTGTTAAGGTGGGCACAATTGGTTCAGTATTGGGGGCAACTAAAAGCCCTTCTAGAATTTTCCAGGTGTAGATTAGGATGTATCTCTCAAACCTTCTCTCTATGGAATAAAGGTTGAGGCCTCTAAGCCTATCCCAGTAGTTTTTTTAATTTGTCTTTACTCACCTGTTGCCCATCAGGTTGTTTAATATACGAGGTAAAGGTTCTTTGTAGGCCCTCAATTTTTTGCAATTCATTCTGTTTGTGGGGAAACCATAATTGAGAGCAGTAGTCAATGCGTGGAAGGACAAGTGATTTCCACAGGGTAAGCATGGTCATACTGTCCCTAGTTCTGAATGTCCTCAGTATATATCCTATTAGTTGTTTGCATGATGAGGTAGGTTACTTTGTCAATGTGCCTGTTGAATGTTGCATCTTCAGATAATATAATCCCTAGATCCCTGACATGATCAGTTTGTGCAATATCTTTTCCTGTGGGTCCAGTGTAGTTGAATTGTTCTTTCAGGTATTTATTTTGGTGTCCATACTTAATTAGTTCAAATTTGTCTTCATTGAAGGCCATATTGTTTGCATCTGCCCATGCATATATAGTTTGTAGATCTTTTTGTAGCTCTACACAGTCTTCTTTTTCTGTAATTGGTCTTAGTATTCTGGTATCATCTGCGAATGACAGGAGAGAGCTTCCTAGGTTACAGTTTATATTGTTTAGCATTATAATGAATAGAATTGGTCCTAGTACTGTGCCTTGCGGCACTCCACTAATCACTTCTTTTTCTATAGATCTTGCTCCATTTACAGTTGTTATTTGTTTTCTGTCAGAGAGAAAGGCATGGATCCATTTTCCTACTTTTCCACAAATACCAAGTTCTTTTAGTTTATGGAATAATATACCATGGTCAACCTTTGATTAAATTGCCGAGAAAAAACAACAACAACAATAAAGGACTTTCACGAATTCAGAATAATAATTGCGAGGTAATATAACCTCTTAAGTTCAACATATTTTCCTTAAACTTGAGTTTGCGCAACGATCGTTGATCGTCTTTCTAAATTAGACTTGATTTAGTTTTACACAAAAATAAATAAAAATAAAAAATTTAATTTGTATTATATAATACAGAGAGAGAGAGAGAGAGAGAGAGCATTTGTATTCAAGGTCGAAAAACTGTGATTGCCCAAAATATTAAAATATAAAATGTAATTGGACTAAATTTGTCAATTAAAAATGTTACCCTTCTTATAATATATAATTCCCAATTTTTATTTTTTATTTATTATTATTTAAATAAAATTGAAGAAAATGAGCCACTTTTATAATCTTAAGAATTGTAGCTCTCCTATTTTCTCAATCTTCTCTTCTAAATATTAATGATTGAAGGGCACAAGCATGTGCTGAAAAAATTAGTAAATTTTGTAACCTTCCTTCGGGGAGAAAAAAAAAAAAAATCGTCACTAATCGAGCAGGGTTGAAGCAGCTTAATTAAACAAACATGAAATAGCTCATATATATTCAAATTTTGCAACATCCCTTCAGGGAGACAAAATAAAAAATGATGTCAATAGTCCAGTAGGGTTGCAGCACCTTAAAATAAATAAAACAGTGTTCTCTTGTTTTCGTTTACGGTTGGTATGCCTGTTATGTATATCTATCCCAATACAGTACTTACAGTTACAGTGACCGATGGGAGGGCCATGATCACGGATAACCCGATTTCACGGTTAACTCTGTATACATCGCTACTGGGTGGGTGGTACAGCACTGCTATATATATACATACGCGTCACCGCACAGAGTATTATTGCAATTCAATATATAATTAAGTAGATTTTACTCACGACAACGCAAGATCTGAAGATATACGAATCCACAAGCGCACATGTGTACTCTATGAAGCGAGTTGAGGTAGGCTGGCGGGAGGTGAGCCGTAAATGTAAACACCACGGCCAATCACGGTTAACTCAGCCTCATGATAACGGATAAGTGCACAATGGTAACAATTAGTAAATCACGGGTAACTCGAGTCATGGTTGAACGAATCACGGATAACCGCGTGAGTACTGTAAAAGGTAAATTAGATATTTACTAGATTCACTTCATAAAAAAAAAAAAAATTTTGTCAATAACGATCCAAATCAGCTTAAGGAATGGGAGTGAAGTACAATGATGATCCCACCGTAGGAAATTTATTTGGTTCGATCCAGTTGTGCTATTAAGGGGGAATTACTTTTCTCCAGGTGTTGGGGTTAATCCCCATCTCGGGGTCCTCAGTTGGACGAAGGAAGAAAGGTAAATATTGGTCAAAACTAAGACGAGATTTATTTGAACAACAGTTCCCTCCCTAGCCTAGGCCATGCGAAAAGAAGAGTTTGTACTTTCGTACATCTGTTTTGTTTACTTTTCTTGGACGGATGAAATGGATAAGAACCTTAAAAACCGATAAGGTAGGCGGGTATACGCACAGCCATTCTGATAGAATGAGTTTACTCTACCTTGATACGGGTAGCCAACCCAATGGCAGAAGGATTAATACTTAAGTTAAATTATTATAATAAACAAAAGCTTGAGAAATGTTCAATGATGCAGACATTAATAAGAATTTGCATCAGAATCAGGTGTTCAAACAGTTCTACCAACCTATGAATGAAAGTTACCAGTCATAACTCATAATTCTAAATATACAGTTTTTAAGAATGACATACGATGATGTAATGACTTATGGCTTCATTATTATCTTCTAAAGTAATAATTTCTAGTGAAGTGTTGTTCCTAAATGTTTAAACAACAAAGAAACTTCAATAAATATATATATACTTGTACAATGTACATAGTGCGCCTCGGTGGTGTAGTGGTTATCGTCGCTCGCTGACTACGAATCCATCGGCCCGGGATCGAGAGTCTAGTGCTTGCATAATACCGAAAATTTTCAATACCGGTATTTGGAGGCAATTATGCTAATCCCGGTATTGATACCGGTATTATGAAAAAAATAATTTATTTTGATTTATTATGGTGCCACCCTACCAACCCTCCCACAAGTCTGAGGGACTTGCAGTACTCACCATATTTACTATAAATTAATGACCCAACTCCAAATAGACGGCATTCTATTCGAAAAAGTTTATACAGTAAATTACTAAATTGTAATAAAAATATTATTTGAATTTTTTTTAGCATATTATTATACAACTACTGGGGTAGATAGAAATTATTAGTATCTAAATATTTATTTCTTAGTTTGATTTTGAAAGTATGCTTTGAGGAAACAAAGAGCATCTAGGGATTGTTCAGATAGACTTGATCTCAGTTTCGTCAGAAATAGGCCTGCAGCAGAAAAGCTCTTTCTGATTCTGCACTTGTAGGTTTAATTGAAAGCAGTGCCTTGTACAGCTTCTCTAAATTCTCACTTCTCTGTAAAGTAACTTCCAAGCTTTTAAATTCATTAGTAACATCAAAATCAATGGAATTTTTTTTAGATGGCACTTTTCCTAGTTTGTCCATTTCTTGCATGTATTCACTCAGTAATGAATCTGCTTCCACTTCAGTCTTATTTGCAGCTACATTTTCAGGGTTACATGGAAATTCCTGTTCTTCCATTTCTATCTCCAAATCAACCACATTCTTAGGAAAAAGTCTTTTATGGAGCCTTTCTGCAGTTCTTTTGAGAACTAATTTTGATGGAACAGAAAAACTTTCCTCTTCTTGAACTTTTAAAACTTCGGGATTATGAAGATATTTGATTAAACCTACAATGTCTTGCTGTCTTGCTGTCTTCTTGAAATGTAACGATTTCTAAGACAATCTTTTAACTCTTTTGCTATTGGATTATTTTTCTCTCCTAGTTTCTTTGAAATAAATTTCATTGATGATTCAGCTGTCAGGAGTGATGCATCTTTCGAGCATAACCCTTTAAGAATTATTTCAACAGGACGTAAGGTGTCATAAAGGTTTTCAATAATTTCCCACTCTGTTGAAGAAATGGCTACAGTTGAATGAATCACTCTTAAAGCTAGTGCAATAAATAGTTCTTTGATAGAAAGGAATAGAAAACGAAAAAAAGAAGTTAACTGCAAAATACCCCGAAACTTTTTTTTTCTCCGAATCCTCCAAAAACAGTTTATTTGCCCATCGGAGGACTAAATTGCCTAAATTTTACAATAGCAATTTTTGTCAATACCGAAAACCTATAATATCGGTATCGGTATTATTTGTACTTCTTCAATACCGGTATTAATACCGGTATTTCAATACCGGTTTTAACCCCTAATCGAGACCCAGTGACGGCAGCCAGCGCGCAGCAAAACCCAGCTGTTCATTCTTCCACACAATAAAGAAAGTGGTTGGTAGATAAATGGGTACCCTGGGTGTCCTAGTGGTTAAGACGCTGGGCTGCTGGTGGGGAGTGGTTCGAATTCCACGTTAAACTGTAGGTCTAAGGTAGAGTGAAAAGCTTGACCTTCGTCAGAATGAACAATATAAATATATATAATTTTAAAACATTATATATAAAAACAAACATTTTTCAATAACAATAATAATAATTATTTATTATTTCGTCGTTGCAAGAGTCGCTTTCCCGAACACGAAAACGGCACAAAAATTCTTCCGTTCAGAAATGAGTAAAAGCGAAGTTTCGAGACGTCAGAAATGAGGAAAAATCGCAATAAAATAGAAATAATTTTTCTTTTTTATAATTAATAAATTGCCTGAGAATTTTGTTTATAGACCTGTAACAAATAGCTCTCTCTCTCTCTCTCTCTCTCTCTCTCTCTCAATTGCACACAAAGATTTTCAAAAAAAATTTTACGCCCCGAACGCCCACTTCCGGTACATCTCAGTTCGCGCTTAAAATGTACTTTGCGTTTCTTCACAATTCATGTATTAATAATAATAATAATAATAATAATAATAATAATAATGACATTATAAAACTGTTAACGTACAATTGGTAATGGTTTCCTATGTAATGTTTTATGCGCACACTGTAATGGTGTACATGTGTACAGCAACAGAAACACCCAATATATATATATATATATACACACACACACTGTATATTGCGACCTAAAAAAAAAGATTTAAAATAATGACGCAGTACAACTGACTTCAGTGACCTGACCTTTCATGAAGAAATCAGGTCACATGATATTTTAATTAAATATTATTAACTATGTTAAGAAATAAATATCCTATTGTGAACTGATGATATTTTTACTGCTGCTACTACTAATAATAATGATAATTCCGATTCCACTTCCGATTCCGATTCCAATTCCTTATTGTTCAAAAGAAGACTACAGAGGAAAATAATAAAAGAGCACAATTTTGGGTCTAAACAACCTAAAATGTTTAGTACTCTGATACGGTGTACATCTTAGGAACTGCCAAATAAGAAAGAATAAGGCCGGCAGCATACAGGATTGTCTTATGACTTACGACTCACGACTCTACCTGGCTATACTTACGTCTGTTAAGGCCATTCAAAAGTTCTCATACTCCTTACCGAGTTAAACAGCTCATAAACTGGTGATAGAAAATGGAAAAATTCTGAACATAAATATCCAGTCTGTTATATATATATATATATATATATATATATATATATATATATATATATATATATATATATATATATATATATATATACCTCGTTAACCTCGTCGAGTTTTTTCGGGTAGAAAATAATGACATTTAATGTTGTCCTTGTCATTCACACTCTGAATACAATTACATCCATAATAAACGCAGTATCAAATCATTCCTAGCCCCACCCTTCGTTTAACTTTAGTTTTGACTTTGTTAATCATCGAAAACTCAATTATACTGTTTTCATATTTAAACAAATTTTTAGAAAGAGCGGACATCAAACAAAACATTCTCATTTCCACAAGTACTTTGTACAATGGCGCTACAAAATACTATCGGAGTATAAAACTATTATTAGACATTACCAAACCAGTTAATAAAACTGGAGTACAAAATTGTATTTTATCATGTCATGGGACAATTCAAATACAAATTGAAAAAATCCAGTACTATTAACCAATTAAGTTAGCTAGGCTATAGTACAAAATTTAAAACGAAGTTAAGCCTAGTACCTACTGTAGTTACCTAAGCTAAGGCACAGATGTCAGCCTATCAATAATACCATAGTGGAATGCAATCACTGGCACTCACATGGGGACGTAGTATACGCGCGTGCGTATACAAAATTTTCCCGAAACTACGATGTCATAAAGGATTGTGGGTATCTTTTTTTTGACCCAAGGAACCCACAGGAAGTTAAAACATTTAATGATTTTTTGTACATAAATTTTGTGCAAAAATATGTTTTTACAATTGTTATCTAATAATTTGAATGGTGTCCTCTCAGGAAATAAGTGTCTCAACTGCTTCTTCAGACAAATTTCGTCCTATAGATTTTCCTTCGAATCTGCAGGAGAAACGGTGAAGGCCAATCAGGAAGAATTCGCATCGGCTTCCTTCACAAAATCGAATGGAAAACAGAGATGATGGGTGATGGAAGTACAAACTTTTCCCCTTCGAATTTAAAGGGTTCCTAATGGAAAGATATCATCCAACACATTGAAAGGGAAACTTAAAGTGAATGACGCGGACATCAGCGTTCGTCTCGTGGAAGGCGAAGAGGAAGATGAACAAGTGCGGAAGGCGGAAGCTGCGAGGACGAAAATGTTAACTCAGTTCAGCAGGAAAAGGAAGGCTGGAGATAGAGGAAGAGGTGGGTATAGCAAGAGAAGGAAATACTGAAGCATCCTCTTAGCTAAATTTTTTCCTTTGAACAAAAGCTTCTTTTTATTTTTTTGGGGTATACTAGGAAAAGTGACATTTTTGTCTCAGGATTCTTTTGAACAGAATGTCATTAAGTTAAAAATTTTATTTTCAGTGTGAAAATAGGAATTATTACTACTAAAATGTTTTAGTTTATTCGTATAATAGTTGCAGTAATAATAATAGTAATAATAGTAATACCCTAATTAATAGTTCTTAGTCATGATTTATGTATTATTAATTAATAATAACTTTTAATTTTAATTAAGAGCCTAGTAAAGCCTAAAACTTTAGGGCCAAATTAAATTAAATAAATAGTGCAGCTTCACAATTATTTATGTAATTGCAAATTGTAAAAGTACTGTATTTATTTAATTAATTAATAAAGTAATTTCGAAAAATAACGAAATAATATTTTTTAAAGTAATCTCGTTCAGAGGCCATTTTGGGGACTTCAGTAATGAACTAAAAAGAAAGGAAAAATTACCTAAATTGTGGGTACTCCCACACAATGACTTATATTTGAAGATAAACTTGCGAAGGACAAACAGACTAAAATGTATAAAAGTGAGAGCAGATTTAACAAATTTATTACAAATTATTCACTGAAAATGGTTGAACTTAAAACCTACTCCAGTAATGACAAATTTAGTAATTTTCATTTTCACCCTGACAATTATCTTGGCGACCAATTTTGCTCGTGGAGTCATAACGGAATCTTTGATAACAGCATTTCACAGCCTCTTCGACGAGATTGGATTCTCTCTCACTTGCGTGTCTCAAACTCTGGCGCACTGTGAGAATTCCAGAAGTGAATCCTTGTTGCTACGTTTGAAAACTACGTTGCATTAGTAGTATGGTGTCAAAAGGGTAGAGTGCAATGCAATTGCATAATATTACGTAACGTTGCAAGAGCACCACCTCCACCCCACCCCCTTTGTTACAAGAGTGCCACCCCCACCCCACCCCTTTGTTGCAAGAGTGCCAAAAACCCCACCCCCTTTTGTTGCAAAAAATAAAAAAAAAGAAAGAAAAAATTTCCCCCAAAGGGGCAGAAAGGGAGAGAGAGAGAGAGAGAGAGAGAGAGTCAACCTTTGTTGCAAACCCCAAAATGGGATTGCAAGGGGCATGCAACTTGGAGGGGGAGTTCTCCCCCAAGCTATTCCCCCCAAAGGGGGCAGAAAGAAAGAAAGAGATTGAGAGAGAGAGAGAGCGAGAGAGAGAGTGCCAACTTGGAGGCGGAGTTCTCCCCCAAGCTATTCTCCCCAAAGGGGCAGAAAGAAAGAGAGAGAGAGAGAGTGCCAACCTTTGTTGCCAACCCCAAAATGGGATTGCAAGGGGCATGCAACTTGGAGGCGGAGTTCTCCCCCAAGCTATTCCCCCCAAAGAGGCAGAAAGAAAAAAAGAGAGAGAGAGAGAGAGTGCCAACCTTTGTTGCCAACCCCAAAGTGGGATTGCAACGGGCATGCAACTTGGAGCGGAGTTATCCCCTAAGCTATACTCCCCAAAGGGGCATACCTAACCTAAGAGTCCTCTATGGGAGGGAAGGGGTATCCTCACCACCCAAAGGGCCAGAAAGAGAAAGGATCAGAGATCCTTGCTCGGCTAGGAGCCGAGCTTGTATGACTCTGTCGTCCGCCTCCCGCTCTTTTATAGACCTCTAATCCGCCATTTGGCTGAGTTGCCAGATAGCGCCATGTATTTAATTCATCAGCCAATAGAAGGCTGAGTTGCCAGCTTGTGTTATATATTTAATTAAACCATATATTAATCATCCAATAGAAGACTGAGTTGCCAGATAGCAATATTTAGTAAATTAATTAATATATTATTCAGCCATTTGGTTGCTAAATACCACCATATATTTTAATTTATATGATGATAGTTATCAGGTGCTGCCATTTATTTTAAATCGCTGCCAATACAGATGAATCTTCTCCTTAATTCCAACAATTTACTTTAAAAGAAATTCTGCTTAATACATAAATAATTAGAATTTAAACACACGCTCTTTACAAAACTAAAATAAATCAATTATTACATAATTCCTATTTTTATTATTATTATATTAATATCGCAATTCACGCTAAATCATGAGTAACGGTGGGAAAGGATGTGCTTATATATATATATATATATATAATAAACGACTGAACAACTCGTGCACACACACACACACACACACACACACACACACACACACACACACACATATATATATAATTTTATTTTCAGTTAACTAGAAATAATATTCTGTAAATTTTCAAGTTCATTTCATTATATACGATTTTTGATGCAGTTAAAACTGTTCGATCAGTTTCAATGCGTGTATAAATTTGTTATTTTTAAATTAAACAGGTTTGAATCGAAGTTAATAGTAAAGATGTCGGATTTTTCTTTAAGGCACTGCATTTAATGGGTAACAACTGTATTTATATCAACGAAATAGTCGCTTTCCATTTTAAAACTAAAACTTCAATGCTGAGCTTACTGTCGCTATAAAAATATATTTTAATTAACTGACGCATAGCACAACCACCACACAAAAAAGGCATCACATCACCAACAATCGTCATACAGGCACAACCACCAACATCACCACACAAACTGATGCATGCAAAACCCCAATAGTAAAATATATATGAGCACAACGCCCACACAAGCCATTTTAATTCGTTACCACAGCAGATGAATCTTCTCCTTAAAGAGAACTATTTATTTTAAAGGAAATTTTGTTTATTGAAAAATAATTAGAATTTAAACAGACACACACACACACACACACACACACTTTCCTTACATACGACTGAGTGACTAAATTAACCCATATATTCTTCAATTAACAGTCTTAGAAGACTGATTTGAGAAATAGCAATTAATTAATTATTCAGAAAACTAAACAAATTATATAATTGTGTACAAGGAATAAATAAATCGTTTTATTACTTAGTTCCTATTTTTATTATTATTAATAGAACAATTTTCGATCAAATATTAGTACACGAAAAATATAGTTATATTATCAAATACTAGTACGGGAAAAATATACCAATCGTATAATCATATTATTACATGAAATATATTTATTACTTAATTCCTATTTTTATTATTATTAATAGAACAATTTTCGATCAAATATTAGTACAGGAAAAATATAGTTATATTATCAAATATTAGTACAGGGAAATATATACCAAACGTATAATCATATTATTACAGGAAATATATTTATTACTTAATTCCTATTTTTATTATTATTAATAGAACAATTTTCGATCAAATATTAGTACAGGAAAAATATAGTTATATTATCAAATATTAGTACAGGGAAATATATACCAAACGTATAATTATATTATTACAAGAAAAATAAATGAACACTTTGTGTGTGGGTAAATTTCAACTCAAAAAGAAAACTTATCACATAAAATTTACCCATATTTATAAGAATTTTATCTCCAGAAATTTTTAATTAACTTTCGTCCGCGGTTTCAACAAACAAAATTAGAAAATTTTTATTAAAGGAATACTTAATAATTATTAATTTCTCTATTTAAATTTTTCTCTATTTCAAATCACATGTACATTGAATTTCTTAGAATTCTCTACTATATATATATTATACCTACATATTTTTATTACCTGGAAACGCGTTTCAATTTCACGCACAAACTTTTAAAACTTTACTGTTAGATAAAGTACCGTTACTTCAATACGAAACATAGTATTATCAAAAGCAATCTTTTACGTTAACAAAATTCAAGTTAGATAGAGAGGAAATCAGTAGAAGGACAAATTCCACTATATATATATATATATATATATATATATATATATATATATACACGCTTAAAAAGAGATGTACAAACACCAAATTTTATTTTCTATCTTCGTCCATTGTTCGCGCAGGTGTCACCTGAAATGCCCGGGGGGGGGGGATATATATATATATATATATATATATATATATATATATATATATATATAAAAGAAAAAATCAAATTTGAAGAGGACGTAGTTAAATTGGAAATGCTGTCTGTTATTGTACGGAAATTCATTTTACAACAGTAGAAAAAATAAATACATAATAAACGAATGAGCAATTCGTGCGCGCACACACACACACCCACACCCACATATATATATATATATATATATATATATATATATATATATATATATATATAAAGTACTGCACTGTGGTTTTAAGTCGCATAATAAGCTATGTTTACATTTGTGATGTCATACTCTAGCGATGTACAAACACTCACTGTCCTCTCTCGTCTCAGAGCAAACTACAAGCATCTCGTGTCACAGTTTCTTTTCCTTTCAGTACTTTAAAACAATATTAACATTAAAAAATTCACTAAACAATTGGCTTAGCAAAATAATTCGTTCCATTAACATATTCTCAAATCTATAAAAAATGAAGTAAGTCTAAAATTTAGATAGGCCAATAGTAAAGCCTGAATAAAAAGTAACGCCCTTAACAAATAAACTAGTAAAAAATATTAATAACGTTCAGGAAATTTCTATTACCACAACGGTTCATCGTCATAATGTAAGCAACATATTGCCAGATACCGCAATATCTTACGTGGTAACTAGTGAAAATTGTCAGCACGGATCTAAAGACCTACATTTTTAATTTCATTTCTCTCATTACACCGATAGGAGTAACTATGAATCACTATCCACCCAGGGAACCAGCACAAAAATTATTTGAGAACAATCTTTGTTAATCTGTTGCACGAGTTGCCAATTTCGCTAGATTTAATCAGCTACGGGCAATATCGTGTGGCCGTCTGCAGTAAATAATAATAATAGAGCCAAAACGTATGAAACCACAATTTCTTACCTTTCACAATGTATGGATCTATAACTTCGTACAAATTCGTTCAATATACATAAATTTTCACTTAAAATTTTACTTTACACGTTATATGACGTACCCATTTTTCTGAAAAGGGAAACTAACATCGAGAACCCATGCATCATGCGACGGAGCTAGATTATGATAAATAGTCAATAAAACCTGATTAGGGACGACATTTATGAGTTTAAAAATTACGCGAGATTTTAACAAGTACACTCCTTTATAATGATTTCATAGACATGGGTACGTATAAGGAAAAACGTTATTTGACGGTTACTCTGATAATTTAAATATTTCAGTAATTAAAAACATGCTTGAAGGAGGCCTTTGTTTTGGTACAGGAAAATATCTAAGATGATGAAAAATAAAAAGAGGACATTATGGATTATAAAAGTGGTAATAGTCTAGCAACTTTATCTGAATACAGTCAGCTAAGAAACACGTTAACTGGCTTGAATAGGGTGGAGAAAAGTTATAATGAAATAAGTCGAATTATTGCAGAGCAAAATTCCTGAAATACAATATGCCCAATACAGAAACAAATTAACTAAAATAATCAAAATTGCAAAATATAACTATTATAAATACAAGCAAATTTCCAAACATAGAGGAGACATGAAAAACATTTGGATGCCTATAAACAATCTTCTTTGAAAACAAATTAAGAAAAATCAAAAGAGAAATTAAATGTTGGTAATAAAAAATTACTGATGATACTACTGATGCATACTCTTTAAATGCACATTTTACTTCAATAGTGGATAAGCATCGCCTTATGGAAAATGCAAATATAGCTAAGGTGAACAGAGAAATAATGATATCAATATTTATGGCTTTGAGTAAGGCGTTTGATGTAATAGACCCTAATATTCTACTTAATAAATTATATTGTTAAGGCTTTAGAGGAGCAGTCAGTGATTGGTTTAAAAGTTATTTGTCCATTAGATATCATTTTTGTATTAGTAAATAGGGTTTGTTCAACTATTGCGTTTGTCAAACATGGTGTACCACAGGGATCAGTTCTAGTCCACTGTTATTTTTATTATATATAAACGACCATCCACGTACATCTGATATACTGAACTTCATAATGTTTGCAGAAGATACAACTGCGTTTCTCATACAAAGCTGCTGATACACCTAAGGATGTATTTCATTCAGAACTCGTCAGTGTAATGAAATGGTTGACCACCAATAAACTCTTCCTAAATACCAGTAAAACAAATTTCATGATTTTTACTAATAAAAGTAGTGTATATCTTGACGAGTTTAATGTTAATGAAATCATTATAAAGGAGTGTACTTTTAAAATCTCGTGTAATTTTTAAACTCATAAATGTCGTCCCTAATCAGGTTTTATTGACTACTTATCATAATCTAGCTCCGTCGCATGATGCATGGGTTCTCGATGTTAGTTAGTTTCCCTTTTCATAAAAATGGGTACGTCATATAACGTGTAAAGTAAAATTTTAAGTGAAAATTTATGTATATTGAACGAATTTGTACGAAGTTATAGATCCATACATTGTGAAAGGTAAGAAATCGTGGTTTCATACGTTTTGGCTCTATTATTATTATTTACTGCAGACGGCCACACGATATTGCCCGTAGCTGATTAAATCTAGAGAAATTGGCAACTCGTGCAACAGATTAACAAAGATTGTTCTGAAATAATTTTTGTGCTGGCTCCCTGGGTGGATAGTGATTCATAGTTACTCCTATCGGTGTAATGAGAGAAATGAAATTAAAAATGTAGGTCTTTAGATCCGTGCTGACAATTTTCACTAGTTACCACGTAAGATATTGCGGTATCTGGCAATATGTTGCTTACATTATGACGATGAACCGTTGTGGTAATACAAATTTCCTGAAAGTTATTAATATTTTTTACTAGTTTATTTGTTAAGGGCGTTACTTTTTATTCAGGCTTTACTCTTGGCCTATCTAAATTTTAGACTTACTTCATTTTTATAGATTTGAGAGTATGTTAATGGAACGAATTATTTTGCTAAGCCAATTGTTTAGTGAATTTTTTAATGTTAATATTGTTTTAAAGTACTGAAAGGAAAAGAAACTGTAACACGAGATGCTTGTAGTTTGCTCTGAGACGAGAGAGGACAGTGAGTGTTTGTACATCGCTAGAGTATGACATCACAAATGTAAACATAACTTATTATGCGACTTAAAACCACAGTGCAGTACTTATATATATATATATATATATATATATATATATATATATATATATATATATATATATGATATATGTGTGTGTGTGTGTGTTTGTGTGTGTGTGTGCGCACGAATTGCTCATTCGTTTATTATGTATTTTTTTTCTACTGTTGTAAAATGAATTTCCATACAATAACACAGCATTTCCAATTTAACTACGTCCTCTTCAAATTTGATTTTTTTCTTTTATACATATATATGTACACACACACACACACACACACATATATATATATATATATATATATATACTCCCCCCCCCCCCCCCCCCGGGCATTTCAGGTGACACCTGCGCGAACAATGGACAAAGATAGAAAATAAAATTTGGTGCTTGTACTTCTCTTTGTAAGCGTATATATAAATATATTTATATATAGTGGAATTTGTCCTTCTACTGATTTCCTCTCTATCTAACTTGAATTTTGTTAACGTAAAAGATTGCTTTTGATAATACTATGTTTCGTATTGAAGTAACGGTACTTTATCTAACAGTAAAGTTTTAAAAGTTTGTGCGTGAAATTGAAACGCGTTTCCAGGTAATAAAAATATGTAGGTATAATATATATATAGTAGAGAATTCTAAGAAATTCAATGTACATGTGATTTGAAATAGAGAAAAATTTAAATAGAGAAATTAATAATTATTAAGCATTCTTTTAATAAAAATTTTCTAATTTTGTGTGTTGAAACCGCTGACGAAAGTTAATTAAAAATTTCTGGAGATAAAATTTTCGTAAATACGGTTAAATTTTACGTGATAAGTTTTCTTTTTGAATTGAAATTTACCCACACACAAAGTGTTCACTTTATTTTTCTTGTAATAATATGATTATACGTTTGATATATATTTTCCTGTACTAATATTTGATAATATAACTATATTTTTCCTGTACTAATATTTGATCGAAAATTGTTCTATTAATAATAATAAAAATAGGAATTAAGTAATAAATATATTTCTTGTAATAATATGATCATACATTTTGGTATATATTTTCCTGTACAAATATTTGATAATATAGCTACATTTTTCCTGTACTAATATTTGATCGAAAATTGTTCTATTAATAATAATAAAAATAGGAATTAAGTAATAAAATGATTTATTTATTCCTTGTACACAATTATATCATTTGTTTGGTTTTCTGAATAATTAATTAATTGTTATTTCTCAAATCGGTCTTCTAAGACTGTTAATGGAAGAATATATGGGTTAATTTAGTCACTCAGTCGTATGTAAGGAATTTGTGTGTTTTTAAATTGTAATTATTTTTTAATAAACAGAATTTCCTTTAAAATAAATAGTTCTCTTTAAGGAGAAGATTCATCTGCTGTGGTAACGAATTAAAATAAATAGCTTGTGTGGGCGTTGTGCTCATATATATTTTACTATTGGGGTTTTGCATGCATCAGTTTGTGTGGTGATGTTGGTGGTTGTGCGCGTATAACGATTGTTGGTGATGTGATGCCTTTTTTGTGTGGTGGTTGTGCTATGCGTCAGTTAACTCGAATACATTTTTATAGCGACAGTAAGCTCAGCATTGAGGTTTTAGTTTTAAAATGGAAAGCAACTATTTCGTTGATATAAATACAGTTAGTACCCAATTAAATGCAGCGCCTTAAAGAAAAATCCGATATCTTTACTATTAACTTCGATTCAAACCTGTTTCATTTAAAAATAAAAAATGTGTACACGCATTGAAACTGATCGAACAGTTTTAACTGCATCAAAAATCGTATATAATGAAATGAACTTGAAAATTCACAGAATATTATTTCTAGTTAACTGTGAAAATAAAATTTTATATATATATATATATATATATATATATATATATATAATATTATATATATATATATGTGTGTGTGTGTGTGTGTGTGTGTGTGTGTGTGTGCACTAGTTGTTCATTCGTTTATTATAATATATATGTATATACAAGCGCATCCTTTCCCACTGTTACTCGTGATTTAGCCTGAATTGCGATATTAATAATAATAATAAAAATAGGAATTATGTAATAATTGATTTATTTTAGTTGTGTAAAGAGCGTGTGTTTAAATTCTAATTATTTATTTAATAAACAGAATTTCTTTTAAAGTAAATTGTTGGAATTAAGGAGAAGATTCATCTGTATTGGCAGCGATTTAAAATAAATGGCAGTACCTAACAACTATCATCATATAAATTAAAATATATGGTGGTATTTAGGAACCAAATGGCTGAATAATATATTAATTAATTTAATAAATATTGCTATCTGGCAACTCAGTCTTCTTTTGGATGATTAATATATGGTTTAATTAAATATATAGCACAAACTGGCAACCCAGCCTTCTATTGGCTGATGAATTAAATACATGGCGCTATCTGGCAACTCAGCCCAATGGCGGATTAGAGGTCTCTAAAAGAGCGGGAGGCGGACGACGGAGTCAGACAAGCTCGGCTCCCAGCCGAGCAAGGATCTCTGGTCCTTTCTCTTGCTGGTCCTTTGGGTGGTGAGGATACCCCTTCCCTCCCATAGAGGCCTCTTAGGTTAGGTATGCCCCTTTTGGGGGAATAGCTTGGGGGAGAATTCCGCCTCCAAGTTGCATGCCCCTTGCAATCCCATTTTGGGGTTGGCAACAAAGGTTGGCACTCTCTCTCTCTCTCTCTTTCTTTCTTTCTTTCTGCCCCTTTGGGGGAATAGCTTGGGGGAGAATTCCGCCTCCAAGTTGCATGCTCCTTGCAATCCCATTTTGGGGTTGGTAACAAAGGTTGGCACTCTCTCTCTTTTTCTGCCCCTTTTGGGGAATTTTTATTTTTTGCAACAAAAAGGGGGGGGGGTTGGCACTCTTGCAACAAAGGGTGGTTGGCACTCTTGCAACAAAAAGGGGGTGACACTCTTGTAACAAAGGGGGTTGTGGTGGCACTCTTGCAACAAAGGGGATTGGGGCGGTACTCTTGCAACATTACGTAATATTATGCAGTTACATTGCACTCTACCATTTTGACTACATACTACTTAATTCAATGCCATATTCGATCAACAACTTAAAGGAAGTTGATAAACGTCCTCGTAATTGTGCGGATCATTTTAACCTCGGTGATAAAGCGTCCGGTGTTCGAACAGTGTACCCTATCAGTTGTTGCGAAAACAAACCAATTTCCATATTTTGTGATCAGACAACTGACGGAGGTGGATGGACCATGATTCAACGTCGCGACGCTCTTCCACAGGAAGTAAACTTCATGAGGGATTGGGTTGAGTACCAACTTGGTTTCGGCATCCTGACGGGAGAATTTTGGTTCGGCCTCAACACTATTCACGTTCTCGTTAATGATGATTTGATGGAAATGAGGGTGGATCTTGAGGACTTCGAGGGGAAGAAGCGTTGGACAAAGTACAAATTCTTTTACATCTGAGACGCCACTAAAAAATATCGCTTAGATTTAGGAGAATGTACTGGAAACGCTGGAGACTCTTTCGCTTATCATAACGGTAAAATGTTTACAACGAAAGATCAAGACAACGATGTAGCGTCAAATAACTGTGCAGTGACTCACCGCGGTGGATGGTGGTATAAATCATGCCGCCACGCCAACTTAAATAGTTATCAGTATGAAGGAATTCACACTTCCGACGGTGATGGGATCAACTGGAACGGATTTCGTGGACATAAGTACTCCTTGAAGAAAATATCTCTGAGCCTCAGACCGAAGTTTCAAAACTCAAATTAGGATACATTACAAACGTCATTTAAAATAGTTCTTATTTGTATTTTGTGAAAAGAGTCGAATAAAGAATTTTATTGATTTGCACTTTTAATAATAATAATAATAATAATAATAATAATAATAGTAATAATAATAATAATAATAATAATAATTATTTCGTAGGACATATTACTCGTTAAACAAAACTTGTTTGAGGTTTAGGACCGAAATTCCCCAATAAAATTAAAACATATTTAGAAATACTCCGAAAATAGCTGTAGCAAGCCTTGAAGGCGCCCTGTCCAGAACCTGAATTTGGCGCCCCCTCCCCGCAAGTAATCATTGATGAATTTAATTTTAATTGATATAAATAATGTGCCATGTATAAGGATTTTTTTGACTATGTTCATTATCTATCATTTTAGGGTTGTCTCAACGTTTGAACAAATTAATTTCAGGCATATCGTTGTTGTTTATAATAATTTTTTAATTATTGAACTGAAATTGAACTACAGAGAAATTACTAATGCACACTATGCACATTTAGTCTTATAGAGTTTATTAGGAAATTCACTTTAACTAAGTCAAGTTATTAGAGATACTTTTCTTGCTTTCATGGCTGCAAAGTCATAATGTAATCAAAATTGGGGGAATTTCTGCTGTATGTACACCTACAAGATTAAATGTGTGGGCCGCACATGGTACAAACCTTGCTCATGCATTTATGTCCATAATGTTTGCCTGCACACCCTCGTATTTCCCTGCCATGTTAGCTCCGTTGTCATAACCCTGACCTCTACAGTCTTCAATTCTTAGTCCATCATCCTTCAGTTTTTCTGTAATCTCTGTTACTAGCCCTTGTCCAGTTTTCTCATGGCTCTGAATGAAATCGATGAAACTTTCTTCAATTGAACGATATTGAAGATGCACAATCCCGTTCGAAGGCGTTTCAGAATAAATTAAGATAGTACTAAAGTATAACTTGTATAACGAATCTAAATTAGAGATTATGAAGTGGCAGATACAATGCAACAGTCTCACAATAAGTTTTTCTACTATTCTTCTTCCTTTTATTTGAGAAATAAAAATAAAAATAAAAAATAGAAAATTTCACAGGCAATTTTGGCGTACCCCTCTCTTTGACGCCCGTGGCGGCTGCCCCTTTTGCCACCCCCTAACAACGCCCCTGACTCCGAAATATGATTGGTCTTTAAGAACTATTTTCCGTTAAGTTAAATGTATTTTTGTAGTTGTATTGTTGTTGTTGTTGTTGTTTATTGCAGGTGCAATAATAAGCATTCTCTCAATGTTTTCCATTAAAAATTTTAAGTGTTGTAAATTACATAAAACTTCACTATATATATAATTAACATTGTTTAAATTTATTTATGTAAGAGTTGGCATTGAATAATGTGAGGTAGAACATTTGTATTATTTAAAATTGTAAATATCTTTTTAAATAAATAATATTTATCATGAAATGATTTTTAACCCAAATATTTTAAAGGTAAATTTAATGATAATTTAACATTAAATATTAAACCATTTAATGTAAATATTTTACGATAATGATAAGCTTTATTGACACGATATAAATGCCACAAAATAGTACAATATTGTTGAAGGTAATAAACGATAAGATAAATTAGACAATATTAAATTTTAAAAAAACTAAAAATTAAGACTAAAACAGAACTAAAAGAGTAATCAAAAAAATTACCCACAAATAAGAAAAAAAATAGAAACAAAAATACCACTATATATATATATATATATATATAATGTTATAATGTTATAATGTTATAATGTTTCAGACCAGCAAAGACCCTAGGATCCACTCATGGCTGGTCTACCTAACTGTGTTCGTAATCGTGTATTGTGTATGTCCTCCGTGGTGGCGGAGGGGACCTACAATTTTACGTGGGTTCCGAACCACAAGAACATAAGAAACTTATTTAAAAACTGCCGGTAAATTGGCAACGACCAATTTTTACGAAACTAAATAATTATCAATTTAAAAATAATTAATTATCGGTTTAAAACTAAAGATAGAAACTCTCGGTCCAGAGGAGCAAGTCACAATAGACTACTATCCACAAATATGTTACATTCTATATCTATTTATAACGGACATGCAAATATATCAGATCCAAAGAATCCAGTCAATTTCATTACGGTATCCATCAAGTCACGGTCCATATCGATTGCGGACCAAGTCAAAATTTACAACCATATACTGTACATTATCAATTTAAAAATAATTAATTATCGATTTAAAACTAAAGATAGAATCTCTCGATCCAGAGGATCAAGTCATAATAGACTACTATCCACAAATATGTGACACTCTATATCTATTATATAACGGACATGCAAATATATCAGATCCAAAGAATCCAGTCAATTTCATTACGGTATCCATCAAGTCACGGTTCATATCGATTGCGGACCAAGTCAAATTTACAACCATATACATTACAATATATACACTTACGAGGAAAAGTGTAGGTGTGGCTGTAAAGACTGTACAGTAATGTAGAAATGTGTGTGCACCCATTATGGGTCTCCCATTTAAAGGTGTTTGTGGGGCAAGTGAAGATCATGAGTTTTTCAATACCTCACAGTACTAGGGGGGGCACCGCTCGGCAGAGGAATCTCTTTAAATGGGGTGTGTAAGGACAGAGAGTATCCCCTAACCCAAGACGCTGCCTCCCTATATCCCACAACACTTGTGTTGAGCTGTGGGATCTATCCCCACAAAGCCTTAATTTTACTACCTTAAACTATACCCTTTCTATCAACATGCGCGTCCAATCGATTCTTAAACATGTTTATAGACGTGCTACTAATTACTTCTACCGGCAAACTATTCCAGCTATTTACTATTCTATGCGTAAAAAAGTTTTTCGCAACTGCTGTCTCGAACCTTCTACTTGTCAACTTACACCCGTTATTTCTAGTCCTATTATATTGAGATATTTCGAAAAAGCTATCTCTATCTACGTTATCAAACCCATTCATAATTTTGAAAACCTGGATTAGATCACCCCTTAACCTCCTAGTCTCGAGTGTAGTCAATTTTAACTCTTTAAGCCTATCCTCGTACGACTTTGACCTAAGAGACGGAATCATCTTAGTTGCTCATTTTTGAACTCTTTCGATTTTGTCTATATCTTTGCGCATATGCGGATTCCAAAATTGGAGCGCGTACTCCAAATGGGGTCTAACTAATGATTTATAAAGAGGAACTATAATATCGCGCGATTTGTACTCAAAATTTCGAGCTATAAAACCTAATACTTTGTTCGCCTTATTGACCGCTGCTGTACTTTGTTTCGCTACTTTTAAATCACCAGTGACTATAACTCCTAAATCTTTTTCCTGCTCTACGCTTGTTAAATCTTTCCCTGACATACTATACGCAAAATTACCGTTACGCGAACCTATATATATATAGTAATAATAATGATGATAATGACAATCATAATGTTTAATGGTCGGAGACAGATCCCATAAAACAAAGGTACAGTGTCCATTTTCTAGACGTAAAGCAGGACTGAAGAATAGCTTGGACAGTTTGATTGTCTGAGATTTTAATTCTTCTTATTAGACTCTATTGAGCAAGTCTTGCTACCTCGGTGATGCTATGACCATTGCGGTTAGCGAACATTTGAGAGGCTGAGCATATTGAAAGTAACTTATGTAGCAGTCTATAGGATCTGTTGTAAAGTAAATTGAGGGTTCTGCAGGAGCCCTTTTTATAATTAACCCACAATTGCTACCCATAAATATTAAGGCAGAAAGTACGAAAAAAGAGTGCCTTTAGCTTCGCTTATACACTATTTGAAGTTCCTTATAATCATGTTTGCCTGAGCACAGTTGAATTACGATAATTACAAGGAAAATTATGTTAAATTATCAAGCAATAAGACCGTTATATTAAGAAGCTATACATAAAAAAAATAGCTTGAGTATTTTTAACTAAAAGGTAGTGTACTGCCAGTGAAGAAGTCATATTGTATATACACCAGGGGTGTCCAACCTTTTTCCATTAAGGGCCACATTTCAATTAATGACCCACACCGAGGGCCAGTGTGCAAATTTTAGATAAAATTTTAATTTAAAATTAAATTTTATTAAAATAAAATATGATAGTAAATAATGTATTTTCAGTAGCCGTCAGCCTAACCTAATCATTGCCTCTATAAATCACTACCCCACTACCTCACAACCTTCCTACATCACTACCTCTCTACCCCATTACCTCACTAACTCACCAGCCATAAGTATCCAAGAGATCAAATTCATATGTGTATATATATATATATATATATATATATATATATATATTTATATATATATATATATGTGTGTGTGTGTGTGTGTGTGTGTGTGTGTGTGTGTATATAGATCAAATTCATCTGTGTGTGTGTATATATATATATGTGTGTGTGTGTATATATATATATGTGTGTGTGTGTGTATATACACACATATATATATATACACGCCCAGAAGGATTTTGAGAGGTTGGCGGGAGGGAGGGGTGGGGGAGGGGGGAGGGGGAGGGGTTAATCGTATGCTGTTATATTCGAGTTCGTGGCAAGTTTTCCGTCCGTTTTGTGGGAGGAACGAACCGCCTCTTTGCACAATATCTCAAGACACCTGTGACCTGCCCAATATAATGGGATACAGCGATTCATGTTGGGTCAGAGCCGTACACGTTTCATCTGTCAAGTGAACATGCATTCGTATCTATCTATCTATCTATCTATATCTATATATGCGTCAATGAGTTTGCCACATAAGTTAAATTATTAAATCATAGGGTGAACAAATGTTTCGCTGGTTTTGACAAAACATCCATTCAGGGTTCTTGTAGCATCATTACTAAGTACATAAGATTAACGTAATATGTACTCGTGTGTATATATATATATATATATATATATATATATATATATATATACCTGCACACTCTTTTATAATTAATTATTCATTTGAATAAATTTGTTTAAGAAAACCATTTTCCTAATTCACCTTAGCGTAATACTACTACTACTACTACTACTACTAATAATGATGATGATAATAATAATAACAACTGATCGCGACAGGAACGTGTATATCACGACATTTGCAGTGTCGCTGCGGTTTATCTTTATAAATGTTATCTTTTATAACGAAAAACGGATTACAATTAAGGTTAGTTTAGGTTAGACAAGGTTTGGTTAAACTTATTGGCTTTTTTAAGTGTCGCGATATAGAACTGAATGCGAAAATGCGTGAAAATGTCGCGGTTTTGTAGAGTAGCCAAATGCGTGTTTGTGTGCGCACGCGCGCGTTAAATAAGGCTAAGAAATTATAAGCACAAATGTTTGCGGCAAAAGTCTTTCTCTGGGGAACATTACTTAATTATAAACAATTTAAGTACTGAAAGGAAAAGAAATTGTAACACGAGATGTCTGTAGTTTGCTCTGAGACGAGAGAGGACAGTGTGAGTGTTTGTACATCGCTAGAGTATGACATCACAAATGTAAACATAACTTATTATGCGACTTAAAATCACAGTGCAGTACTTTAATATATATATATATATATATGTGTGTGTGTGTGTGTGTGTGTGTGTGTGCACGAATTGCTCATTCGTTTATTATGTATTTTTTTCTATTGTTGTAAAATGAATTTCCGTACAATAACAGACATCATTTCCAATTTAACTACGTCCTCTTCAAATTTGATTTTTTGCTTATATATATATATATATATATATATATATATATATATATTTTTTTTTTCCAGGGCATTTCAGGTCACACCTGCGCGAACAATGGACGAAGATAAAAAATAAAATTTGGTGATTGTACTTCTCTTTTAAATATATATATATATATATATATATATATATATAGTAGAGAATTCTAAGAAATTCAATGTACATGTGATTTGAAATAGAGAAATTAATAATTATTAAGCATTGTTTTAATAAAAATTTTCTAATTTTGTTTGTTGAAATCGCTGACGAAAGTTAATTAAAAATTTCTGGAGATAAAATTCTAGTAAATACGGTTAAATTTTACGTGATAAGGTTTTAGTTTTAAAATGGAAAGCAATTATTTCGTTGATATAAATAGTTATTACCTAATTAAATGCAGCGCCTTAAAAAAAATCCGACATCTTTATTATTAATATCGATTCAAACCTGTTTAATTTAAAAATAAAAAACTTGTACACGCATTGAAACATCGAACAGTTTTAACTGCATCAAAATCGTATATAATGAAATGAACTTGAAAATTCACAGAATATTATTTCTAGTTAACTGTGAAAATAAAATTATATATATATATATATATATATATATATATATATATTATATATATATTTGTGTGTGTGTGTGTGTGCACGAGTTGTTCATTCGTTTGTTATATATATACACAATCGCATCCTTTCCCACTGTTACTCGTGATTTAGCGTGAATTGCGATATTAATAATAATAATAAAAATAGGAATTATGTAATACAGTAATTGATTTATTTTAGTTGTGTAAAGAGCGTGTGCTTAAATTCTAATTATTTATTTAATAAACAGAATTTCTTTTAAAGTAAATTGTTGGAATTAAGGAGAAGATTCATCTGTATTGGCAGCGATTTAAAATAAATGGTGGTACCTGACAACTATCATCATATAAATATATGGTGGTATTTAGCAACCAAATGGATGATTAATATATGGTGGTATTTAGCAACCAAATGGATGATTAATATATGGTTTAAGGAACAATTAAATAAATATTGCTATCTGGCAACTCAATCTTCTAGGCTGATTAATATATGAATTAATTAAATATATAGCACAAACTGGCAACTCAGCCTTCTATTGGCTGATGAATTAAATACATGGCGCTATCTGGCAACTCAGCCAACTGGCGGATTAGAGGTCTATAAAAGAGCGGGAGGCGGACGACGGAGTCAGACACAGGGTTGCCGAAATTTTTTTGGCAAGTGTACCAAAACTTAAGTCAAAGGTACCAAATCTCGCAAAAAGGTACCAAATAATTGAAAAATGATAATAAATGCTTTAAAACATATAAAGATGTTAAACTAACCTTATTTTTTAACGGTCAATCTCACGTTTCGGCCATTATCCAAAACTTTCGTTCACAAAAACACTTTTATATATAAAAAGACGATATATTTTCATAAGTTGAGTCAATAAAATAAAACTAAAATCCAGCAATTAAAACAAGATTTTTATTTTGGCGACTTGAACAATGAAGGCATTTTCCAGGATAATTCTGGCCATTTTGATCCTAAAGTGCTCCTGCACCAAGATCGTAGTTTATAATATATTGTAATTCGAATGTACCGTGTACCGACCATTCTTTCTACTACGAGACGAAACGAAAATTAAAATCCATCAATAATAATTTTTTCTTTTCCATTCAATAATGAACCAAATTATAGTTTTCTAAAGGATAGTTTTTATACATACATAGCGGTTTTTGTTTGTTTCGACAAAACTTCAAATAGTACCAAAATTTTTGGCCGTCGTACCAAACGTACCAGAGGAGGCAAAAAGTACCACATTTGGTACGAACGTACCAACTTCGGCAACCCTGGTCAGACAAGCTCGGCTCCCAGCCGAGCAAGGATCTCTGGTCCTTTCTCTTTCTGGCCCTTTGGGTGGTGAGGAAGCCCCTTCCCTCCCGTAGAGGCCGCTTAGGTTAGGTATGCCCCTTTGGAGGGAATAGCTTGGGGGAGAACTCCGCCTCCAAGTTGCATGCCCCTTACAATCCCATTTTGGGGTTGGCAACAAAGGTCGGTACTCTCTCGCTCTCTCTCTCTTTCTGCCCCTTTGGGGTGAATAGCTTGGGGGAGAACTCCGCCTCCAAGTTGCATGCCCCTTGCAATCCCATTTTGGGGTTGGCAAGAAAGGGCGTGCCTTGGCAACGAGGGGGCGGGGCTTAGCAACGAAGGGGGTTGAGGGTGGCACTCTTGCACCGAAAGGGGGTGGGGTGGCACGCTTGCAACATTATGCAATATTATGCAATTGCAACTTGCACTCCACCCTTTTGCGGGCATACTACTGAGGGCAATGATGCTTCGTCTCTTGGCATTGGACCGTCCCTGTTCTTCATTGTGAAATCGGGAGCAGGGGTCCTTTTCTGAACGGGAGGGGGATTGACCGCTACCCCTGCATGCTGCGTTTATACCCCACTTCAGGGGAGGAGTTGGGGGGCGGGGATTTCGTTTCCCTCGCTGCCCGACGCGCTTCTTGGAGATCTGACTTGCTGAACTACTTCCGAGTAACTGGGCTTTGGGAGGAGCGTCTCTTTCAACGCATCTAACTCTGACCGGAATTGTTCTAGCGAAATCGCGTTTTTCTGATTTGACACCACGTGTTGGTGTTTCATTCAACTATCGACTTCTGTACCTCATTATACTGTTTGAGGAGCACCGAGACGTCTAGTCACCCTGAACTGAAACAAAGTTAGGTTAGGTTAAGTCATGATATTTTTATTAAAACTAACAAAAATAACATAACTTAACCTAACCAATTGTCAAGGACAAAGTTGACCTAACCTGGCATAGTTGACCTAACAAGGCATGGGTACCCCATAATGAATTCGGGACCCAGAAAAGTAATACCCCTAACCTAACCTAGATGACGTCCCACTTGGACTGGGAACCAGGGTTGCCAGACTTTTTTTATCTCATGGGGCCAGATTGAGCATCAAAAAGGGCCAAATGCCAAAGGGCCAAAAAGGGGCAGCACTCCGCTAGTAAATTATATAAAGAAGCCTTACCATGCAGTTATAGACAATAGATATAATAAAAAATTATAACTTACTTTGAATTAAACTGCAAGAAGTCTATTATCCTTTAATTATGGTGCATTATATAGAGTGTTGAAGATTAATTTATATACAGTGAAGAAGATTATATTATATATATATATACACACATCAGCAGATATATGTACAGTTTATACATGTAGCAGGAATTACAAGAATAGGGAGATATCATCTTGATGGCATTGTGGCTCTGACCTATCCTTGGGATATGTATAAAGAAAATCTGATTTATGTAGAGCAATCATTTCTTTTGTTGGTTTAAACTTATTGCAGCATCCTTCAGTTTCCAGCAGTGTTGCCCTTATTCTGATAATTGCATCAAGAAGATTAATGTGTGTTTGATTTCTTGCCTTGGTTTTAACTGCAGTGACTAAGGAAAATACTCATTCTACAATGCATTACTGGCTGAAGTAACAAAACATTGGAGTGCATAAAGAGCAAGTTCATTGAAACTACCATGTTTGAGAACACCTTTCCAAAATTTAGCAGCAGCATCAGGAATAGATTCTGCAAAACTTCCTCTTCTTTCCAGTTGACAAAGTTAATTTTTCTATATTGTGCCTCTATTTGGTCTAAATTTTCTTCAGCCAAGTGTGAGAAAGGAAGGTATTTAAAATCAGCCTTTTGTGTTTGACTTAATACAACCATACGACTTAGTTTGGAGAGTCCCTTAAAAACAGTTTCTGATCCTGTTACTCTTTTGTTAACTTGATCAAGGGCTTCTTTTATCATGCTCTTGCATCTTTTTTTTAATTCAAACACCCTTTTCTCTTCTTCAGGTTGAGAAGGCATTTTTTAATCTTAAGATCTGTCATGTAGGTTGCTATTTCTTGATTGAATTTTGCTCCAAAATCTACATTATCCAAAAGTTTCTCAACACCATCAGAATTATAAATCTACAATGGACAGATTGTTGGAGGAAAGTCAGCTGCTTTGTAAGCTCAGAGAGATTCAATATTGACTGACTGAAATAGAGCATTTACTCTTCAAATTCTTTCACAAAAGAGGTAGCAAAAATAAAATAAAAATAATTCATTTGATCATATAGCATCTCTTTTATGATTCTAGCCTTATACCTAGACTCCTGACTCAAATTTCTTTCAACAGCTGTAAAGTAAGCCTTGAGTTCCTGCCAATTCATTAATATATTGTGCAATATTTTCCCCCTAACAAGCCATCTTGTTTGTGAAATTTTTTGAAAAGGTAATGGAGCTTGATAGGAGCTCTCTGATTCATTGATTGGGTTCATTACCTCAAATAATTTTCTGAAATCTTCTCTCCTTAGATCATTGTTGCAAAACCACTGAGGAATCTCAGATAACAGAAACCCAATGTTGGAGGACAATTTGGAGAAGGCATTTCACACACATAATGCTAAAGAGTGACAAATACATCTCATCTGAACACAATGTGGGGATTCTGTTAGAATTCTGCTCCAGACTGAATTATTACAGCCAACCATTGAGCTAGCCCCATCACTAGCAAACCCAATGCAGTTTTTGATAGATATATCATATTCGCTTAGTGATTCTAAAATAGCTTCATAGATAGATTCCCCAGTAGCTGATAAAGGATCAATCCTAACAATGCAGTCCTAATTGCCCCTTTTTCAATTGAAAAAAAGCGAACAACAATACAGAGATGTTTTACAGTGGATATATCTGTCGACTCATCAGTGAGAAGCACAAATTTTTTATCCCCAATATCACTCTTCAGTTCCTTTTTCATTGAATGAGAAATTACATTCTTGATTATTTGGGTGCATTTGGTTCGATACAGCTTAAGAACATAAGAAATTTTTATAATGGGCACACTAGGGGCCACTTTGGCCCATCGAGGTGGCTCCACTATGTAAAAACTGCCTGTACATTGGCAACAACCAATTTTTACAAAACTAAATAATTATCAATTTAAAACTAATTAATTATCAACTTAAAACTAAAGATAGAATCTCTGGATCCAGAGGATCAAGTCATAATAGACTACTATCCACAAATATGTTACACTCTATATCTATTCATAACTGACATGCAAATATATCAGATCTAAAGAATCCAGTCAATTTCATTATGGTATCCATCAATACCAGTACCTTGCCTACCAAAAATAAGTCACAGTCCATATCAATTGTGGACCAAGTCACAATTTACAACCATATACAGCAATACCTTGCACAGCACAGTTAATTGGATTGTCTATTTTTCGAATAAAAGTCGAAAGTTTGTCAAATGAAATAGTACTGAAAAGAAATTAGAAAACAATAGGAAAATTGCACGCTAAATTTAAAAAAATTGACGAAAATACAAACCGTGCTACATCAAAACCTGCGCTAATCAAAACTGCGCTGTTCAAGGTATTGCTGTACATTACAATATATA
Organism: Bathynomus jamesi; assembly: GCA_023014485.1. NCBI lineage: Eukaryota > Metazoa > Arthropoda > Malacostraca > Isopoda > Cirolanidae > Bathynomus > Bathynomus jamesi. The sequence goes on from JAJOZX010007674.1 coordinate 44,312, forward strand.
TACTTAGGAGGAAAAGTGTAGGTGTGGCTGTAAAGACTGTAGTAATGTAGAAATGTGTGTGCACCCATTTTAGGTCTCCCATTTAAAGGTGTTTGTGGGGCAAGTGAAGATCATGAGTTTTTCAATACCTCACAGTACTATGGGGGACACCACTCGGTAGAGGAATCTCTTTAAATGGGGTGTGTAAGGACAGAGAGTATCCCCTAACCCAAGATGCTGCCTCCCTATATCCCACACTTGTGTTGAGCTGTAGAATCTATCACCTAAATGCACATAATATATATGAAATAAACTAGTACCATTCATGCAATAAAAATGGGCTTAAACACTATCACCAGATGTCCCTTACAGACATCAAACTATCCAACCTTCTTTTGAAAGAATCAATTGTATCTGAAGTCACCACTTCTTCTGTCAGACTGTTCCAAAACTTAATAACTCTGTTTGTAAAACTGTTTTCTTAAATTTGTTCTAAATCTTGGCTTAAATAATTTCATACTATGACCTCTAGTCTGGTTATTGTGATCTTTAATGAAAAGAATCAAAATCTATCTAAATCTATCTTATCCAACCCTTTTATCATTTTATACACCTCTATCATATCACCCCTTAACCTCCTCCTTTTTAATGAGAACATGTTTAGATTGTATATGACCTCTTGCACCATGGGCTCTAACTTTTACCATTTAGTTAGTTTTGTAAAAATTGGTTATTGCCAATGTACAGGCAGTTTTTACATAGTGGAGCCACCTCAATTCCAAATTCCATTCATATTGTATTCAAATTCTGCATTTTTTAGCCCAATATCCATAACCTTGCACTTAACATTAAATCTCATCTCCTACTTATCTGCCCAGGCTATTACTCTAAGTCTTCCTGTATTGTCATTGCTCCTGCTAATGACTTAACATTATGGCCTAATTTTGTATCAGCAGCAAATTTTGAGGTTTTACACGATAGGCCCTTCTCTAGATCATTTATATAGACAACAAAAAGCAGAGGTCCCAGCACAGACCCCTGTGGGACTCCGCTCAATACAGGTCTCCAAGTAGACTTATTTCCATTTAGATGAACTCCATTTTCTGTTTCTCAGCCATTCTTCTATCCAGTCAGCTATATGACCTCTTATACCATGGGCTCTAACTTTGGTATTATTATAGTATTACACCCGTCTAACGTCCAGCAATTATTATATGTTCAATAAGTAGATTTTTTAATTCTAAGACACTTTCCTTCTATAGCGTTTCCGTCGCAAATGCTTTGTTTTCGAGATATAAACATTTTTTTGGTGTGTATCTAGTGTGTGTTCGTACGTTCATTTGTGTGTTCGTTTGTGTGACCGTTACATGTCTGCCCAATCACTGCGCTCCATCCTTTTCGAATTTGAATTACTTTGCTACCGGAATGGCTTCGTGTGACGCGTGCTCGTTCGATTATTACAGCTGTATTGTCTCTTTCTACGAAAATTTAGAAAAAAGTGTTGAGTTTCTACGTGCTCACGGTCTTCTACCGACAGTAGTGAAGTGTCCACATTGTAAAACGGAGTGTACATATCGTCAAGACAGAAACTGTGGCGTTGTAGATAGGTTAGGTTTGGTTAGGTTAGGATAGGTTAGGATAGGTTAGGATAGGTTGGTTAGGTTAGGTTAGGTTGTTAGGTTAGGATAGGTTAGGATAGGTTAGATCAATTTTGAAGGTGAAATTTGTTTTGCCTATGGTTTTTGATGTATTTTGAACGAATCTGACCTTCAAAACCGTCGGAAATGACTCATTTTCTGTGATTTTCCCCACCCGAGAACTCTCAGTTCCCACCAGGGTCCCCCAGATTGCCGGCTGGCGGGAGGGGGGTTATCTCAAAAACGAGTCATTTCCGACGGTTATGAAGGTCAGATTCGTTCAAAACACATCAAAAACCATAGGAAAAACAAATTTCACCTCCAAAGGGAGACGGGTGTAATACTATAAATTTACCCTAACTTTTACCAACAATCTTGCATGAGGAAATGTATCAAATGCCTTTGGAAAATCTAAGTATACTATATCTATTGGCTCTTTATTGTCCAACTGCACTAGGACTCTATCATAAAATTCAATCAAGTTAGTTAGACAGGACCTTCCATTTTGAAAGCCACGCTGGCTATCATCTCACTGGCTCTCTCTCACTCAAAATGCTTCCGTCTTCATGCGGGACCATGCTGCTCTATCAATTCCCCCAGATGGTCTACTGCCATTATTGAGCAATGGCATGTAATTGCCACAGCAAATTCAATTTCTGCTTTTTTTAAGCTTTTCTGATGGCTCAGCTCATGCATGTTTAAAAATAGAAACCATAGTGGGCTGGTTACTTGGCACCCTAGATTTATGTTTTACCAAGTTTTCACGTCTCTCAATATTATATTGTTTTGGGATGACATCACAGTTACACAGGCTACACGTAGCCGTTTCACTATTATTTCTACCTTCTTTCAGCCATGGAAAATTTGGCCCAAATGGGCCAATCTGGCAACCCTGCTGGGAACTCTCACCACAAACAAACATCCTAAAGCGACTGTTGAATTCAAATTTCATCCACCAGACCTGCGCGAAAGTATCAGTGTATCACGTGACAATGACATTTATGCATGCCATGCTCTGATTGGCCAATGTAGGTATATCGTCATACGGAACCTATAATTTTTCTACTACGGTATTTATAACTCTTAATAAGCATTTGCACAAGATATGGATTGCAGATTCAAACAAAACACAGTAAAATACCCTAAGAAATTATGGTTACACCTTGAAGGTCACTGTTGGTGAAACATTCAATAATAACCTAATACAAAACTACACAATATTTGATAATGTCATGTTTTACATTCATAAACTCAAAAAAATTGTCTATCGAAGCAGCTATTGTTTTAATGACCTTATGAAAAATTTTAGCAACCCTGGTATTATGAAAAGAATTTGATAATTTGGTTAAGTCAACTGAATATCTGGTTAGGTAATGAATATTGACTGTATGCCCTTGACAATTGGGGAGTAATATTCGTTTTAATGCTCCCTTCATTTTTGATAGAAGGAGACATTCTATGACATTTAACATATAAATTTGGGTAACGGTTTAGAATAGGGGCGCCACCTCAATTTTTGTGTTTTTTCCACCAAAACATGCTAAAACCATTGGTTTCCTGTTGTTTAGGATGAATGTGACCATCACCATTACAGTAAATTATTGCTTGAAGTGATTTCACCCCCCTAACCCCTACTACAATCTGAGGGGACCACCATGGGAACTGAGGGTTTTGGGTGGGGGAACACAGCACAAGCAATAATTTACTGTAATAGCGATGGTCAGATTTATCCTAAATAATAGGAAACCAATGGTTTTAGCATGTTTTGGAGGAAAAAACACATCATGAAACATCAAAAACCATGAGAAAAACCTAGGTTTCATGGAAAACCTAACCTAAAAAATATAAAACCCTATACTGATCAATTTGTGATATGTGATCTTTACGGGGGCTCCGCCCCCGTACCCCCGAGACCTAAATTATACAAATTGGACACACTACATTTAAAGGAAGAACACCATGCGAGCTCTACTAGCGTCACCACACATCCGTCATAGACCGAAGCCATTTTCAAACTGAAGTGAATGAACGATACGATAGTAGGCTTGCCAACTCAAAATTTCCTAGATTCATACCCAAAACTGTTTTTCGTAATTTTCTAACTTCGTTTTTTGACTATGCGACACATGCAATCAACGTATTTTAATGAGAGAAACAACTTTGTCTCTATGGTATTTTTCGAAATTTTGCTTAAGTGGCACCCGTATTCTGAACCATTACCTAAAAGGTAATAAATTTGTATTCAGGACACCTTCAAACCTCAGGTTGCTATTTAAGGTAAGAAATTGCGAAAAAATGCGGGTTGGGTTGGGTTAGGTTAAGTTAAATAAAACATTTTTCTGGTGTTTTTTGATGTTTGTTTAAATTTAGCCTTCATTTCGGTAAATATGGATATTACGGCCTCCACCCAATTTTGATGCCAAAATACATTTTACTAGTAGTGTATGATGTGCTTTGTTCAAATCTGGCCTTCATTTTATGTGGAAATGAACTAATCAAAAGTTATGAGACTTCAAAGTTTTAACATATTTTGGTTCATTTCCCCATAAAATGAAGGCCAGATTTTAACATTGCACATCAAATACTACTAGAAAAATGCATTCCAGTGTCCAAATTGCTAGAGAACCTACCTAACCTAACCAACCTAACCTAACCTACGCAAGTTAAGAGATGGAGATATCCGAGCCTCACCTAACCATGTATCTCTAAATTGAGATATCGAAAATGCACATCGTCGCCGGCGTTTATTTTTCTTATCAGTTACTCGTTTCTGGCATCGAAATCTCCACCTTGATTCATCGTAGGAACACTTAGATCCACACACTCTGCATTTAAAATACGACTGTAACACACCATGTTTAACAAAAAATTTTACAGCAGAATTATCACTATTGTTAATTTCCATAATAACATCTTCGAAATACATCTCACATCCTTCACACGCCATATTGGAAAATCAACTAATGAAGAAAATGGAAAACTATACCTCATTTTTTGTTTTTTTCCACCCAAATAGATATACTTATGATGACGTCATTCAAAAAATGGAGTTACGAAAATAATTTCTTTAAAAGCTTATAACATTATAAATACGCAATTGCACAAATAATAACATATACCATTAGATTTCTAAAATTATGCTGAAACGTTTGATAATAGCCAGTATTGTCAACTTGGTGGAGGCCGTAATATCCATATTTACTTCGGTTAATATTCGTTTTTTGACCCAGTACACCCAGCTATAACAGCAATATTATTGAATAACCAATCAAAGCTGAATAAGAAAATATATATATTATCTTGTGCAAATTTGTATAAAATGTACTTTTTTAAAAAATATATTTTCTACTTTCTAATATGTATGTATATAAATTTCGGTTGGTTTGTTTATTTGGGCTACCTTTTTTGGACTTTTTTGGAGATTTTTCTTGGCTTTTTTTGGCTACTTTTCTTGCTTTGGCTACTTCTTTCTGTTTCTGGTTAGTGTGGTAATTTTCGTTCTACTGGTATGACGTGTCAATCTTGTGAACTTTATTTCGAAGACCTAATCCGTCTTGTTGGCCTCGATGAAGATAAAAGTTTAGATTTTTTTTCCAATCACGGCATAATTCCGACATCTGTGATTTGCCCTAAATGTAATACTGCATGTATTTTAAGACAAGACTCGAAGGTGTTTAGGTGCCGTAAAAAAAATGGAAGGATGTGAAATCGTGGGTGTTACGTGCTGGGAATAGACGTCCTCATTACCGGAAATATTTCGCACGATACTTGTTCCTGGCAGAACATCCTGACGATTCTACAGTTCTGCATCACTTCCTTACTGCAATTGCAGAACTATATCCTCCAAAATAAGGTGACTGGTTAGGTTAGGCTAAGTTAGGCTAAGTTAGGCTAAGTTAGGTTAAGTTTAGCACGAATGCAAACTTTTCTGGTCGATTTTGAGGTGTTTTGCATGAATCTGCCATCCGTTTCCTGTGCAAATGCGTAGTTTTCGAGATGACGATATCTCGAAAACTACGCATTTGCACAGGAAACGGATGGCAGATTCGTGCAGAGCACCTCCAAATTGACCAGAAACGTTTGCTCTCATTATAAAAGAGACTGGGTCAAAAAACGAATAATTACCTTACCTTCATTTCTTTGGAATATGAGCGTTTGAGAAATTTTAAAATTGAAAATTTCTCCAAAACGACTCATTTCCCAAAGAAATGAAGGCTAAATTTAAACAAACAAATCACACCAAAAAACACCAGAAAAATGTGTGGTAATTTTTTACTATCACTCCGGTCTCAATTCCCATAATTTATAGATCAATGGATTCGTTATTACACCAGGAATGCGATTTGGATAGTCCCAAGTGAGGGAACTGGCCCAAAACTAAGTAACACACGAAGTTTGTTTTGGGGTATAAGTGCGAAAAAATACGCTAAAATGCGGGTAATTCCTTCAGTAGAGACTATCTAGGGCGCATTCGCGATGTAAAAACGAATCCATTGATATATAAATTATGGAAATTGTAGAAACAGCCAACATGAGTCACCTAAAAGATATATATATATATATACACATTTATTTATATGTAGTAAAACGAACACTGTATATATTATATATACCGTAAAACTATACTAACCTAACCTAATTTTAGGTACTACTCTTACCTGTATATTACCACAAACAATACCTTCCTTGTTTTTCTTATGGCAAATAAATTCTTTTAGCAATACACCGTGTTCTACATAAAAATTAAATGCAGCCTCTTCATCATCAAAAAATTTGCATGAAATTAAACACAGTGAATAATTACAACCATCGCAAACCGACGCCATCGTGACACTAAAATCTTATGAGTTCAGGTCAAACCCCCCAATTTTGTTAGCGGTACCTTCCTAACCTTTGTGGGATCAGCCATTTTATCACTCCCAAAAACATGATCCGCGATTTTATCGCTCAAAAAAATAATTTCTTAACATTAATTTTATAGCTTTAATCAACATTTGCCTTCATATTGTACTTAATAAAAGTTGTTTAAAAAAATGTAGAGTCTTATGGTAAACTTTATTTTCAGTTTTCAGAGGCTGGACTGATAGTAAAAAATTACCAAATGTGTTTTGGTCCAGAAAAGAGAGGGAGCACTAAAACGAATAATTACCCAATTGGGTATTTTTTACAAGAGCACGTTACAGGTTTTTGAGGAATTTTGGAATTTTAGGTTAGGTTAGGTTACGTTAGGTTATATATTAAAACTATGTTTTTCCGATTGTTTTTGATGTTGTTTGAACGAAATTAACCTTCGTTTAAACCGCATCAAAAACCATCAGAAAAACAGTTTTGATTTACAAAGTCTGTAACGTACACTTGTAAAAATTTACCGACAATTGGTTAGGTTAAGTCATGATATTTTTGTTTAAACTAACAAAAATAACATTACAACCTAACCAATCATCAAGGCCGTAGCTATATAGTTTACCTAACTGGGCATTCAATTGGTTAGGTCAACAACTTGCCCAAAAATTACTAAATTTAAACAATGCAAACTGATTTACCCTGTTTGATAGTTGTTCGTTGTTTTCTGTTTCAATAAAGTCAAAGGAGAACATATAGAGCACATATTATAACATTACTTGGAACACGTGTCTTTTTGCAATAAAGGTTTCCTATCCTTCCTATGTTTCCAGTCTTTTGACTTACTTTGGATGTTGAAATTCAGGTCTGTATAAGCAAAGTTCGCGATTGCAAATAATTGTAGTATTTGGCAGAGTTTATGTAGAGCAAGCTTGGAGGTAGTACGAGTGTGAGTGTAAATGATGCAGCTAAATCTTTGCTGCCTCGGGGAGGAAATACAAATTGTAGTACATCTTGCTACTGAAGAATTATACACCCAGACTGATATTACTTGGAGGTTTCTGCGTCACAAACTAACGAAAATTGGCGAAAATAAATATTGATTTGGATATGCTTTGAACTGGGAAGTCTCTTCAGTGCATTGACCCTCTATTTACTTAGCATTCCTGCTGCTAGCTGCTCGTACCTTGAAATGGGGTATGGGTGGAATCAGGGCCGGATTTACTTGCTTGTGGGCCCTAGGCCAAACCTTATCAGTGCCCCCCCCCCCCCAAAAAAAAATATTTATATATATATATATATCGTAATATTGTAATGTAAAAAAAAAGAATTACAAAATAATGTAACACATCAATAATTTTATTCAAATTAGTTTTATATCATGTACAACTTATTCTTACACAAAGGAATAATGGAAAAAAATACAGTCAAATTGAAGCATAATAAATTTTGCAATAAGAATTACAACATAATGTAATACATTACACATTAATAATTTTTAATCAAATTAGTTCCATATCAAGTACATCAAAGTAAATCAAAGTAAATCCCCAGTGGGCCCCCAGTTACTGGTGGGCCCTAGGCCAATGGCCTATGTTGCCTATTGGAAAATCCGGCCCTGGGTGGAATGATGCTTTATATGAAAAAATGTTAAGCTTTTCTTCCTTTTACTTAAGCTCTTGACCTTCGTGAAATGAGAAATCATCGCGCGAAATCTTTGTAAGGTTGTAAAGTTGTACCCCGAGCCAAACCGCTACCGGGCAAGAAGCTACCAGTACAAGTAGGCGGAAACGGATCTCTCTCGGAGGATCATAGGGCAACGAATCAAGCGATATTGAAGGAAAACGAACTTGAAATGCGCAAGGAGCAACGAAAAATAGAAAACATAAAAATTGTCCTGGCTAATATTCAAGGAATAAGACCAAACCAATCACTCAATAAGGTTTCATACCTGAAAGGATTTATGGACGAAACAAGGGCGGACAACGCATGCCTCACAGAAACTCATCTTAAAGATTGCCAAGGAAATTGTGAAAACTGCGAACATTGTATTGATAAGAAAGAGATAAATATAGAGGACTTCAACTTACTAAGAGCGGATAGAACGACGAGACGTAAAGGTGGCTGTGCTATATATGTACAGGAAGGTTATATGACAGAGACGATAATAAGTAAATCAAACAGCTGTGTGGAACTCCTAGCAGTGAAAATAGAAAAACTAAACGTGATAGTAATAGTCATCTATAGACCTCCAAGTACCCTAAAAATTCTCGGAGGCCATTGATGACATCAGAAAGCTAATAAAGGCCATAAACCCTCCATCCCCCAATATAATGATCTGCAGAGACTTTAACTTCCCATTTATAAAATACAAAAAGGTGGATAGGAATATATATATTCACCAGGACAAGGGGGCCACAAGAGAAGACCAGGAACAAGCAAAACTGTTGATGGTTCTCACAAATAAGTTTATGCTGACACAGGAGATAACAGAAAATACCAGAAAAAGTAACTGCCTGGATCTGGTATTCACGAATAACAAGAACTTGATTGCTGATATAAAAATAACCCCAACCATTATCTCAGACCACAACTTAATCGAGATATCAACAAATATGACGACAGAATTAAAAGACAATACACATATTGAAGAAAGAAGTAAATTCGGGGCCTTTAACTTAAACTCCAAGACTATAAATTGGGAAGCAATCAGATCGCACATAGCCCAAACAGAATGGAGAAAAATTTTCGAGAATAAAACAACTGAAGAAATGCTAACAACCTTGGAAGAAAAATGGCTGAGAATTTTAGAAAAATATGCTCCGAAATCAGCCAAAAGGAAAGAGGAGCTGGCTCGAGAGGCAAAAGAGAAGACTTTTCCCAAAAAGAAAGAGAGTGGAGGCGAAGTTAGGCAACTGCGGATATAATGACAGGAAAGCAATAAAAGAAAAACTGGAGGGTATCGATAGGGAAATACATGCCCTGATTAAGGACCATACAGAGAGGGAAGAGGAAAAGGCGGTAGAAGCAATAAAGGAAAATCCAAAATACTTCTATAGCTATGCAAAAAGGAAAACAAAAACGCGCGCCGCTATTGGGTTCTTAAGGACGAGAAATAATGAACTAACCGACGATTCAAAAGAAATATCTGATACATTGAGAGCTCAATATGAATCAGTTTTCAGTACCCCAAAAAGTGACAAAGCGATACCTGACATAAATGCATTCTTTGAAGAGGAATTGCAAGGAGAGTATATAACAGACTTTGATTTTACACCAGAAGATGTAGCGAGAGCTATAGGACAAATGAAACCACATCAGCTGCAGCTCCGGACAATTGGAACGCATTATTGATTAAAAACTGTAAAAATGAAATAGCTACAACTTTATACTGGATATGGAGAAGATCCTTAGACACTGGGGAAATACCGAGCATCTTGAAAAGAGCAAACATTGTCCCTATATATAAAGGAGGGGACAGATTTCAAGCAAAGAACTATAGACCAGTGTCACTGACGTCCCACCTCACCAAAGTATTTGAAAGGATAGTAAGAGAGAAAATTTATGATTTCCTGGAGACACGGGAAAGATTCAACGAAAATCAGCATGGATTCCGATCAGGTAGATCATGCCTATCACAACTAACAGAACACTACAACAATATCCTAGATGCATTGGAAGGCAATGACAACTACGATGTTATATACACAGATTTTGCTAAAGCTTTCGACAAATGTGACCATGGTATAATAGCACATAAAATGAAATATATGGGAATAACAGGCAAAGTGGGAAAATGGCTCTACAACTTCCTCAGAGAACGTCTGCAGGTCGTCAAAATTCAAAGTATATCATCATCATAATCGGAAGTACGCAGCTCAGTACCACAAGGGACAGTACTGGCCCCACTCCTGTTCATTATCATGCTAACAGACATAGACAGCGGAGTAAACAGCAACAGTATAGTAACATCCTTTGCAGACGATAAAAAGATCAGCAGAAAAATCAGCGATGTACATGACGTGGAGGCCTTGCAGAGGGACACGAACAAAATATACAAATGGTCAGAAGGCAACAACATGTCATTTAACACCGAGAAATTTCAGCTCTTGAGATATGGTAGAACAGAAGAACTTAAACAGACTGCATATTATGCTCCAGATAGACTGGAAATTCAGAGAAGCACGAAAGCGATCGATCTCGGGATAATAATGACAGATGATGCGAAATTTGAAACACAAAATCAGGTAGTGATAAATAAAGCAAAAAGAGTCGCCGGACATGTACTAAGAACGTTCAAGAGAAGGGACAGGACAGTAATGATTCCCCTGCTAAAAACACTGGTTATACCAAAACTTGAATATTGCTCAGTTTTGACGTCCCCATATAAAAAGGAAGAAACTAATAAACTAGAAGAAACGCAAAGGCATTTCACAGCCAAGATTGATGGCTGCAAAGAACTCAACTACTGGGAAAGACTACGTAAACTAAACCTGTACTCCCTGGAAAGAAGAAGAGAGAGGTACACCATAATCTATATATGGAAAATGATCGAAAAACTGGTACCAAACCTAAAACTAAACCCAATTACCATTCGAACAACACTGGAAAATAGGAAAGGCAGAATGTGTGGTGTTCCCAAATTAAAGGCCCGACAAGGGACCTCCTCAACTCTGAAGGAAAATAGCTTGGTTGTCAGGGGTCCAAGACTTTTTAACCAGCTTCCAAAGGACCTCAGAAACGTAACGGGGGTCAAAGTTGAAGTCTTCAAGAGAAGACTGGATGCCTGGCTCAGGACGGTACCAGATGAGCCGGGCGTGCCTGGCTATGTACGGTGGAGAGCGCAAGAAAGCAACTCGCTCCTCCACCAAGCCAGACCTAGAGGCGAGGCCACCAGCTTGACCTCCGTGTGAAGAGAGACCAACGCACGAAACAACATAAGGTTCATAAGGTGCGTATATATATATATATAATATATAATATATATATATGTTAAACACAGACCGAGCATGAACAAGGAACTCTTCTGGGAAATTACATCCACTGTAGTTCGAATAAGTAATGATAAATGACAAATACTATAGTTTTTTCTTTTTCATGATGGAAAGCCCAACGTGGGCACTGAGTTACTCGCAAAAAGGCCCAAAATATAGCTTCCATCACCAGCTATCTACAAAGCAGATAGGATTCAACTTTGGAACAGGATCTAGAATTTATAGCTTATACCTAGCCTACTACATTCAGAACCTCGATATACGCAAGAAACTCGTTGCATTCACGTCGGATTGAATACATCAAAGAAAAAGGGGTAACTATTGTATTTTTAGCCAAAAAACAAAACTTAAACCTCACCCGGGACATTGAGCGTCCGAAACCAAGTTGGTACTCAACCCAATTCCTCATGAAGTTTACTCTCTGTGGAAGAGCGTCGCGACGTTGAATCACGGTCCATCCACCTCCGTCAGTTGTCTGATCACAAAATACGGAAATTGGTTTGTTTTCACAATAACTGATAGGGTACACTGTTCGAACCCCGGACTCTTTGTCACCGAGGTTAAAATGATCCGCACAATTACGAGGACGTTTAGCAACTTCCTTTAAGTTGTTGATCGAATTTTGCATTGAATGCATCGGAGTTTTCAAGCGTAGCAACAAAGATTCACTTTTGGAATTCTCACAGAGCGACAGAGTTTGAGACACGCACGTGGGAGAGAATCTAATCTCATCGAAGAGGTTGTGAAATGTTGTCATCAAAGATTCCTCTATGTCTCCACGAGCAAAATTGTTCGCCAAGATAATTGTCAGGGTGAAAATCAGGATTACTAAATTTGTCATTATTGGAGCGGTTTTCTGTTCAACCGTTTTCAGTGAATAATTTGTAATAAATTTGTTTGAAATTTGCTCTCACTTTTATACATTTTAGTCTGCTTGTCCTTCCCTAGTTTATCTTCAAACATCGGTCATTCTGTGGGAGTACCCACATTTTAGATAATTTTTCCTTCCTTTTTAGTTCATTACTGAAATCCCAACAATGGCCTCTAAACGAGATTACTTTAAAAAATATTATTTCGTTATTTTCCGAAATTTAATTATATTTTATTATCATATTTAAATTATTTTAAAATTGCACTTAAATCACCATCATTGACCTCTTTATTTCGCCTTAAGGGGCTTTTAATGTAATATTATTCGATACGTTTCTCATTTTAAAACTCCGTTTCGGGTTATTTGAGGTTGACTTAAAATTTAAAAAAAAAACTATCACCAAAGTTAAAAAGATTTTTACAATTACGAGGACGTTTGGAAATTTTCTTCAACTGTCGGTTGACTTTTCCACTGAATATAATTGACTTTTCATCCGGCGCAAAAGACCAAAGGGCCCTCACCCCTCCAACTATCGTCCAATTACTTCGATTTCTTGACTTTCTAAAGTGTTTGAGTCTATCCTCAATCGGAAGATTCTTAAGCACCTCAATTCACACAATTATCTTTCACATCGTCAACATGGTTTCCCAGAGGGACGCTCTACTTGCGATGTTCTTTGATATCTCTCTGACTCTTGGTCATCCTTCTTTCGGATTTTGAAACCTTTGCTATTGCGCCACCATATCAAACGCTTTTGATAGAGTGTGGCACAAATCTTTAATTTCGAAACTGCCCTCCTTCGGTTTCTATCCTTCTACCTGTGCCTTCATCTCTAATTTCCTTTCTGTCCGATCTATAGCTGCGGTTGAAGATGGCCACTGTTCTTCAAAAGCTATTAATAGTGGTGGTGTTCCTCAGGGTTCTGTCCTATCACCCGACTCTTTTCCTTTTATTCATCAATGATCTATTAAGTCGCACTCCCTGTCCTATTTACAGCTAAGCCGATGATTCCACTCTTCACTTCCCCACCTGCTTTATAAAGCGTCCCTCTCAACAGTTACTCCATGATTCGCGTGGGACGGCTATGATGCACCTGACTTCTGATCTTTCTACTATCTCTCATTGGGACAGAGAAAACCTTGTGGCTCTCAAAACCTCAAAACCTCAGTTTCTTCATCTGTCTACTCGTCACAATCCTGCACATGACTATCCCCTTCAACAATACACAACGCAATCCTTTGTCTTCGCTTAATATTCTTCGTGTTTCCTTTTCTCGCGATCTTTCCTGAAAATATCTCGTATACTGTCTTTCTAAAAGAACTTCTAAGAGGTTAGGTGTGCTGTACCAGCTCTGCAGTTTCTTCATTCCCACTCAGTTACTGTCTCTGTACAGTAGTCTTGTCCGCTCCTGTATGGAGTATGTTTCCTATGATTCTGGACTTTTGAAGCACAAGTCCGAAATCATAGGAATATTTATTTTTTAATTAGCTGAAGTGACAAGCTTAACCTTCGTCAGAATGAACAATTGGAGCGGAAGCAAAACCAAGGTTAATAATAATAATAATAATAATAATAATAATAATAAATGTGTATATATACAGTACCGTGCAAAAGTATGAGACCACTATCAATCTGATAACTATTAGATAATTATATATAATCTGTCGTATGAAAATTGGTTTTGATACTAAAATACACTTTAACTAGAACCTCTGGTTCATATTAACGTATAACTAAGTTATTACTTAAGTGTATAAAGTTGTATTAGCTGGATAACCCTCTAGTCTGCATAAATTGGACGTGAGGGTTGAATTATTATATTACTTATAACTCATGTGTTTAAAGATCTAGCGAACTATTGATGATGGATCTGCAGTAAATGTTCCTAGGCCATTGTTATATCAGTATTTACAATTAAAAGTATTGACATATTCACTTAAATTCTGAAAAGCAAATTTATCCAAAACGTTTCTCATTATAATCTTAATTCATAGTTTTTTTCTTTCACAGTTTTAAAAAATGACGAAAAGTACAATTTCTGATGAGATTAGATATAAAATAATACATTTGCATGGTGAGGGACTGAGTCAAAGACAAATAAGTGAATCTACAGGTGTTTCCAAAACTGGTGTAAAAACAATCTTGGCTCGTCAGAGATCAAATGGGACCCCCAGTTGATCGTTTTAGATTATAGAGGCCTTCTAAGCTTTCTCCATCTGATCTATAATATCTAAAGATTACTCCCCTTCGAGACAGACGCAACTCCAGCACTTCACTTGCAGCAGATCTCGAAAAAACAACAGGTGTCTCAGTTGATCCCTCTACTATACGAAGGAAGCTTCACTCAGTAGGTCTTAAAGGATGTGTTGCAGCAAAAAAGCCACGGAGCTATTGAAGAATAGGGACCCCAGCCTTTTTTAGTTAGCTTTATAAGGCTAACTAACGAAAATATCATGACCTAACCTAACCAATCGTCAAGGGCGTACAGTTAACCTAACGATTGGTTAGGTTAGGTCGTGATAGTTTCGTTAGTTAGCCTTATAAGCCTAACTAAAGAAGGCTGGGGTCCCTATTCTTCAATAGCTCCAAAGCCACTTTTAAGGAATGGAAATAAAGAGAAGAGAAGAAAATATGCTTTGGAACACAAGTATTGGACATTTGAGACCTACTGAGTTAAGCTTCCTTCGTTAGTAGAGGGATCAACTGAGACACCTGTTGTTTTTTCGAGATCTGCTGCAAGTGAAGTGCTGGATTTGCGTCTGTCTCGAAGGGGAGTAATCTTTAGATATTATAGATCAGATGGAGAAAGCTTAGGAGGCCTCTATAATCTAGAACGATCAACTGATGGCCCCATTTGATCTCTGACGAGCCAAGATTGTTTTTACACCAGTTTTGGAAACACCTGTAGATTCACTTATTTTTCTTTGACTCAGTCCCTCACCATGCAAATGTATTATTTTATATCTAATCTCATCAGAAATTGTACTTTTCGTCATTTCTTAAGCCTGTGAAAGAAAAAAACAGCATGAATTAAGATTATAATGAGAAACGTTTTGGATAAATTTGTTTTTCAGAATTTAAGTGAATATGTCAATACTTTTAATTGCAAATACTGATATAATGATAGCTTAGGAGCATTTCCTACAAATCCATCATCAATAGTTCGCTTGATCTTTAAACACATGCGTTATAAGTAATATAATATATCAACCCTCAAGTTCAATTTATGCAGACTGGAGGGTCATCCAGCTAATACAACTTTATACACTTAAGTCATAACTTAGTTATACGTTAATATGAACCAGAGGTTCTAGTTAATGTGTATTTTAGTATCAAAACCAATTTTCATACGACAGATTATTTATCTAATAGTTATCAGAATGACAGTGGTCTCATATATATATATATATATATATATATATATATATATATATATATATATATATATATATATATATATATACAGGGCGTTTCAGGTCGACCACAGAAATATGGAAATTGGCGGAATTTGTAGTTTGTATTTGGTATTTGGTATTTCCATATTTCTAGGGTTGACCTGAAACACCCTCTGTATATATATATATATATATATATATATATATATATATATATATATATATATATATATATATATTACAAATATTTCCTATGATTCCTGACTTTTGAAACACCCTCTACATTAAATCTATATTCAACTGAAAGAAGGAGAGAGATACACTATAATATACATATGGAACATAGTAGAAGTACGGTAAGGTTCCGGATGAACCGGGTGTGCTTAACTATGTGCGATGGAGGTCGCAAGAGAGCAACTCTTTCCTCCACCAGGCCAGGCCTAGAGGCGGAACCGCCAGCTTGACCTCCGTGTGAAGAGAGACCGATGCAGGGAATATCTACAAGAGTACAAGGTATCGCCTTGACTCACGTCACTGTTAGAGATTAAATTAAATACATAAAACATTTTGTTGTATTTTCCCAGTAGACTCTGATAAAAAAAGCATCAGAAAAACTAATTCCGGCAGTATTCGCGCTTGGCTCCTCCTTCCTGCATAAAAAAAGAACTATATATACAGCTATGACCAAATGTTTAGCATCACCCAGGAACTTTTTAAGTTTGGCTCAGAAAGTTAAGTGAAACTTGCGGGATTCTTCTGAATAATGATGTGTCGTTGATATATTGAGTTTGATGTCACTTTTTAAAATAAATTTACTTATCGAAAAACTGCCGAAAATAAAAAAGTGTGACATACTAAATCGAATATACGAATCAGTATTCAACATAATTCATTGATGTTTATGGATAATTTTTGTTAATATTTGTCTTATTCCAAATAATTCCAAGGTGATGCAAAATTTTCCACCATAGCTGTAGGTACAAACAATGGTTGGTTGGTTCATTCATTAAATATCTCTATGAAACAGGCAGTATAGCCAGAAATGCTAAAACAAGATAAAAGTTCTTCTCTAGGTCTCCCTACGTAGGATAGCGGTTTGATTCCACGGAAAACTGCAGGTCCCCTCCGTCATATCAGCTTAGCTAATAGTTGAAAAGACTGAACAACCCTAAACATCTTTGTCATGAGATGGCATTCAAGGTTACAGTAATGCTTATGGTCGCTGAGCAGCAGAAAAAATTTCGAAGATGATCACGTGTCAAATTGGATGTACTGTACTAATTAGGTTCCAATTTTTTAAAATTAATTGAATTGAATAACCTTTATTAATAATAAAATAAATACATTCGTTTTACAATTAACAATGGCGTGAATAATTGTGAAGTTGGACTGTTTATTTAATTTAATTTGGCACTCAAGCTTTAGGCTTTACTGCGCTCCATTCTTTGAAAAGGTCTAAACAACTAGTTATATAATACATCTCCTCAGAGAGCTTCCTTACAAAGCTGTACAGTGTACATGACACCTTATAAACATACAAAGCTCTCTTTATCTTCCCTATTACTTGGGCCGAGAAGAGCGTTATCCTCTTCAGGTTCCTTGATTGAGGCTATGTCACTGTGCGATTAGTCAGTCAGGGCGAGTCAACATGTCGGACGAGTGCAGTAAATGAGTGATACCCGCGTTCATCTCGAGAACAACTCCCGTGATAGGCTCAGAAATGCCTATACGATCGATAGTGAACGAGTCTCTTCCAATTGACTTTCTGGAAAGGGATGAAAATGAGGTGTGGATCAGACTTTACATCATACTGATTTACTTCATCTATAACAGACTAAACCTTAGATAAGTTTAACTTTGAACGAACCAGATAGAAGAAGAGAAAATATCTCTTCAACCCTATCACAGGAGCTGCACGACTGAATCGGTCCTGGAAGTCTGCATAAATATTTTCAATGGTTTTGCCATTACGTGGTCGCTCATGGACCCAGGTACTAGCCAATATGCGTTGTTCAATCGTACAGTTGCTGCTATCATACATTTTAAATGGATCTGAAAGAAAAACGAAAATCACTTAGTATTTTACTGGTGACAAAACATTGCGGATACCCTGTACTTTAATGTTGATTATCTCTTTACTGGAAAATCGTAAGTCCAAATATATGTAAGAAACTTGACTAAACTGGAAAATATGTGTATCTTAATTTTTTGTTTAATCTACGCACTGGCTACCAAATACAGTACAAATGTTACACACATAAGCAATAATTGGAATGGTATTTTTCCAATTTGAAATACAGAGTGGCCACAAAGTCCCTTTGCAGAGAAATTAAAGCATATCTGTATGTTGCCCTTGTTTTTTATGCAAAGGGACTTTGTGGCCACCCTGTACTTTACCCGTGGTCATACATTTACTTAAAAAAAAAATAGCTCTACAAATATGCAATACTGGAATGGTTTTGCGTAATTTCACGTACTTTACTGTTGATCATGTACAGGGTGGACACAAAGTCCCTTTGCATGTAATTTCACTGCAAAGGGACTTTGTGGCCACTCTGTATTTACGAAACAAAATTCTAAGTCCACATATATAACAAAAAGCTGGGTAAAATTGCACCTTCTCCCCCGACCCCCCCCCCCCCCCCAAATATCATATGTTAAATATTTAAAAACTGATTAAAAATTAAAAATATTTAATTGCACCCCCTTTTTCAATAAAGTGAACTTCACCCCTGATCGTGTATTATATGCAACGAAGAAAGTAAAGGAAGTTCAGTTCCCCACGATGTTGGGGGGGGGGGGACCAGCCAGTTTACACCGAAGGTCAATCACAATTAGCCCAAGCTATAATATCAGAGAGAGCAACCAACTCAACCCAACCCGAGAACTATCAGCGGGAGAGAACCAGAACCTCACCGCTTAGAGTCTGTCACCGTAAACACAAGCTACCACCGGGCGCCAATATATGTATAAGCATCACATTTGATTAAATTGCCGAGAAAAAACAACAACAACAATAAAGGACTTTAAGAATTTACAATAATAATTGCGAGGTAATATAACCTCTTAAGTTCAACATATTTTCCTTAAACTTGAGTTTGCGGCAACGATGTTGATCGTCTTTCTAAATTAGACTTGATTTAGTTTTACACAAAAATAAATAAAAGTAAAAAATTTAATTTGTATTATATAATACAGAGAGAGAGAGAGAGAGAGAGAGAGAGAGAGAGAGAGCATTTGTATTCAAGGTCGAGAAACTGTGATTGCCCAAAATATTAAAATATAAAATATAATTGGACTAAATTTGTCAATTAAAAATGTTACCCTTCTTATAATATATTAATTCTCAGTTTTTATTTTTTATTTATTATTATTTAAATAAAATTGAAGAAAATGAGCCAATTTTACAATCTTAAGAATTGTAGCTCTCCTATTTTCTCAATCTTCTCTTCTAAATATTATGATTGAAGGTCGCCAGTACGGACTGAAAAACCATGCATTTGCTTAAATAACCATATTTTGTATCCTTCCCTCGGGAGGGAAAAAAAAAAAAAAAAAAAATGGTGTCAATAATCCAGCAGGGTTGCAAGCACCTTAAACAGAAAAAAATAAATAGAAAATGTATAGAAACTATAATTTTGCAGCCTTCCTTCGGGAAGTCAAAGAAAAAAAAATGGTGTCAATAATCCAGTAGGGTTGAAGCACCTTAAGCAGAAAAAAAAACAACAAGAAAATTACATTAGTAAATTTTGTAACCTACCTTCGGGGAGAAAAAAAAAAAACGGTGTCAATAATCGAGCAGGGTTGAAACACCTTAAACAAACATGAAATAGCTGATATATATATTCAAATTTTGCAACATCCCTTCGGGGAGACAAAAAAAAAATTATGTCAATAATCCAGTAGGGTTGCAGCACCTTAAAATAAATAAAAGTGTTTTCTTGTTTTCGTTTACGGTTGGTATGCCTGTTATGTATATCTATCCCAATACAGTACTTACAGTTATCGTGACTGATGGGAGGGCCATGATCACGGATAACCCGATTTCACGGTTAACTCTGTATACATCGCTACTGGGTGGACTTCGTGTTTCCTTTTCCCTGTGGTTGTTTGCTTATTAATAAGATCACGTGTTATTCTGTGATTTTAGTGCATATATATATATATACACGCGTCACCGCACAGAGTATTATTACAATTCAATATACAATTAAGTAGATTTTACTCACCACAACGCAAGATGTGAAGATATACGAATCCACAAGCGCACATGTGTACTCTATGAAGCGCGTTGAGGTAGGCTGGCGGGAGGTGAGCCGTAAATGTAAACACCACGGCCAATCACGGTTAACAGCCTCATGATAACGGATAAGTGCACAATGGTAATAATTAGTAAATCACGGGTAACTCGAGTCATGGTTGAACGAATCACGGATAACCGCGTGAGTACTGTAAAAGGTAAATTAGATATTTACTAGATTCACTTCATAAAAAAAAAAATTTTTGTCAATAACGATCCAAATCAGCTTAAGGAATGGGAGTGGAGTACAATGATGATCCCACCGTAGGAAATTTATTTGGTTCGATCCAGTTGTGCTATTAAGGGGGAATTACTTTTCTCCAGGTGTTGGGGTTAATCCCCATCTCGGGGTCCTCAGTTGGACGAAGGAAGTAAAAAGGAAGAAAGGTAAATATTGGTCAAAACTAAGACGAGATTTATTTGAACAGTTCCCTCCCTAGCCTAGGCCATGCGAAAAGAAGAGTTTGTACTTTCGTACATCTGTTTTGTTTACTTTTCTTGGACGGATGAAATGGATAAGAACCTTAAAAACCGATAAAGTAGGCGGGTATACGCACAGCCATTCTGATAGAATGAGTTTACGTAACCTTGATACGGGTAGCCAACCCAATGGCAGAAGGATTAATACTTAAGTTAAATTATTATAATAAACAAAAGCTTGAGAAATGTTCAATGATGCAGACATTAATATGAATTTGCATCAGAATCAGGTGTTCAAACAGTTCTACCAACCTATGAATGAAAGTTACCAGTCATAATTCTAAATATACAGTTTTTAAGAATGACATACGATGATGTAATGACTTATGGCTTCATTATTATCTTCTAAAGTAATAATTTCTAGTGAAGTGTTGTTCCTAAATGTTTAAACAATAAAGAAACTTCAATAAATATATATATATACTTGTACAATGTACATAGTGCGCCTCGGTGGTGTAGTGGTTATCGTCGCTCGCTGACTACGAATCCATCGGCCCGGGATCGAGACCCAGTGACGGCAGGCAGCGCGCAGCAAAACCCAGCTGTTCATTCTTCCACACAATAAAGAAAGTGGTTGGTAGATAAATGGGTACCCTGGGTGTCCTAGTGGTTAAGACGCTGGACTGCTGGTGGGAAGTGGTTCGAATTCCACGTTAAACTGTAGGTCTAAAGTAGAGTGAAAAGCTTGACCTTCGTCAGAATGAATAATATATATATATATATATAAAATTTTAAAACATTATATATAAAAACAAACATTTTTCAATAACAATAATAATAATAATTATTATTTCGTCGTTGCAAGAGTCGCTTTCCCGAACACGAAAACGGCACAAAAATTCTTCCGTTCAGAAATGAGTAAAAGCGAAGTTTCGAGACGTCAGAAATGAGGAAAAATCGCAATAAAATAGAAATAATTTTTCTTTTTTATAATTAATAAATTGCCTGAGAATTTTGTTTATAGACCTGTAACAAATAGCTCTCTCTCTCTCTCTCTCTCTCTCTCTCTCTCTCTCTCTCTCAATTGCACACAAAGTTTTTCAAACATTTTTTTACGCCCCTAACGCCCACTTCCGGTACATCTCAGTTCGCGCTTAAAATGTATTTGTGTTTCTTCACAATTCATGTATTAATAATAATAATAAATAATATAATAATATTAATAATAATAATAATGACATTATAAAACTGTTAAAGTACAATTGGTAATGGTTTACTATGTAATGTTTTATGCGCACACTGTAATGGTGTACATGTGTACAGCAACAGAAACACCCAATATATATACACACACACACACACTGTATATTGCGACCTAAAAAAAAAGATTTAAAATAATGACGCAGTACAACTGACTTCAGTGACCTGACCTTTCATGAAGAAATCAGGTCACATGACATTTAATTAAATATTATTAACTATGTTAAGAAATAAATATCCTATTGTGAACTGATGATATTTTTACTACTGCTACTACTAATAATAATGATAATTCCGATTCCACTTCCGATTCCAATTCCTTATTGTTTAAAAGAAGACTACAGAGGAAAATAATAAAAGAGCACAATTTTGGGTCTAAACAACCTAAAATTTTTATTACTCTGCTACGGTGTACATCTTAGGAACTGCCAAATAAGGAAGAATAAGGACGGCAGCACACAGGTTTGTCTTACGACTGGCGACTGACGACTTGGGTCGTGACGACTCTACCTGGCTATACTTACGTCTGTTAAGACCATTCAAAAGTTCTCATACTCCTTACCGAGTTAAACAGCTCATAAACTGGTGATAGAAAATGGAAAAATTCTGAATATAAATATCCAGTCTGTTTTATATATATATATATTATATATATGCATTTAACTGCAATGACCACGCAGTATATAAATGAATAGAAACGACATAATATTAAGGAACGTTTCTGCACACGCGGAAGAGAAATAACGAATAAATGAAAAATGAGGCGAACCGCCCGGGAATCGAACCCAAGGCCTTCCAATTGCCGGTTGGATGCGCTACCATTACACCACGGACCTCAATCATTCACAAATCGAAATTCTCCTACATAGGGCAGAAACCAATGCCCTGAGAGGGCGGTTCGCCTCATTTTTCATTTATTCGTTATTTCTCTTCCGCGTGTGCAGAAACGTTCCTTAATATTATGTCGTTTCTATTCATTTATATACTGCGTGGTCATTGCAGTTAAATGCACATATTCACGATTTGCGAGGGTGCCCTCTCAGGGCATTGGTTTCTGCCCTATGTAGGAGAATTTCGATTTGTGAATGATTGAGGTCCGTGGTGTAATGGTAGCGCATCCAACCGGCAATTGGAAGGCCTTGGGTTCGATTCCCGGGCGGTTCGCCTCATTTTTCATTATTATCGTTATTTCTCTTCCGCGTGTGCAGAAACGTTCCTTAATATTATGTCGTTTCTATTCATTATATATATATATATATATTATATATATGTATGGGATGAATTTCACAATAAAACAATAATATATATATATATATTAGTGATGTAGGTCACATCCGCATCCGCATCCGCATCCGCGGAACATCCGCACATTTTCTCGCATCCGCATCCGCACTTTGGACTGCGGATGTCGTGCGGATGTGGACCGTTGAGATAAAACGTCATTAATAAGCTGAAATTATCAAATTTACTATATTAATAGAACTAGTTCATTGTGCGCAAAAGTGATGCAAGCGACAAGACGAGAGGCTGTTCTTGTATGAAGTTACTCTCTTGCAACCTACTTAGATCCACGTTACAAAGCTAAGTTATTTTCACCTAGTACATTAGAACGAGTTAAATCATCACTTGGCAAAGCAGTTGAAGAGCTTCAATCTCTTGAATCTGTCGCTTCGCCACCCACCAAAAGAATAAAAGTTTCAGTGACAGAACCAACACCTTCAACGAGCAAATCTATCACAGAATCTCTCTCTCAGTTTCTTGAGTCAAGCAGCGATGACGAGACCTACGCGATGTCAAAGATGTAGTAAAAATGATCGAGAGCTATCACCAAGAAAAACGCCTGGCTGCATATGACAATCCTATTAGTTGGTGGAAAAATACGCAGAATATCTATCCATACTTGAGTAAACTTGCAAGGAAACATTTAGCTTGTCCTCCAACAAACGTACCAAGCGAGAGATTATTTAGCAGTGCTGGATTAATATATGATGAAAAGAGAAACAGACTGGCAGCAGAAAAGGCAGAAAAATTAATGTTCCTTAAGCATAACCTTCCTATAATTAAGTTTGAACATTAAACGATGAACGATATCTTAGTTTACTTTATTTTAATTACTCATTTATAAATATGCCTAATAAAACTTTAAACTTAATATAAATAGTTATCAAGCTAATTAAAGATCTCTTTCTATAAGGGTGGAGGTTGTGGAAAGAGGTCGGTGGGGTGCATTTGAGTTGGGTTCACGTACCGCATCCTGGTAACACAATTATGGTTTCTAATTGTAGCTGAAACTCGACAAAATATAACGAATTTATTTGCAGACGAATTCACTAATTGATTTCTATATTAGTTAGATGCTTGATATTATTTTATATGTTCAGAGAAAAGTACAGCAATTATTGTACAATTAATCAATTATACTACATTATAGCTACAGCTCTCTCTATATAATAACTTATTATAACGTTAAACACAACAAATCTCGAATATATCCTAAAAAATAACGAAAATGTAGACATCCGCATCCGCATCCGCGGATGTCAAAATCAAACATCCGCATTCACATCCGCATCCGCGGATGTGAAAAAAATGACATCCGCTACATCACTAATATATATATATATATATATATATACCTCGTTAATCTAGTCGAGTTTTGTCGGGATAGAAAATAATGAAATTTAATGTTGTCCTTGTCATTCACACTCTGAATACAATTACATCCGTAATAAACGCAGTATCAATCATTCCTGGCCCCACCCTTTGTTTAACTTTAGTTTTGACTTTGTTAATCATGGAAAACTCAATTATACTGTTTCCATATTTAAACAAATTTTTAGAAAGAGCGGACATCAAACAAAACATATTCTCATTTCCACAAGTATTTTGTAGGATGGCGCTACAAAATATTATCGTAGTATGAATCTATTATTAGACATTACCAAACCAGTTAATAAAACTGAAGTACA
This sequence comes from Bathynomus jamesi, assembly GCA_023014485.1. Taxonomy (NCBI): domain Eukaryota; kingdom Metazoa; phylum Arthropoda; class Malacostraca; order Isopoda; family Cirolanidae; genus Bathynomus; species Bathynomus jamesi. The sequence goes on from JAJOZX010007674.1 coordinate 68,979, forward strand.
AAATTGTATTTTATCATGTCGTGGGACAATTCAAATACAAATTGAAAAAATCCAGTACTATTAACCAATTAAGTTAGCTAGGCTATAGTACAAAATTTAAAACGAAGTTAAGCCTAGTACCTACTGTAGTTACCTAAGCTAAGGCACAGATGTCAGCCAATCAATAATACCATAGTGGAATGCAATCACTGGCACTCACATGGGGACGTTGTATACGCGCGTGGGTATACAAAATTTTCCCGAAACTACGATGTCATAAAGGATTGTGGGTATCTTTTTTTTTGACCCAAGGAACCCACAGGAAGTTGAAACATTTAATGATTTTTTTGTACATAAATTTTGTGCAAAAATATGTTTTTACAATTGTTATCTAATAATTTGAATGGTGTCCTCTCAGGAAATAAGTGTCTCGAATGCTTCTTCAGACAAAATTTCGTCCTATAGATTTCCCCTTGAATCTGCAGGAGGAACGTGAAGGCCAATCAGGAAGAATTCGCATCGGCTTCCTTCACAAAATAGAATGGAAAACAGAGATGATGGGTGATGGAAGTACAAACTTTTCCCCTTCGAATTTAAGGGGTTCCTAATGGAAAGATATCATCCAACACATTGAAAGGGAAACTTAAAGTGAATGACGCGGACATCAGCGTTCGTCTCGTGGAAGGCGAAGAGGAAGATGAACAAGTGCGGAAGGCGGAAGCTGCGAGGACGAAAATGTTAACTCAGTTCAGCAGGAAGAGGAAGGCTGGAGATACAGGAAGAGGGGGGTATAGCAAGAGAAGGAAATACTGAAGCATCCTCTTAGCTAAATTTTTTCCTATGAACAAAAGCTTTTTATTTTTTGGGGGTACATTAGGAAAAGTGACATTTTTGTCTTTGAGGATTCTTTTGAACAGAATGTCATTAAGTTAAAAATTTTATTTTCAGTGTGAAAATAGGAATTATTACTACTAAAATGTTTTAGTTTATTCGTATAATAGTTGTAGTAATAATAATAATAATAATAATACCCTAATTAATAGTTCTTAGTCATGATTTATGTATTATTAATTAATAATAACTTTTAATTTTAATTAAGAGCCCAGTAAAGCCTAAAACTTTAGGGCCAAATTAAATAAAATAAATAGTGCAGCTTCACAATTATTATGTAATTGCAAATTGTAAAAGTACTGTATTTATTTAATTAATTAATAAAGTAATTTCGAAAAATAACGAAATAATATTTTTTAAAGTAATCTCGTTCAGAGGCCATTGTTGGGATTTCAGTAATGAACTAAAAAGAAAGGAAAAATTATCTAAATTGTGGGTACTCCCACAGAATGACTTATATTTGAAGATAAACTTGCGAAGGACAAACAGACTAAAATGTATAAAAGTGAGAGCAGATTTCAAACAAATTTATTACAAATTATTCACTGAAAACGGTTGAACTTAAAACCTACTCCAGTAATGACAAATTTAGTAATTTTCATTTTCACCCTGACAATTATCTTGGCGAACAATTTTTCTCGTGGAGTCATAACGGAATCTTTGATAACAGCATTTCACAGCCTCTTCGACGAGATTAGATTCTCTCTCACTTGCGTGTCTCAAACTCTGGCGCACTGTGAGAATTCCAGAAGTGAATCCTTGTTGCTACGTTTGAAAACTACGTTGCATTAGTAGTATGGTGTCAAAAGGGTAGAGTGCAATGCAATTGCATAATATTACGTAATGTTGCAAGAGTGCCAAAAACCCCACCCAATTTTGTTGCAAAAAAGAAAAAAGAAAGAAAAAATCCCCCCCCAAAGGGGCAGAAGAGAGAGAGAGAGAGAGAGAGAGAGTGTCAACCTTTGTTGCCAACCCCAAAATGGGATTGCAAGGGGCATGCAACTTGGAGGCGGAGTTCTCCCCCAAGCTATTCCCCCCAAAGGGGCAGAAAAAAAGAAAGAGAGTGCCAACCCCAAAACGGGATTGCAAAGGGCATGCAACTTGGAGGCGGAGTTCTCCTCTAAGCTATACCCCCCAAAGGGGCATACCTAACCTAAGAGGCCTCTATGGGAAGGAAGGGGTATCCTCACCACCCAAAGGGCCAGAAAGAGAAAGGATCAGAGATCCTTGCTCGGCTGGGAGCCGAGCTTGTATGACTGTCGTCCGCCTCCCGCTCTTTTATAGACCTCTAATCCGCCAGTTGGCTGAGTTGCTAGATAGCGCCATGTATTTAATTCATCAGCCAATAGAAAGCTGAGTTGCAAGCTTGTGCTATATATTTAATTAAACCATATATTAATCATCCAATAGAAGACTGAGTTGCCAGATAGCAATATTTATTAAATTAATTAATATATTATTCAGCCATTTGGTTGCTAAATACCACCATATATTTTAATTTATATGATGATAGTTGTCAGGTACTGCCATTTATTTTAAATCGCTGCCAATACAGATGAATCTTCTCGTTAATTCCAACAATTTACTTTAAAAGAAATTCTGTTTAATAAATAAATAATTAGAATTTAAACACACGCTCTTTACAAAACTAAAATAAATCAATTATTACATAATTCCTATTTTTATTATTATTATTAATATCGCAATTCACGCTAAATCACGAGTAACGGTGGGAAAGGATGCGCTTTAATATATATATAATAAACGAATGAACAACTCGTGCACACACACACACACACACACACACACATATATATATATATATATAATTTTATTTTCATTTAAGTAGAAATAATATTCTCTGAATTTTCAAGTTCATTTCATTTTTGATGCAGTTAAAACTGTTCGATCAGTTTCATGCGTGTCAAATTTTTTATTTTTAAACAGGTTTGAATCGAAGTTAATAGTAGAGATGTCGGATTTTTTTTTAAGGCACTGCATTTAATTGGGTAATAACTATTTATATCAACGAAATAGTTGCTTTCCATTTTAAAACTAAAACCTCAATGCTGAGCTTACTGTCGATATAAAAATGTATTCGAATTAACTGACGCATAGCACAACCACCACACAAAAAAGGCAACACATCACAACAATCGTCATACGCGCACGACCACCAACATCACCACACAAACTGATGCATGCAAAACCCAATAGTAAAATATATACGAGCACAACGCCCACACAAGCCATTTATTTTAATTCGTTACCACAGCAGATGAATCTTTTCCTTAAAGAGAACTATTTATTTTAAAGGAAATTTTGTTTATTAAAAAATAATTAAAATTTAAACACACACACACACAAATTCCTTACATACGACTGAGTGACTAAATTAACCCATATATTCTTCCAGTAACAGTCTTAGAAGACCGATTTGAGAAATAGCAATTAATTAATTATTCAGAAAACCAAACAAATGATATAATTGTGTACAAGGAATAAATAAATCATTTTATTCCTTAATTCCTATTTTTATTATTATTAATAGAACAATTTTCGATCAAATATTAGTACAGGAAAAATATAGTTATATTATCAAATATTAGTACAGGAAAAATATACCAAACGTATAATCATATTATTACAGGACATACATTTATTACTTAATTCCTATTTTTATTATTATTAATAGAACAATTTTCGATCAAATATTAGTACAGGAAAAATATAGTTATATTATCAAATATTAGTACAGGGAAATATATACCAAACGTATAATTATTATTACAGGAAAAATAAATGAACACTTTGTGTGTGGGTAAATTTCAATTCAAAAAGAAAACGTATCACGTAAAATTTAACCGTATTTACGAGAATTTTAGCTCCAGAAATTTTTAATTAACTTTCGTCAGCGGTTTCAACAAACGAAATTAGAAATTTTTTATTAATACAATGCAATACTTATTAATTTCTCTATTTAAATTTTTCTCGATTTCAAATCACATGTACATTGAATTTCTTAGAATTCTCTACTATATATATATATATATATATATTATACCTACATATTTTTATTACCTGGAAAGGCGTTTCAATTTCATGCACAAACTTTTAAAACTTTACTGTTAGATGAAGCACCTTTACTTCAATATGAAACATAGTATTATCAAAAGCAATCTTTTTCGTTAACAAAATTCAAGTTAGATAGAGAGGAAATCATTAGAAGGACAAATTCCACTATCTATATATATATATCTATATATATATATATATATATATATATATATATATATATATATATATATAGATATATATATATATATATATATATATATATATATATATATATATATATGTGTGTGTATATATATATATACGCATAAAAAGAGAAGTACAAGCACCAAATTTTTTTTTTATCTTCGTCCATTGTTCGCGCAGGTGTGACTTGAAATGCCCGGGGAAAAAAAATGTGTATGTATAATATATATATATATATATAATATATATATATATATAACAAAAAATCAAATTTGAAGAGGACGTAGTTAAATTGGAAATGATGTCTGTTATTGTACGAAATTCATTTTACAACAGTAGAAAAAAAAACATAATAAACGAATGAACAATTCGTGCACACACACACACACATATATACATATACATATATATATATATATATATATAAAGTACTGCACTGTGGTTTTAAGTCGCATAATAAGTTATGTTTACATTTGTGATGTCATACTCTAGCGATGTACAAACACTCACACTGTCCTCTCTCGTCTCAGAGCAAACTACAAGCATCTCATGTTACAGTTTCTTTTCCTTTCAGTATTTTAAAACAATATTAACATTAAAAAATTTACTAAACAATTGGCTTAGCAAAAGAATTCGTTCCATTAACATATTCTCAAATCTATAAAAAATGAAGTAAGCCTAAAATTTAGATAGGCCAAGAGTAAAGCCTGAATAAAAAGTAACGCCCTCAACAATAAACCAGTAAAAAATATTAATAACTCACGAAATTTGTATTACCACAACGGTTCATCGTCATAATGTAAGCAACATATTGCCAGATACCGCAATATCTTACGTGGTAACTAGTGAAAATTGTCAGCACGGATCTAAAGACCTACATTTTTAATTTCATTTCTCTCATTATACCGATAGGAGTAACTATGAATCACTATCCACCCAGGGAGCCAGCACAAAAATTATTTGAGAACAATCATTGTTAATCTGTTGCACGAGTTGCCAATTTCGCTAGATTTAATCAGCTACGGGCAATATCGTGTGGCCGTCTGCAGTAAATAATAATAATAGAGCCAAAACGTATGAAACCACAATTTCTTACCTTTCATAATGTATGGATCTATAACTTCGTACAATTCGTTCAATATACATAAATTTTACTTAAAATTTTGTTATATGACGTACCATTTTTCTGAAAAGGGAAACTAACATCGAGAGCTCATGCATCATGCGACGGAGCTAGATTATGATAAATAGTCAATAAAACCTGATTAGGGACGACATTTATGAGTTTAAAAATTACACGAGATTTTAACAAGTACACTCCTTTATAATGATTTCATTAACATTAAACTCGTCAAGATATACACTTCTTTTATTAGTAAAAATCATGAAATTTGTTTTACTGGTATTTATAATGTTATAATGTTATAATGTTACAGACCAACAAAGACCCTAGGATCCGCTCATGGTTGGTCTACCTAACTGTGTTCGTAATTTTGTATGTCCTCCGTGGTGGCGGAGGGGACCTACAATTTTACGTGGGTTCCGAACCACAAGAACATAAGAAATTTATGCAAAAACTGCTGTACATTGGCAACGATCAATTTTTGCATAACTAATTAATTATCAATTTAAATCTAATTAATTATCGATTTAAAACTAAAGATAGAATCTCTGGATCCAGAGGATCAAGTCATAATAGACTTCTATCCACAAATATGTTACACTCTATATCTATTTATAACCAACATGCAAATATATCAATCCAAAGAATCCAGTCAATTTCATTACGGTATCCATCAATACTAGTACCTTGCCAACGAAAAATAAGTCACGGTCCATGTCGATTGCGGACCAAGTCAAAATTTACATATACATTACAATATATATACTTAGGAGGAAAAGTGTAGGTGTGGCTGTAAAGACTGTACAGTAATGTAGAATGTGTGTGCACCCATTTTGGGTCTCCCATTTCAAGGTGTTTGTGGGGCAAGTGAAGATCATGAGTTTTTCAATACCTCAAAGTACTATGGGGGGAACCGCTAGGCAGAGGAATCTCTTTAAATGGGGTGTGTAAGGACAGAGAGTATCCCCTAACCCAAGATGCTGCCTCCCTATATCCCACAACACTTGTGTTGAGCTGTGGGATCGATCACCACAAAGCCTTACTTTTACTACCTTAAACTATACCCAATCTATCAACATATTTGTCTAATCGATTTTTAAACATGTTTATAGAAGTGCTACAAATTACTTCTACCGGCAAACTATTCCAGCTATTTACTATTCTATGCGTAAAAAAGTTTTTGGCAACTGCTGTCTCGAACCTTCTACTTGTCAACTTACACCCTTTATTTCTAGTCCTATTATATTGAGATACTTCAAAAAAGCTATCTCTATCGTTATTGAACCCACTCATAATTTTGAAAACCTGGATTAGATCACCCCTTAGCCTCCTAGTCTCGAGTGTTGTCAATTTTAACTCCTTAAGCCTATCCTCGTACGACTTTGACCTAAGCGACGGAATCATCTTAGTTGCTCGTCTTTGAACTCTTTCGATTTTGTCTATATCTTTGCGCATATACGGATTCCAAATTTCGATCGCGTACTCCAAATGGGGTCTAACTAATGATTTATAAAGTGGAACTATAATATCGCGCGATTTGTACTCAAAATTTCGAGCTATAAAACCTAACACTTTCGTTCGCCTTATTGACCGCTGCTGTACTTTGTTTCGCTACTTTTAAATCACCAGTGACTATAACTCCTAAATCTTTTTCCTGTTCTACGCTTATTAAATCTTTCCCCGACATACTATACGCAAAATTACCGTTACGCGAACCTATATGCAAAATTGTGCACTTATCAACGTTAAATCTCATTTGCCATGTGACTGACCAATCAACGATTTTATTCAGATCTTCCTGGATTTTACCTCTATCTTCGTCATTAATCGCCCTACCACCCAGCTTCGTGTCATCCGCAAACTTTGAAACTGTGCTGACTAGGCCGACATCTAAATCGTTAATATATATAAGAAAAAGCAAGGGGCCCAATACAGAACCCTGAGGAACGCCACTCGCTACATTAGCCCAACACGACTCCGCTCCATCAACGACCGCCCTCTGTTTCCTACCTCGCAACCACTCTTCTATCCAATTTATTACTACACCCCTCATTCCATGAGCCTTAGTTTTTTCAATGAGTCTTTTGTGCGGCACGGTGTCAAACGCTTTTTGAAAATCTAAATACACTACATCAACCGCCCTATGTCTATCGTAAACGTCAACCACGCTTTGGAAAAATTCTAAAAGATTAGTTAAGCAAGATTTGTTTCGCCTAAAACCGTGCTGCGTATTTCTAACTAGTTTATGCACTTCTAAATGTTCGACTATACGATCCCTAGTTACTAATTCCAGTAGCTTATCTACAACAGACGTTAAACTGATTGGCCTATAATTTCCCGCCGCACCTTTATCGCCTTTCTTAAAGATAGGTGTTCCGTTTGCTAACTTGAAATTATCTGGTAAGCACCCCTCAGAAATAGACGCATTAAAAATCTTTGTTAGCGGCACAACAATGCTATCTTTTAATTCTTTTAGTTGTATGGGATATATGGAATCCGGCCCCGGTGATTTACGCGTTTTCATTTTATCAATATAGCGCAGTACCTCCCCTTCCCTAACCACGATATTGTCCAAAATATTACCATTATCAAAAGGTATTATGTCTATGACCGTAGGGATATTCGTTAGATCTTCTATAGTAAAAACTGACGTAAAAAATTCGTTTAGCAAGGTAGCCATTTCCTTGTTTTCAGAAACTAGATCTCTGTTTACATTTTTCAAAGGCCCCAAGACACTTTTTACTGGATTTCTATTATTGACGTATTGAAAGAATCGCTTGGGGTTTTCTTTACCGTCACGAGCTATGGAGATTTCAACTCGCGCTTGGACTTTTTTATTACACTTTTCGCTTCACGCCTTAGAGATATGTAGTTGTTTCGTAACAACAGATTATCTTTATCGCACTTATATAGCCTATAAGCCCTATCTCTACTCTTTATAATGTCTCCTACTCTAGAAGTAAACCACAAGGGCTTGTTGTTTACTTTCGCACGCTTAATTTTGTACGGTACACATTCCTCATTTATAGTCCTAAATACCGTTTCGAACGATTCCCACATTAGTTTTGCGTTGGAGTTCCCCATTACGTTTTCCCAATTGACGTGTGAAAATTTATTTCGAAATTTACTAAAGTCTGCGTGCTGGAAGTTCGGAATTTTAGTCGAGTTAGTTGGTTTCGAGTGACTTACTGAGAGGACAAACTCTACCATATTGTGATCGCTATTGCTTAACGGTTCTATTACTTGAAGATCAGTAATTAGCCTATCATCCGTAGTTATTACTAAATCTAAAATACTGTCCAACCTCGTAGGTTCCCCAACCTTTTGAATAAGAAAGCTATCCTCGAGAAAATTAACTAAACGATTACCTTCCGCGTCTCCCTGCATTGTATCGTAATTCACGTTGGCGCAATTAAAGTCACCCATAACTAAAGCCTGCTCACTACCGATTATTCTCTTTAGTTCACGATATAACGCTTCGTCCGTATCAGCTGTTTGATTAGGGGGCCTATATATAACCGCAACAAGAAGTTTGAAATCGTTCAATTTAAGTTCTGCTATAGTCGAATCTATCGGTTCTGGAATTGAGTGCTTTACTTCTATAACGTTCGCAATATTATCTTTGATATACAACATAACACCGCCTCCTCGCCTACCTATTCTGTTTTTAACAAAAAGTCTATAACCTTTAATTTGATACTCCCCTACAAAGTCACGTGTTTCAGTGCTAAGCCACGATTCATTTATCGCAATTAAATCATAGTCTTTACAAGCAATTAAAGAAAAAAATTCGTTTATTTTATTTCGTAGGCTACGAGCATTTAAGGATAGAACCTTCAAATTGTTTGTAATTGCGACACCTTCGCGAGCGCAGGGAAATTTGTGGAATTTACGCTGGGACCGTTCGGTTACGGCAGCCTGAAAAGAAGAGACAGTATTATGAAATAGTCTTCCTAAACGCGCAGCTCCAACGTCATTAAGATGAAGTCCATCTTCGAGGAACAAGTCCCTCCTGCCGTAGAAACTGTTCCAAAAATTGCAAAATGCACTCCTTCCTGTTGGCAAAGAGACTTTAGGTTATTGTTAATATAGGTCGCCTTGCTGTAGAAATCGCTTCGTTGGATAATTCGAGGAAGTATACCTGTTAAAACAATCTTATTAGTTTTCTCCTTTAGTCGCTCTAATAAGTCCCTATACCTAGCCAGCAGTTCTTCCGATCTATTTTTTTTTTTTTTACACTGAAATCAGCACGCATTTAAATAAAAAATCTCTAAGTAATTAATGTTAAGTACAATTATGGTATATAACAACTCGCGCAATTTGTTCCTCAAATGTACACAGATTACAGCTTTCACCTTTTAATGAAATGAAGTTACGCTCGTTATTAGATAAACATTCAAGATTCTGTAAAGTTGTAACAAACTATAAAATTTTACATTGAGTGCAAAGTTATAAAAGTTAACAAAATATTAACGTAATATCCATTGTTTTAAGCTGGAAATTCAAACCATAAAGGCCTTAAAAAATATTTAAAAGTTAAATGTTAAGTACAATATTCTAAAATAAATGACTAGGACTTTTTAATGCGTTTTAGTACCCAAAACGATTAAAGTTTCTTTTAAATTTCTGAGTTGATATAACTACTGTGCTTACAGGAAACGGAGTACATAGGGGATAAATTAAGTCCTGAAAATTTGGCAGCACCACACATTCCCCTTTTCCCTCTATTAAATTATGAGTTAAAGTAATCTTATCTCCCATCTGCTTTTCCTCCCTTTTCTTCAGCACCACCTTCATCACTCGTAACTTCTCTTCATACTCACTACCCAACTTTGGCGATCGTTTTACTTATTGCGCTCGTCCAAATAATTAGTGAGGCAGGTTTCTGCAAGAATTCTAGCCCAAGAATGAGTTCTTTCGTGTGGTAATGAAATGGTAGTTGTCAGAACACTTTTTGAAAATGGATACAATGGAAGCACGATGGATATTTTTTCACCGATAATAAACGGTACACTTTTTTCTTTTCACAAAGCAGAAAATGTAACGAAGTGGGCTTCAGGGGGGAATTGCAGCCCATCTAAAAGAATTCCATTATCCGCATAACCAACTTTGCAAGAATTCTGTCCAATGTATTTCCCATTACTTCTCAAAATTCTAAGCAAAATCAATTTTTCTTTCAACTAATAAGATCAATTTTTCTTTCAACTAAAGCAAGATCAATTTTTCTTTCAACTAATGATCAATTGGTGGTCAACCATTTCATTACACTGACGAGTTCTGAATGAAATACATCCTTAGCTGTATCAGCAGCTTTGTATGAAAAACGCAGTTGTATCTTCTGCAAACATTATGAAGATCAGTATATCAGATGAACGTGGATGGTCGTTTATATATAATAAAAATAACAGTGGACTAGAACTGATCCCTGTGGTACACCATGTTTGGCAAACGCAATAGTTGAACAAACCCTATTTACAGATACAAAAATGATATCTAATGGACAAATAACTTTTAAACCAATCACTGACTGCTCCTCTAAAGCCGCAACAATATAATTTATTAAGTAGAATATTAGGGTCTATTACATCAAACGCCTTACTCAAAGCCATAAATATTGATATCATTATTTCTCTGTTCACCTTAGCTATATTTGCATTTTCCATAAGGCGATGCTTATCCACTATTGAAGTAAAATGTGCATTTAAAGAGTATGCATCAGTAGTATCATCAGTAATTTCTTTATTATCAACATTTAATTTCTCTTTTGATTTTTCTTAATTTGTTTTCAAAGAAGATTGTTTATAGGCATCCAAATGTTTTTCATGTCTCCTCTATGTTTGGAAATTTGCTTGTATTTATAATAGTTATATTTTGCAATTTTGATTATTTTAGTTAATATTTTTTCTGTATTGGGCATATTGTATTTCAGGAATTTTGCTCTGCAATAATTCGACTTATTTCATTATAACTTTTCTCCACCCTATTCAAGCCAGTTAACGTGTTTCTTAGCTGACTGTATTCGGATAAATTTGCTAGACTATTATCACTTTTATAATCCATAATGTCCTCTTTTTATTTTTCATCATCTTAGATATTTTCCTGTACCAAAACAAAGGCCTCCTTCAAACATGTTTATAATTACTGAAATATTTAAATTATCAGAATAACCGTCAAATAACGTTTTTCCTTATACGTACCCATACAGAAAACGTTAACATGTTCGATGGGAAGGAAACTATTAACTTTCTTGCGTCACAGGTTGAATTAAAAATTTACAATGTTTTTAGTTAGGATAGGCCTTCAGTGTAAAGAATAAGGAACCAACAAGGAAATGAAGATCTCTCTATTTCATCATTTATCAATAAAACCCATTACAAGCCTGTTTTAAAACTGCAAATGTAACTTTAACTCTTGATTGAACATTTGAAACCCTTAAGGTTGTTGTTGTGGGCAAAGAAGAACAAGAAAAATACAAATAGCTGGGTTAAAACAAAGTTTGCTACAACTTCAAAACAAATACATGATAGCTGATAAAACCCTTACACTATATACATACCTTAAAATTGTATTTGTGAAATCTAAACTTGTATTTATGTATAAATGTTTTAACAAATAGCTAATGTGAAATAAATTTAGAGGCTATATCTATAAACTTAAAGGCCAAAGAACAATATATTTTTCTTTTGTTTATTTTTCTATTCAGTGCTGTACTATACATTAAAGGGTTTTTATTTTGTATTTGTTTAACTATATGCACAAAGTCAAGTTAAATGTTTATTTTATTTAGTTTATGGTTAAACTATTGATTTCTTTCTTTTTTCTAATTGTCAGCAATTTAAATTATTTGAGAAATACTAAAAGTTTTCAATTTCCTCAATTTATATATATATATATATATATATATATATATATATATATATATATATATACAATACACATTTGGATTAACTGAATTATTAAATATATTATCATAAAAGAAGTTAAAAAAATTCATTGGAGTAACAATTGACACCAATTTTCCATGTAAGAGGCACATAATTATCTCTGAAGAGATTTCCAGGAGGGGTTACAATAATATTTAAACTTAAACATTTAGTTCTTAACCCTTTTTGTTCACAAATATTTTCTCTTTAAACCAAAAGGTGTAATATTTATTATTCAAAACCAAGTGTTTTAGTAATGAGTAACTTATATTACTTTCATGAAATGAGGAATCATCGCGCAAAACTTCTAAAATAAATGTTAGTTTTAAACATGCACAGTACAGTTTCAGGAAAAATGTTTGCCAGATAACCCCATTCTGTCACTAAAGCATCTGACATGCTTGCAAATGGTGGCTCCATGCTGTAGGCCTATATGTATAGGAAAGTTTTTACTGATCCATTTTTATATAGTTGTTACAACACCAGTTTATATGTTCTTTGTACATTGTATAAGCAGAGCAATAAATTAATATGAATTTCATTAAATTTGCTGCACTTAAACTCGTTCTTATTGAATTAAAGAGCATGATAAATCCCAATGAAGCCTGTTTAGGGCTATATTTCTAAGTTTAGTCATTATAGCCACGCCTCTTGAAATCTTTTCAGCGTTTTTTTATTTACATGTGCAATCCAATGCAGTTATTCTTTTTTCTCTGTTTACTGCTATATTATTTTGTGCTGCTGTCTAGTGAATACGTAACACAGAACAAGTTAACCTGTCATTAAATTTAACCTTTTCAGATGAGAAGATTGGTTCAATCACTAATTATGAAGAACTTTGTGACTTCTGCAGGCTTGTCAGGGCAACAGCCTACTGTTTGAGTTTTGTTCACTTCAGTTCAACTACAATTAACATAGTAAATAAGATCAGATGCAGTTAATTGAGGCTGCAATCAAGTACTGAATAGTTCATGCTGATCAAAAAATCTGGGGTAGCCTTTGGTGGAAATTTGGTAGGCCCTGGTGCCCTTTGGATACCATAGTACTTGAATGATATATATATATATCATTCTAAGTCTTCTCGATGATTAATAAACCAAACGATGTTGGGAAAGTTAATAGTTTCCTTCCCATCGAACATGTTAACGTTTTCTGTATGGTACGTATAAAGAAAAACGTTATTTGACGGTTTCTCTGATAATTTAAATATTTCAGTAATTAAAAACATGCTTGAAGGAGGCCTTTGCTTTGGTACAGGAAAATATCTAAGATGATGAAAAATAAAAAGAGGACATTATGGATTGTAAAAGTGGTAATAGTCTAACAACTTTATCTGAATACAGTC
>JAJOZX010007674.1:87500-235275 GCA_023014485.1 Bathynomus jamesi
GTACCCTATCAGTTGTTGCGAAAACAAACCAATTTCCATATTTTGTGATCAGACAACTGACGGAGGTGGATGGACCGTGATTCAACGTCGCGATGCTCTTCCACACGGAGTAAACTTCATGAGGAATTGGGTTGAGTACCAACTTGGTTTCGGCATCCTGACGGGAGAATTTTGGCTCGGCCTCAACAATATTCACGCTCTCGTTAATGATGATTTGATGGAAATGAGGGTGGATCTTGAGGACTTCGAGCGGAAGAAGCGTTGGACAAAGTACAAATACTTTTACATCGGAGACGCCACTAAAAAAATATCGCTTAGGTTTAGTAGAATGTACTGGAAACGCTGGAGACTTTCACTTATCATAACGGTCAAATGTTACAACGAAAGATCAAGACAACGATGTAGCGTCAAATAACTGTGCAGTGACCCACCGCGGTGGATGGTGGTATAAATCATGCCGCCACGCCAACTTAAATAGTTATCAGTATGAAGGAATTCACACTTCCGACGGTGATGGCATCAACTGGAACGGATTTCGTGGACATAAGTACTCCTTGAAGAAAATGTCTCTGAGCCTCAGACCGAAGTTTCAAAACTCAAATTAGGATACATTACAGATGTCATTTAAAATAGTTCTTATTTGTATTTTGTGAAAAGAGTCGAATAAAGAATTTTATTGATTTGCACTTTTAATAATAATAATAATAATAATAATAATAATAATAATAATAGTAATAATAATAATAATAATAATTTCGTAGGACATATTACTCGTTAAACAAAACTTGTTTGAGGTTTAGGACCAAAATTCCCCAATAAAATTAAAACATTTAGAAATACTCCGAACAGAGCTGTAGCAAGCCTTGAAGGCGCCCTGTCCAGAACCTGAATTTGGCGCCCCCTCCCCGCAAGTAATCATTGATGAATTTAATTTTAATTAATATAAATAATGTGTCATGTATAAGGATTGTTTTGACAATGTTCATTATCTATCATTTTAGGATTATGTCTTAACGTTTAAACAAATTAATTTCAGGCATATCGTTGTTGTGTTTATAATAATTTTTTAATTATTGAACTCAAATTGAACTGCAGAGAAATTACTAATGCACACTATTCACATTCAGTCTTATAGAGTTTATCAGGAAATTCACTTTAACTAAGTCAAGTTATTAGAGATACTTTTCTTGCTTTCATGGCTGCAAAGTCATAATGTAATCAAAATTGGGGAAATTTCTGCTGTATGTACACCTACAAGATTAAATGTGTGGGCCGCACATGGTACAAACCTTGCTCATGCATTTATGTCCATAATGTTTGCTTGCACACCCTCGTATTTCCCTGCCATGTTAGCTCCGTTGTCATAACCCTGACCTCTACAGTCTTCAATTCTTAGTCCATCATCCTTCAGTTTTTTTGTAATCTCTGTTACTAGCCCTTGTCCAGTTTTCTCATGGCTCTTAATGAAATCGATGAAACTTTCTTCAATTGAACGATATTGAAGATGAACAATCCCGTTCGAAAGCGTTTCAGAATAAATTAAGATAAAATGAAAACGCGTAAATCACCGGGACCGGATTCCATATATCCCATACAACTAAAGGAATTAAAAGATAGCATTGTTGTGCCGCTAACAAAGATTTTTAATGCGTCTATTTCTGAGGGGTGCGTACCAGATAATTTCAAGTTAGCAAACGTAACACCTATCTTTAAGAAAGGCGATAAAGGTGCGGCGGGAAATTATAGACCAATCAGTTTAACGTCTGTTGTAGGTAAGCTACTGGAATCAATGATTAGGGATCGTATAGTCGAACACTTAGAATCCATAAGCTAGTTAGAAATACGCAGCACGGATTTAGGCGAAACAAATCTTGCTTAACTAATCTTTTAGAATTTTTCCAAAGCGTGTTGACGTTTACGATAGACATCGGGCGGTTGATGTAGTGTATTTAGATTTTCAAAAAGCGTTTGACACCGTGCCGCACAAAGACTCATTGAAAAAACTAAGGCTCATGGAATCAGGGATGTGTAGTAATAAATTGGCTAGAAGAGTGGTGCGAGGCAGGAAACAGAGGGTGGTCGTTGATGGAGCGGAGTCGTGTTGGGCTAATGTAGCGAGTGGCGTTCTCAGGTTCTGTATTGGGCCCCTTGCTTTTTCTTATTTATATTAACGATTTAGATGTCGGCCTAGTCAGTACAGTTTCAAAGTTTGCGGATGACACGAAGCTGGGTGGTAGGGCGATTAATGACGAAGATAGAGGTAAAATTCAGGAAGATCTGAATAAAATCGTTGATTGGTCAGTCACATGGCAAATGAGATTTAACGTTGATAAGTGCAAAATTTTGCATATAGGTTCGCGTAACGGTAATTTTGCGTATAGTATGTCAGGGAAAGATTTAACAAGCGTAGAGCAGGAAAAAGATTTAGGAGTTATAGTCACGGGTGATTTAAAAGTAGCGAAACAAAAGTACAGCAGCGGTCAATAAGGCGAACAAAGTGTTAGGTTTTATAGCTCGAAATTTGAGTACAAATCGCGCGATATTATAGTTCCACTTTATAAATCATTAGTTAGACCCCATTTGGAGTACGCGGTTCAATTTTGGAATCCGCATATGCGCAAAGATATAGACAAAATCGAAAGAGTTCAAAGACGAGCAACTAAGATGATTCCGTCGCTTAGGTCAAAGTCGTACGAGGATAGGCTTAAGGAGTTAAAATTGACAACACTCGAGACTAGGAGGTTAAGGGGTTATCTAATCCAGGTTTTCAAAATTATGATTGGGTTCGATAACGTAGATAAAGATAGCTTTTCGAAATA
Source organism: Bathynomus jamesi (assembly GCA_023014485.1). NCBI lineage: Eukaryota > Metazoa > Arthropoda > Malacostraca > Isopoda > Cirolanidae > Bathynomus > Bathynomus jamesi. The sequence continues at coordinate 90,320 of JAJOZX010007674.1, forward strand.
TCTCAATATAATAGGACTAGAAATAACGGGGTGTAAGTTGACAAGTAGAAGGTTCGAGACAGCAGTTGCCAAAAACTTTTTACGCATAGAATAGTAAATAGCTGGAATAGTTTGCCGATAGAAGTAATTAGTAGCACGTCTATAAACATGTTTAAAAATCGATTAGACGCATATGTTGATAGAAAGGGTATAGTTTAAGGTAGTAAAATTAAGGCTTTCTGGGGATAGATCCCACAGCTCAACACAAGTGTTGTGGGATATAGGGAGGCAGCGTCTTGGGTTAGGGGATACTCTATGTCCTTACACACCCCATTTAAAGAGATTCCTCTGCCGAGCGGTGCCCCCCATAGTACTGTGAGGTATTGAAAAACTCATGATCTTCACTTGCCCCACAAACACTTTTTAATGGGAGACCAAAATGGGTGCACACACATTTCTACATTACTGTACAGTCTTTACAGCCACACCTACACTTTTTCTCGTAAGTGTATATATTGTAATATATATGATTGTAAAATTTTGACTTGGTCCGCAATCGATATGGACCGTGACTTGATGGATACCGTAATGAAATTGATGGATTCTTTGGATCTGATATATTTGCATGTCCGTTATATATAGATATAGAGTGTAACATATTTGTGGATAGTAGTCTATTATGACTAGATCCTCTGGAATCCAGAGATTCTATCTTTAGTTTTAAATCGATAATTAATTGGTTTTAAATTGATAATTATTTAGTTTCGTAAAATTGGTCGTTGCAATTTACGGCGGTTTTACATAAATTTCTTATGTTCTTGTGGTTCGGAACCCACGTAAAATTGTAGGTCCCCTCCGCCACCGCGGAGGACATGCGCAATGCACGATTGCGAACACTGTTAGGTAGACCAGCCATGAGTGGATCCTAGGGTCTTTGTTGGTCTGAAACATTATAACATTATAACATTATAACATAAGTTGTATAACGAATCTAAATTAGAGATTATGAAGTGGCAGATACAATGCAACAGTATCACAATAAGTTTTTCTACTATTCTTCTTCCTTTTATTTGAGATAAAAATAAAAATAAGAAATAGAAAATTTCACAGGCAATTTTGGCGCACCCCTCTCTTTGGCGCCCGTGGCGGCTGCCTCTTTTTCCACCCCCTAGCTACGCCCCTGACTCCGAAATATGATTGGTCTTTAAGAACTATTTTCCGTTAAGTTAAATGTATTTTTGTAGTTGTATTGTTGTTGTTGTTGTTGTTGTTGTTTTTTGCAGGTGCAATAATAAACATTCTCTCATTGTTTTCCATTAAAAATTTTAAGTGTTGTAAATTACATAAAACTTCACTATATATATATAATTAACATTGTTTATGTTTATTTATGTAAGATTTGGCATTGAATAATATGAGGTAGAACATTTGTATTATTTAAAATTGTAAATATCTTTTTAAATAAATAATTTTTATCATGAAATGATTTTTAACCCAAATATTTTAAAGGTAAATTTAATGATAATTTAACATTAAATATTAAACCATTTAATGTAAATATTTTACGATAATGATAAGCTTTATTGGCACGATATAAATGCCATAAAATAGTACAATATTGTATAGACGTCAGGTTAAAAGATCAGTTAGGAATGCCAAGCGTAATTTAGAGATACTTATAGCTGCGGATAGTAAACATAATCCAAAAAAGTTTTTTGAATACGTCAATAATCGTAAGCCGATAAAAGATAACATATACCCTCTAGTGGATGTTAACGGCGCTTTGGCTTCTGACGCTCAGGCGATGGCGGGTATTTTCAATAACTTTTTTGCGACAGTTTTTACCGTAGAAGACGTAAATAATGTCCCCGACGTGGACGATATCGTTCCATTTAGTAGCGAGACTATTTTGGATGAAATAACTGTTTACGAGGGTGAGATTGCGCATTATATCGATAGGCTAAAAGTTAGCAAGGCTCCAGGCCTGACGCTTTTTATCCCAGGCATTTGAAAGACGTTATCGTAGGCCCCTTAACGAAGATTTTTAATCAGTCACTCGAAACGGGGATTATTCCTGAAGACTGCAAATTAGCTAACGTCACGCCTATTTTTAAAAAAGGCGACCGCGCAGTAGCTAGCAATTATAGGCCCATTAGCTTAACGTCAATTGTCGGTAAACTTTTGGAATCCGTAGTAAGGGATCGTATCATCGATCACTTAGAAAGGAGAGATTTGATTAATAGTAGTCAGGATGGGTTTCGAGGCCATAGGTCTTGTATAACTAATTTGTTAGAATTTTATAACGAAATAGTGCGCGAATACGATAGGCACAGAGCAGCTGACGTCATTTATTTAGATTTTAAAAAGGCGTTCGATACAGTTCCGCATAGGAGATTAATTGCGAAGGTCAAAACGCACGGTATACGCGGTCAGGTAGCTAACTGGTTAGAAGAATGGTTTCGTGCTAGGAAGCAGAGGGTCGTAGTTAATGGTAGTGAATCGGGGTGGTTAGACGTAGGTAGCGGTGTCCCACAGGGTTCAGTGTTAGGCCCATTGCTATTCGTAATTTACATTAACGACATAGATGTAGGATTGACTAGTAACGTGTCAAAATTCGCGGACGATACTAAAATAGGCGATAAGGTTGTTAACGAGGACGATAGAAATAGGCTCCAAGACGATGTAAATAGGATTATGGAGTGGACGGATAAGTGGCAGATGCAATTTAACGTAGACAAATGTAAAGTTTTGCATATAGGTTCTCGTAACAATAATTACACGTACACGATGGATGATAGGGAGTTGGCGAGCGTTGACGAGGAAGTAGATTTAGGCGTACGCGTATCTAAGGATTTAAAGGTTAGGAACCAATGCCTGGAGGCTTGCGCAAAAGCTAATAGGATGGTAGGCTTCATAGCGCGTAATTTCGAATTTAAATCGAAGGATATTATATTGCCCCTTTACAAGTCCCTAGTCAGGCCTCATTTAGAATATGCCGTTCAGTTTTGGTGCCCGTACTTGCGTGAGGATATTGATAGGTTAGAAAGGGTTCAGCGTCGTGCCACGAAACTAATTCCGTCATTGCGTAACAAGCCTTATGAAGATAGAATTAAAGAGTTAGACCTGTATTCACTCGAAACTAGGAGATTAAGGGGGGAGCTTATTGAAGTTTTCAAAATCGTTAATAACATCGATAACGTAAATTTTGACAAATTGTTCACTTTCGATAATAGTAATACTCGTAATAACGGATTTAAGTTGCGTGGCAGACGTTTCATTACTAATATCGCTAAAAACTTCTTTACGTTTAAAGCATTGGTGGGATTCAAAAATTTTAAGAACCGGTTCGCCCTCCCCTCCCCTTCTCTTCCCCCTTCCATGTCAGAAATGAAAACTAAAAAAATGTTTTTATCGAAATGCGTATGGTATAAAGAAAAATCATGCACGGACTGAAAGGGTTAAGGACCGGTTCGGCGAACTCGGGAAATTTTAGGAACCGGTTCGCACGAACCGGTGCGAACCGGCTGAATCCCACCACTGGTTTAAAGTAATTGATAAATGGAATAATCTTCCCGCGCCCGTCGTGAACTCTACCAGCATTAATGTGTTTAAGAACCGTCTTGACAAACATTTTAAAAATATTAACGTTGTTTAAAATAAAAAAAAACAATTAGCAACATGAGCTCTGGGGGTGGTGGTCGAGGATGAGTCTGTTGATGATTAACGCCAGCTTGTGACATGCCAGCGTGTGATGCCAGCAATAAAATTATTACAAAAAAAAAAAAATTAGACTAACACGAACGTAGATGTAGCTCGTAGCGTAAACTAACCCACTTTTTGTTTAACTTTACCTACTTTTTTTTTCTTATCCTCTCCTTACTTTGCATGTCTGTAACTCTCTTTTCTTGCATGTTTGTAGTTTGCTTGGTATGACAGTGAGTTAAGACTGTGTTTGCATGGTTTGTAAGCGTTCTTATTTTACTTCTTTTCATCTTTCACCCCTCTCCTATTCTCTCCGACTATTTTTCTGACTTCTCGGCAGTGGCCGGCGGATGATGATGGTGGTGAATCTTTTCTCTTCTCTTCTCTTAACCCCCTACTCTTTCCTTTCTCTCGGGCTAAACGTAGAGTGGATCTTAGGGTCTTTGTTAGCCTTAGCTTCTGTAGATCTGTAGATCTGAAGGTAATAAACGATAAGATAAATTAAACAAAACTAAATTTAAAAAAAATAAAAATTAAGACTAAAACAGAACTAAAACTAAGACACGAACTGAAAAGAGGAATAACAAAAATTACCCACAAATAAGACAAAAAAAAGAAAACAGAAAAAAAAATACCACTATATATATATATATATATTTATATATATATATAATATATATATTATAATATATATATATATATATATATATAATATCAACTGCAAAGAACACGCAGTACAAATAACGTAAAGAACGACGCTTGTATAGGAGAACATTCCGCGCAAGATGAGAAGAGAGAACGAACAAATGAAAAAATGAGGTAACCACCCGGGAATCGAACCCGGATCTTCCGATTGCCGGTCAGATATGATAACCACTACACCATGTCCTCAGTCGATCAGAAGTCGTAATTCCTCTACATACGCGCAGAAACCAATGCCCCGAGGGGGCACCTCCCGCATGCCGTATCTATATATACATTTCAACTGCAAAGAACACGCAGTATAAATAACGTAAAGAACGAAGCTTGTATACAAGCGTCGTTCTTTACGTTATTTATACTGCGTTCTTTGCAGTTGAAATGATATATAGATACGGCATGCGGGAGGTGCCCCTCGGGGCATTGGTTTCTGCGCGTATGTAGAGGAATTACGACTTCTGATCGAGTGAGGACCATGGTGTAGTGGTTATCATCAGAGCTGGGCATTTGCGGCATATTTTGCGGTACTGCGGTACTTGCGGTACCACCGCACTACCACCCGGGCCCCCATAACGCAGTACCGCAGTACCGCTACCGCATTCAAATTTCCGCGTACCGGTTTGGTACCGGTTTGGTAGTGCAGCAGTACCGCAGTACCGCAATATGCCGCAAGTGCCCAGCTCTGGTTATCATATCTGACCGGCAATCGGGAGATCCCGGGTTCGATTCCCGGGTGGTTACCTCATTTTTTCATTTGTTCGTTCTCTCTCTCATCTTGCGCGGAATGTTCTCCTATACAAGCGTCGTTCTTTACGATATATACAGGGTCCCAAAAAAATGTATACACACTTTAACAGCTGATAGCTCAATTGATGTTTCTTCTCTTCCAAGTAAACCATTAGAATAATAATGGCAGTCAGACTAAGCTTTGAACAAAGGAAATTCATTCAAAATGCTACTGGAAGTGTGAAAAACGCAGTTGAAGTGCAAAGACAGTTTAGGAGGGAGTTTCAAACAGATCCACCAACGCGACTTACCATCACTCGAATTAGAGATAAGTTTGAAGCCGATGGAACTGTTCAGAATGTACACAAGAAGCGTTCCGGAAGACCACGGACATCGACAAGCCCCACAAAGCAAGAAAGAGTACTGGAAACGTATCACCAAAGTCCAAGAAAATCTGTGCGGCAAGCGAGTCGTGAGGTAGGAATTTCAGAATCGTCTGTCCAACGCATTTTGAAGCGCTGTCAATGGAAAGTTACATTCCAAGATTAGTCCATGCTATTAATGAAGATTATCCGGACCGAAGAGTGGAGTATTGCGAGTGGTACTTGGCACGATGTGGATGTGGATTGGACGAAGGGGTTTCGTAGAATACCCTCCGCGTTCACCAGACCTCACACCACTAGACTTTTTTTTATGGGGATACTTAAAAGACAAAGTCAACGCTATAAAACCTGCAACAGTCGCTGAATTGAGAGCAGCCATTGAACGAGAATGCACACAAATACCAAACGAAATGTTTCGTGATGTTTGCGATTCCATTGCTTCGCGTTATCAGCAGTGCCTGGACCAGAACGGACGTCAGTTTGAAAACAGGCGTTGACAAAACAATTAAATAATGTCTGTAGATTCTATTACATTTTGAAAATGAAATGTATTTTAATAAACACTGCCTTTATAATTATTTAAAGTGTGTATACATTTTTTTGGGACGCCTTGTATATATATATATATATATATATATATATATATATATATATATATATATATATAGTAATAATAATGATGATAATGACAATGATAATGTTTAATGGTCGGAGACAGATCCTATAAAACAAAGGTACAGTATCCATCTTCTATAGACGTAAAGCAGGACTGAAGAATAGCTTGGACAGTTCGATTGTCTGAGATTTTAATTCTTCTCATTAGACTCTATTGAGCAAGTCTTGTTACCTCGGTGATGCTATGACCATTGCGGTTAGCGAACATTTGAGAGGCTGAGCATCTTGGAAGTAACATATGTAGCAGTCTATAGGATCTGTTCTAAAGTAAATTGAGGGTTCTGCAGGAGCCATTTTTATAATTAACCCACAATTGCTACCCATAAATATTAAGGCAGAAAGTACGAAAAAAAGAGTGCCTTTAGCTTCGCTTATACAGTATTTGAAGTTCCTTATAATCATGTTTGCCTGAGCACAGTTGAATTACGATAATTACAAGGAAAATTGTGTTAAATTATCAGGCAATAAGACTGTTGTATTAAGAAGCTATACATAAAAAAATAGCTTGAGTATTTTTAACTAGAAGGTAGTGTATTGCCAGTGAAGAAGTCATATTGTATATACACACCAGGGGTGTCCAACCTTTTTCCATTAAGGGCCACATTTCAATTAATGACCCACACCGAGGGCTAGTGTGCAAATTTTAGATAAAATTTTAATTTAAAATTAAATTTTATTAAAATAAAATATGATAGTAAATAATGTATTTTCAGTAGCCGTCAGCCTAACCTAATCATTGCCTCTCTAACTTACTACTCCACTACCTCACAACCTTCCTACATCACTACCTCTCTACAACTATCCAAGAGATCAAATTCATCTGTGTGTTAATATATATAGGTCAAATTCATCTGTGTGTGTGTGTATATATATATGTATATATATATATATATTATATATATGTGTGTGTGTGTGTGTGTGTGTGTATGTATATATATATAATATATATATATTATATATATATATATTACACGCCCAGAAGGATTTTGAGAGGTTGGCGGGAGGGAGGGGTGTGGGAGGGGGAGGGGGAGGGGTTAATCGTATGCTGTTATATTCGAGTTCCTGGCAAGTTTTCCGTCCGTTTTGTGGGAGGAACGAACCGCCTCTTTGCACAATATCTCAAGACACCTGCCCAATATAATGGAATACAGCGATTCATGTTGGGTCAGAGCCGTACACGTTTCATCTGTCAAGTGAACATGCATTCGTATCTATCTATCTATCTATCTATATCTATATATGCGTCAATGAGTTTGCCGCATAAGTTAAATTATTAAATCATAGGGTGAACAAATGTTTCGCTGGTTTTGACAAAACATCCATTCAGGGTACTTGTAACATCATTACTAAGTACATATAAGATTAACGTAATATGTACTCGTATATATATATATATATATATATATATATATATATATATTATATACACACCTGAACACTCTTTTATAATTAGTTATTCATTTGAATAAATTTGTTTAAGAAAACCATTTCCTAATTCACCTGAGCGTAATACTACTACTACTAATAATAATAATGATGATGATAATAATAATAATAACAACTGATCGCGACAGGAACGTGTATATCACATTTGCAGTGTCGCTGCGGTTTCTTTATAAATGTTATCTTTTATAACGAAAAACGGATTACAATTAAGGTTAGTTTAGGTTAGACAAGGTTTGGTTAAACTTATTGGCTTTTTTAAGTGTCGCGATATAGAACTGAGCGAAAATGCGTGAAGATGTCGCGGTTTTGTAGAGTAGCCAAATGCGTGTTTGTGTGCGCACGCGCGCGTTAAATAAGGCTAAGAAATTATAAGCACAAATGTTTGCGGCAAAAGTCTTTCTCTGGGGAACATTACTTAATTATAAACAAATTAAGTACTGAAAGGAAAGAAACTGTAACATGAGATGCTTGTAGTTTGCTCTGAGACGAGAGAGGACAGTGTGAGTGTTTGTACATCGCTAGAGTATGACATCACAAATGTAAACATAACTTATTATGCGACTTAAAACCACAGTGCAGTACTTTAATATATATTATATATATATATATATGTGTGTGTGTGTGTGTGTGTGTGTGTGTGTGTGTGTGTGTGTGTGTGTGTGTGTGCACGAATTGCTCATTCGTTTATTATGTATTTTTTTTCTACTGTTGTAAAATGAATTTCCGTACAATAACAGACATCATTTCCAATTTAACTACGTCCTCTTCAAATTTGATTTTTTGCTTATATATATATATATATATATATTATATATATATATATATATATATATATATATATATATATATATAACTGCAATGACCGCGCAGTATATTAACGTATAGAAACGACTTCTTTTTTCTTTTTTTTCCGGGCATCTCAGGTCACACCTGCGCGAACAATGGACGAAGATAAAAATAAAATTTGGTGATTGTACTTCTCTTTTGAATTTATATATATATATATATATATATATATATATATATATATATGTATATATAGTAGAGAATTCTAAGAAATTCAATGTACATGTGGTTTGAAATAGAGAAATTAATAATTATTAAGCATTGTTTTAATAAAAAATTTCTAATTTTGTTTGTTGAAACCGCTGACGAAAGTTAATTAAAAATTTCTGGAGATAAAATTCTAGTAAATACGGTTAAATTTTACGTGATAAGGTTTTAGTTTTAAAATGGAAAGCAATTATTTCGTTGATATAAATAGTTATTACCCAATTAATGCAGCGCCTTAAAAAAATTCCGACATTTTTATTATTAATATCGATTCAAACCTGTTTAATTTAAAAATAAAAAACTTGTACACGCATTGAAACATCGAACAGTTTTAACTGCATCAAAATCGTATATAATGAAATGAACTTGAAAATTCACAGAATATTATTTCTAGTTAACTGTGAAAATATAATATATATATATATATATACTGTATATATGTGTATATATATATTATATATATATATATATATATATATATATATATATATACAGAGTGTCCCAAAACAACGTATACATTTTTAAAAAATTTATAACAGGAGAACCCACTAACAGATTCAGATGATTTTTATTTCTTTTTATAGCCTATAGCCTAAGGAGATACAAAAGCGAAATTGTTAACAGCCTTGGCTAGCCTATGGAGATACAAAATCTAAATTAGTAATAGCCTTGCCTGCCTACAGTAAACATAGAAAATGGAAGTGTGCGCTTATCATTTGAGCAACGAAAATGGATACTAAAGTCGTATTTTAAAGTTGAGAAGATATCAAAGGTTCAACAACAGTGGAGAGACAATTTTGGAACTAATCCTCCAACTCGACTTACCATTTCACGTATCTGTGAGAAATTTGAAGTATACGGTACTGTGCATGATGTGTACAAGCAAGCGACTGGGCGTCCAAAGACATCAACAGATGCTAACACTTCTGATGAAGTGCTACAGGTATTCAACCGATCACCAAGAAAATCTGTGAGATAATGTGCTCGTGAAACAGGGAAAAGTAAGACAAGTGTCCACAGAATTCTGAAGAATGCTAAATGGAAATCTTACATCCCGAGATTATTACATGCCTTGAATGAGGATGATCCGGATCGCAGAATCCAGTTTTGCGAATGGTTTCGAGTAAAAAACACAGAAGATGGCCAATTTGTGGACAAAATTGTGTGGTCTGATGAGGCTACATTTAAGTTGAATGGTATAATTAATCGTCATAATTGCACATACTGGTCACAAGAAAATCCACACATTTATGTGGAGCGACATGTAAATTTACCGGGTATAACTGTCTGGTGTGGTTTTTCTTCCAAAGGTTTGGTTGGTCCATTCTTTTTCGATGGTACAGTTACCGGTCATAGCTACCTCAACATGCTTCGGGGAAAAGGTTTTCCTGCAATTCGACAGTTATACGGAGATGAGGACATTTACTTTCAACAAGATGGAGCACCTCCTCATTACCGTCAGGATGTCAGGAACTACCTTGATGAAACATTTCATTATCGGTGGATCGGACGACGAGGTAGTATCGAGTATCCACCACGTTCACCAGATTTGAACCCACTTTACTTTTTTTTATGGGGTCATTTGAAAAATGAAGTATACAGTAGAAGACCTACATCACTTGAACAACTAAAGAGAACAGTTGAAGAAGCGTGTAGAAATATCCCTACAAACATTTTTGTTGAAGTCTGCCAATCAGTGAATCGAAGAGCACAGTGGTGCATTGATGTCAATGGTCGACATTTCGAACACTTACGTGTTTAAAACAAATTAAACTATCTATTATTTCGATGTTGTATATTTTACCTATAAAAAGAAATAAAAATCATCTGAATCCGTTAGTGGGTTCGCCTGTTATAAGTTTTTTAAAAATGTATACGTTGTTTTGGGACACTCTGTATATATATATGTATATATATATATATATATATATATATATATATATATATATTGTGTGTGTGTGTGTGTACACGAGTTGTTCATTCGTTTGTTATATATATATATATATATATATATATATACAATCGCATCCTTTCCCACTGTTACTCGTGATTTAGCGTGAATTGCGATATTAATAATAATAATAAAAATAGGAATTATATAATACAGTAATTGATTTATTTTAGTTGTGTAAAGAGCGTGTGTTTAAATTCTAATTATTTATTTAATAAACAGAATTTCTTTTAAAGTAAATTGTTGGAATTAAGAAGATTCATCTGCATTGGCAGCGATTTAAAATAAATGGTGATACCTGACAACTATCATCATATAAATATATGGTGGTATTTAGCAACGAAATGGATGATTAATATATGGTTTAAGGAATAATTAAATAAATATTGCTATCTGGCAACTCAATCTTCTAGGCTGATTAATATATGAATTAATTAAATATATAGCACAAACTGGCAACTCAGCCTTCTATTGGCTGATGAATTAAATACATGGCGCTATCTGGCAACTCAGCCAACTGGCGGATTAGAGGTCTATAAAAGAGCGGGAGGCGGACGACGGAGTCAGACAAGCTCGGCTCCCAGCCGAGCAAGGATCTCTGGTCCTTTCTCTTTCTGGCCCTTTGGGTGGTGAGGAAGCCCCTTCCCTCCCATAGAGGCCTCTTAGGTTAGGTATGCCCCTTTGGAGGGAATAGCTTGGGGGAGAACTCCGCCTCCAAGTTGCTTGCCCCCTGCAATCCAATTTTGGGGTTGGCAACAAAGGTCGGTACTCTCTCGCTCTCTCTCTCTTTCTGCCCCTTTGGGGGGAATAGCTTGGGGGAGACTCCGCCTCCAAGTTGCATGCCCCTTGCAATCCCATTTTGGGGCTGGCAAGAAAGGGCGGGGCTTAGCAACGAAGGGGGGGTGAGGGTGGCACTCTTGCACCGAAAGGGGGTGGGGTGGCACTCTTGCAACATTATGCAATTGCAACTTGCACTCCACCATTTTTCGGGCATACTATTGAGGGCAATGATGCTTCGTCTCTTGGCATTGGACCGTCCCTGTTCTTCATTGTGAAATCGGGAGCAGGGGTCCTTTTCTGAACGGGAGGGGGATTGACCGCTACCCCTGCATGCTGCGTTTCCACCCCACCTTCAGGGGGGGAGTTGGGGGGGGCGGGGATTTCGTTTCCCTCGCTGCCCGACGCGCTTCTTGGAGATCTGACTTGCTGAACTACTTCCGAGTAACTGGGCTTTGGGAGGAGCGTCTCTTTCAACGCATCTAACTCTGACCGGAATTGTTCTAGTGAAATCGCGTTTTTCTGATTTGACACCACGTGTTGGTGTTTCATTCAACTATCGACTTCTGTACCTCATTATACTGTTTGAGGAGCACCGAGACGTCTAGTCACCCATAGAGATTACCGATATTCTATGGAAGTTAGTAACGTAGAAGGTAATATCCCGGAGGGTCGACACTTTATTTACAATGTCTTTCAGGGTATTCTCGTTTCTAGAATTACCTCTATGAGTTGGGAGGATAGCACTGAACAGGGTGTTTAACTATACCCTCGCATGTTCTATTTCTTCTGAATCATAAAAATCATGACAGACAGATACAAGAAGGTCTGATCTAATTTGTCAAATATAAAAAATAACAAAGATACATTTAATACTCATTTTACTATATACAGGGTCGTTACGAAAGTAATGCCTTTATTTTTCAATTTATACTTACTTTATTTTTTTATATATATATATATATATATATATATATATATATATATATATATATATATATATATATATATACACGTCATTACCCATATGAAGTAGATGGCTTTATAAACTTATAAATTATAATCCATAAGAAGCACAACCAGATACGCACACGTTTCAAAAATCCAAGTACTTAAAAGTGCCATTTTGTGCTTTTCGTGAAGGAAATTGATCAATTCGTACATTTCGTGATGCAAATTGATCAATCACAATATTCAAATTGAGTTGAATCGCCCTTTGACGTTCGATAAACAGAACTGGTAATGCACTTAATCGGCGCTGGGACATTGAGTTTCGCAAGTAGGTGGATTACCACAGTAATTAAGTAACGAATTTATAATTATCTAAAATATGATAATTTCAATAAACACTTTTAATTTCATAATTCATCGTAAGAACATATTTTATTCATTAAACATCATTTATTTTCAATCAAACCCTGCTTATAATCAGGGTGGCAAGCAACCTGGAAACCTGGAAAATACCTCGAATTTGATTTTGACCCTGGAAAACCTAGAAAACCTGTAAAATGCCGGGAATTCATTCCTGGGGTTTATAATCATTGCTTATTATATTATAGGAGCAGTAGCGTAGCCAGGGGGGCACAGGGAACAAGTCACCTTCCCCTTACGATCTACGTTACTTAATGTGTTTTCATAATTATTAACATATTAAATATTCGAAAGTGACACACATAATTAACATAAAAATACTTTTTCAAATTTTACCTTCACTATGGGTTACTTCAAATTCACTATTTCAGTCACACATACCTACACAGAATCACAATCAACATTCAACAGTTGTCATGGAGACAATCGGGCATGCACTCCCAACACTCTGACTGCACCAAACAAATAATATTATTATTATATGTAAATGCATTAATAATGTTTCACATATGGTATGGTAATAGAGCCTTTTTTGTCACAGTCGCATCACTGGCATCTATAAGCTGCACGTGCGTAATGTGGACTTGTGTTCCTGAATCATATTTTCTAGCGCATTAATTGAAAATAATTGCTTTATACTGTATTTTTTTTTCCCTCTACATTTATTCACAAATGTTTTAGGTTCCTCTTTTCTTGTCTGCTAATTGCCAATTATTTACTCTACTGCTGTTTATTAGACCGTCTAATAGTGTAAAGGGTGTCAGGAAATGATTGCCCCCCTCCTGTACAGAAGAAACTGAAAGGAATAGAAAAAACAGACAAAACCACGCGAAAGAGCGTTTAATTTTGAATAAAAAACATTGTTTTAATATCGGGTGTTGCCCCCATTTGCAGCTCTGACGGCCATTAATCGACGGGGGTATGATCCCAGAAGTGTCTCAAAGAGATCGGTATCATGACTCATTTCTTCAAGGACTTCGTTGATCTTTGCAGTCATAATTTCTGTTGAATACCGATTCTGAATGGGTTGTTCCAGCATTAAGGACTCCACCCGATCCTTCATGACACACACATTAAGATCGGGAGAATTGCCAGGCCATTCATTATTTCCGAAAAAATCAATGTTATTGTCCTTAAGCAGTTGTGAGTCGCAAGTGCTTTCATACAGGGGGCTTTGTCGTGAAGAAAGGTTGCCTGTTCAACATCCAAAACACACTCGGGGTCTTTCAAAAACGGAATTACATGTTGGGCTAAAATACATTTCGAAAATAAGGCCCATCCCAACTGGTTCCTCTTGGTTTGATAACCCAGATGAGCTTCCGAATAGAGAAACATAATGAAAACAAACACCCACACATGCTGGATTTTTTACTATTTCTCGATACTTCTGGTCGTCTGGGACTTCATCAGGAGTTGTTGCCCAAACCCGATCATTCTGAAAATTTGGTTTTCTGGAGAACATAAACGAAGAATTCATCGCTGACAACCAAGTGAAGGAAATCGTCTTCGTCCATTCCTCAAGATAATCACAAAACCATAGCCGATCTTCAATATTAAGATCACTCTTCCGTGGCTTAGCTATTTCATGCCAAGCACTCAAGCCTTGGCGAACTCGAAATTGATGCACAAGTTGCCGATTGACTATCTTACCACGACGGATAAGTATCTCTTTCGCTACCTCAGAGCAGCTCTTCTTTCGGCGCCGTGATGCAGCAAGCACAATGTCTTTCGATTCTTGAGATAATTTCTCCGGTCTTCCACTCGAAATTCTGTTTCACAATCTTCAGGATTCTTATTCAATTCCTTTTGACAAAGTCTTCTGATCTTTTAATCTCTCAGCCACCCAGTGTCGAGTTATGAAAGTTGCACAGCTTCCTTTGCTTCACGAAATGTGACAGCTCGAATGCGGTCAAGAACTCGCTTTTCTCTGAATCGTCAAAATAGATGATGCCATGGTTTCTGTGGGGAAAAAATGGTAAGAATTAAAATCACAGGAATAGAATATAATGGTTTTTATTCAGATTTTAACGCTCTTTCAAGTGGTCTCGCAGTTTTTATCTATCTCTTCTAGTTTTTGCTCTACAGGGGGGGGGGGGGCAATCATTTCCTGACACCCGTACTGTATTATGTACTGGAGTACTAGATGGCAAGTATACCAAGTCTAAAATATAGCAGTAAGTTTCATTCAATGACACAATCCCCAATTTGCGCAGTTGCAATGGTTCAAGGTGTGCCCCTTATCAAGATCCTGGTTACGCGCCTGTACAGGAGGTCTCTTCCTCGTGCCCAAGCTACACATTATTATAAGAGTTAACTGATCAATTTCTACTGTATTGTTGAGTAATTTGTTTCTTTTTCCAGGAATTAGAAATGTACGTATTTCTGAATTATAAATTAAAAGTCGGTAACCCGCGTTATGATGAGTGGAGCAGAAGTTTTTTCTTTTAATTTCACTTTACACATTGTTGAGAATAGGAATCTATATACAGGATAGCGCAAAGTCGCGCGTCATAGGAATTTTCAATATTAACTATAATATATTATTTTTTCCTTTTAGATAAGAGATGGCTACTAAATTAACAATAGACGAGAGGGTGAGCTTGGTTTTAATATATGGAATACCAGGAACAACAAATCGATGAATCAGTACAGAATTTAAAATCTGTACCAATTCACCGATTTGTAGTACTTGATATTCTATGCATTAAAACCAAGCTCACCTTCTCGTCTATTGTTAATTTCCCAGCCATCCCCTACGTAAAAGAAAAAAAAAATTTTAGTCACCCTGTTATTATTATTATTATTAATACTAGTACAGTTCCCGTCGCTTCGCTGACGGTTAGACAGGCTAAACTACAGAAAAGAACGCAGCCGTGAAAATTTTGAGCTTCACATTGTGTCAACATTTCTGAATCTGGTATCTCCCAAAACCTCCTCACCCCCATTCATGCAACTTGGGGGCTAACCCTCTCCCCCATTACCCCCCCCCTCCCCATTACCCCACCCATCCCCCATTACTGCCCGGGATAAATTTCACAAACAGACAAACAGACAGGCTAAACTACAGAAAAGAACACAGTCATGAAAATCTTGAGCTTCACATTGCCGCCCGTAATACAATTTCTGAATTTTTTCTCACAATTTTTTCTCACAATTTCTGAAAGTGTGACGGACGGACGGACGGACGGACGGACGGACGGACGGACGGCTCTCTTATTATAGTATAGATTATTATTTGCCATTTTCACTTCTCTCACGTGATAAATAAACGGAATTCTATTAATTTTGACCTAAAAGCCTCCACGCTTTCAACGGCATATTCAGATTAGAATACTGTGAATATATTAATATACAGGTTTGGGAAACTGAATCGAACTGGAATCGATAAACTGATAAAAACGATATTATTTTATGAACTGAAATCGAAAAAACTCGAACTAAAAAACATTCTGACAACTAAAATCGAAATTGGAACTGAAATTGAAAAAGAATCGAAAAATGAAATCTGAATTCGAATAGATTAAAAATAACAGTTTTGCGTTTCAGTTTTGAAGAGCATTTGCATCGCAAAAAATATAAATAACGTGAATTATTTTCCTGTTTTTGCGACTTAACATTTGTATGGATTTAAAATATCCATTTATCCTTTAATTCGATGTAGAAAATAAGGCAGCTGAAAGTACGAGAGAGAATGGTTTTAAAAAGAAAGAAAAAGAATTAGGGAGGAAAATTTTTATCCCATATCAAAATACTTTTCAATAATGACTGTGCTCCTTTCGTTCACCTAAGTTTAATCACTCGGTAAGGACGCCTTCAGTTTTTTCAGACCATTAATTTTTTCAGTTCGGCAATAGCTATACTATCTATATCTACGTAAGTGAGTGAGATCATCCGTGGGAATGACCAAACCTCAACTCAAATGTTAATCCTTTGGAATGTTAGTCTAATCTATTATCTATTATTTATATATTTTATACATGTCGTGTGCTTTAAAATTTAAAAAGTGTAAGAATTAATAAAACATTTCGAATTGAAAATTTTTGTTAAACAAAACTTTATGTGAAAGAAATGAAGCGAATAAGTAAAAAAAAAGATGAGTGCTTCGTGCTGATTCAGTTGGCTATAGATGCTTTCATGTTTAATCATACAAAAGTAAAGATAGTTACTAAAAAAATAATATAAATAGTACAAAGAAATTCTAAAAGAAATCTTAAAAAAAAGACTGGAATCGAAATTTAAATTGAATAGAACTGAAAAATATAAAACTTGAATCGAAAAATAAACTCAAATCGAAAAAAATGTGAAAACTTAAATCGAAACTGATATCGATATTTTTGCAAACTTAAACTGAAATCGAAAACTGGACTTAAAAATTTACCCGTTTCCCATCCCTGATTAATAATGTCGTATCAAATATCTAAGTTGTATAAAAAAATATTAGGAAATATAATAAGACTCTGTCAGGTTTTTTCTTATTTTATTTTTAATACAACTCTGGAGAAAGAATTAAAAATATTAAGTTTCACAAGAAATTTATTATTGGTGTTTATGACAATTTTTACATTAAAATATTACACTCAAACCATTATAATATACAAACAAGCCAATTTTCCCTAAAACAGGTGAAGTGAACATTATAAACAATATTAATTATTATTATTATTAGTATATATATATATATATATATATATATATATATATACACACACAGTATATATATATATATATATATATATATATATATAATATATATATATATATATATATATATATATATATATATATATGCAAATTTCCGAGTTTAAAAATCGTAAATAATGTATTGTCAGTAAAGTTTTATGTGATTTACAACATTTCTCTATATTTTTAATAAAAAACATTGAAGGATTGCGTATTAGTGCACCTGCAAAAAACAACAACAATACAGCTCCAAAAATACACTTAACTTATCGGAAAAAGTTCTAAAAGACCAGTCATATTTCAGAGTATTTCTAAATACGTTTTAATTTTATTGGGGAATTTCGGTCCTAAACCTCAAACAAGTTTTGTTTAAAGAATAATATGTCCTACGAAATTATTATTATTATTATTATTATTATTATTATTATTAAAAGTGCAAATCAATAAAATTCTTTATCAGACTCTTCACAAATACAAATAAGAAATACTTTAAATGACATCTATAATTTATCCTAATTTGAGTTTTGAAACTTCGGTCTGAGGCACAGAGACGTTTTCTTCAAGGAGTAATTATCTCCACGAAATCCTTTCCAATTGATGCCATCAGCGTACGAAGTATGATTTCCTTCATACTGATAACTATTTAAGTTGCAGTCGCGGCATGATTTATACCACCATCCACCGCGGAATTTCACTGCACAATTACCTGACCATCCATCGTTGTCTTGATCTTTCGTTGTAAACATTTGACCGTTATGATAAGCGAAAGAGTTCCCGGCGTTTCCAGTATATTCTCCTAAATCTAAGCGATATTTTTTAGTGGCGTCTCCGATGTAAAAGTATTCGTACTTTGCCCAACGCTTTTTCCCCTCGAAGTCCTCAAGAGCCACCCTCAGTTCCATCAAATCATCACTAACGAGAGCGTGAATAGTGTTGAGGCCGAGCCAAAATTCTCCCGTCAGGATGCCGAAACCAAGTTGGTACTCAACCCAATTCCTCATGAAATTTTCTCTCTGTGGAAGAGCGTCGCGACGTTGAATCACGGTCCATCCACCTCCGTCAGTTGTCTGATCACAAAATACGGAAATAGCTTTGTTTTCGCAACAACTGAAAGGGTACACTGTTCGAACCCCGGACTCTTTGTCACCGAGGTTAAAATGATCCGCACAATTACGAGGACGTTTATCAACTTCCTTTAAGTTGTTGGTCGAATTTTGCATTAACTGGGACGGAGTTTCCAAACGTAGCAACAAGGATTCACTTTTGGAATTCTCACAGAGCGCCAGAGTTTGAGACACGCACGTTGGAGAGAATCCAATCTCATCGAGGAGATTGTGAAATGTTGTCATCAAAGATTCCTTCATGTCTCCACGAGCAAAATTGTTCAAGATAATTGTCAGGGTGAAAATCAAGCTTACTAAATTTGTCATTATTGAAGTGGTTTTCTGTTCAACCGTTTCAATCGTTTCAGTGAATGGTTTGTAATAATTTTGTTTGAAATCTGCTCTCATTTTTATACATTTCAGTCTGCTTGTCCTTCCCTAGTTTATCTTCAAACATCAGTCATTCTGTGGGAGTACCCACATTTTAGATAATTTTTCTTCCTTTTTAGTTCATTACTGAAATCCCAACAATGGCCTCTAAACGAGATTACTTTAAAAAATATTATTTCGTTTTTTCGAAATTTATTTATATTTTATTGTCACATTTAAATTATTTTAAAATTGCACTTAAATCACCATTATTGACCTCTATTTCGACTTTAGGGACTTTTAATTTAATATTATCCGATACATTTCTTATTTTGAAATTCCGTTTCGCGTTATTTCAGGTTGATTGATTTGAGGTTACAGTTCCCAACCTGAAAATTTAGAATACACAATATTAAATACACTAAAAAATTATTTTTTAATTGAATTGAATAACCTTTATTAATTAATTAAATAAATACAGTACGTTTACAATTTACAATGACATAAATAATTGTGAAATTGCACTATTTATTTTATTTAATTTGGCCCTTCAGCTTTAGGCTTTACTGGGCTCTTAATTAAAATTAAAAGTTATTATTAATTAATAATACATAAATCATGACTAAGAACTATTAATTAGGGTATTATTATTATTATTATTATTATTATTATACGGGTAAAATAAAACTTTTTAATAGTAATAATCCATATTTTATCTTGTTCGTTCAAAGTTAAACTTATCTAAGGTTTAGTCTGTTATAGATGAAGTAAATCAGTATGATGTAAAGTCTGAGCCCACCTCATTTTCCTCCCTTTATAGAAAGTCAATTGGAAGTGACTCGTTGACTATCGATCGTATAAGCATTTCTGAGTCTATCGCGGGAGATGTCCTCCAGATGAACCCGGGTGACACTCATTTACTGCACTCGTCCGAAATGTTGACTTGCCTTCACTGACCAATCGCCCAGTGACATACCTTCAATCAAGGAAGGAACCTCAGAAGGATAACGCTCTTATCTACCCAAGTAATAGGAAGGGTAAAGAGAGCTTTGTATGTTTATGTGGTCATGTACAGCTTTGTAAGGAAGCTCTCTGAGGAGATGTATTATATAACTAGTTGTTTAGACCTTTTCAAAGAATGAAACCTAATTAGTACAGTACGTCCAATTTGACACGTGATCATCTTCGAAATTCTTTCTGCTGCTCAGCGACCATAAGCATTATTGTAACCTTGAATGCTATCTAATGACAAAGATGTTTGGGGTTGTTCAGTATTTGTAACTACTAAGCTGATATGACGGAGGGGACCTATAATTTTCAGTGGGATCGAACCGCTATCACACGTAGGGACTAGAGAAGAACGTTTATCTTGTTTTAGCATTTCTTGCTGTGCTGCCTGTTTCAGTAGATATTTAACGAATGAACCAACCAACCACTGTTTGTACCTACTGAGGGAGTCCTAATCTAATACGGCCTTCGAAGCCTACAGCTATGGTGGAAAGTTTTGCATCACCTTGGAATTATTTGGAATAAGATAAATATAAAAAAAATTATCCATAAACATCAATGAAGTATGTTGAAAATTGATTCGTATATTCGATTTACCATGTCATACTTTTTTATTTTCGGCAGTTTTTCGATAAGTAAATTTATTCTAAAAAGTGACATCAAACTTAATACATGAATGACACATCATTATTCAGGAAAATCCCACAAGTTTCATTTAACTTTATGAGCCAAACTTAAAAAGTTCCTGGGTGATGCTAAACATTTGTTCATAGCTGTATATATAGTTTTTTTTTAATGCAGGAAAGAGGAGCCAAGGACGAATACTGCCATAATCACTTTTTCTGATACTTTTTTTCAGTCTACTGGGAAAATACAACAAAATGTCTTGTGTATTTAATTTAATCTCTGACAGTGACGTGAGTCAAGGCGACACCTTGTACTCTTGTAGATATTCCTTTCATCGGTCTCTCTTCACACGGAGGTCAAGGTGGCGGTTCCACCTCAGCACCTGGCCTGGTGGAGGAAAGAGTTGCTCTCTTGCGACCTCCATCGCACATAGTTAGGCGTACCCGGTTCATGAGGAACCAGTGATGTAGTCGAGACCACCAAGTCCGAGACCGAGACCGAGACCGAGACCTGATCCTGTGAGACCAAGATCGAGACCGAGATCAAAGGTTCGAGATCGAGATCTACCTTCCGAGATCGAGACCCTTAAAATTCGAGACCGAGATCGAGATCGAGACCAAGCTCATGCCCTTTCAATTTGTTTTACACTACTATGGAAATTAGACTATGTTAAGTATATTAATAAACTAATAACTACTTTCTCAGATGTAGTGTGTTGAATGCAAAAAGTGTAGCCTATAAATTAACAAATGAATATATATATACGTACTTTTTATTTATTTACTTCTTTTATATCTGTTACAGAAAGTTTAATGAACGTACCCACTACCCAGTTTGACTTGTGCATTTATTTAAAGCATGATAAGTACTCATTACACTTAAGGAACATCAGCATGCTCAGAAGATCTGCTGAAGTTCGACTTCTGTGGGGCCTCATTATTATGCCTCCATGGCTAAATACACGCTCAATTGGAGCACTAGAGGCAGGCACTGTTAAAACAGTCATGGCAATATTGGCCACTGATGGGAATTTATCCCTTTTCTGGTGCCAAAACTTTATTGGAGAGCAGTTGTCTAAAATATGAGATTCATAAAATGGAATACAAAACTAAACTACACACTGTCACTAACAGCACGTGCCAAAAACTGATTAGGAAACAAATTTACAAAATAAATTCAGCTTAAGGGGAGGTGTGGCGTGATAAAAGATCCGCCGTGACATCATTGATGACGTCATTTTTTAACATTTACAATTGGCAATTGAGATTTGTTCTACGAATCAGTACGTTGTAAATATAAGTGATGTGAAGGGTTGTTGAGTTATTCTATGCTTTATTGAATTTATCGGTACTGTTTTCTTTATGCTGTATTTCTTGCATTATTTTTGTGTGAAGCATTTTATTTTTTCAAATACATATTGGATGGGAGGATAATCGTTTTTATCATGCCACAGAGGTAACACTAAGTGGCCTTATAATATATACTTATATATATAAATATGTATAATTCTCTATTTAGTGTTTCCATTTTCAATAAAATTAATCTGACGGAGGTAAATTTTTTTGTAGCGCTAACCTAAAAAAATTCAGACCCACACTCCCCCGCAAGACAAACGTGGCAACTCAAAACAGGGTGACTGATTAGTGAATACCTAGAGTCCCTTACTTTTACAAACTTTCATAAACATTCTGAATTGTGTCTGTTCAACCAAGCCACCATCATGAGTATGCCAATAACATGTATTTTTCATTACGGTCTCGAGAGGTCTCGAAAGGTCTCGGGGAGAAAAACGGAGACCGCGTCTGTCGAGACCGAGATCGAGACCGAGACCTAAATAGCGGAGACCGAGATCGAGATCGAGATCTGCAAATTGGGTCTCGAGATCGGTCTCGAGACCGAGACCGGTCTCGAGACCTACATCACTGTGAGGAACCATACCATACTTTTACTATTTTATATATTATGGTATATATTATGATGCATCTCTCTCCTTCTTTCCAGTGAATATAGATTTAACGTACAGGTTGTTTCAAAAGTCCGGAACCAGAGGAAATATTTGAACTATATATAGGGTGTTTATAAAGTCCCTATCTATTTCAGTGAAAATGTAGCAAAAACGGTAAAATTCAATAACAGTATAATAGAAGGAGTACATTTAATGAATACTTAAGCATATGATTCTACATGAGCACCATCAGTATCTCTACAGAGTTCGAATCTGTCAGCAGCATTGCGGAACACATTTTGGAGCATGGCAGGGTTTATTTTTGGAACTGTTGTTACGATACGAGCAGGTAAATCTTGCAGATCTATAACCCTCATTTGATAGACGTTTGATTTCATAAATCCCCATGCAAAGAAATCCAAGGGCGTTAGGTCAGGAGATCGAGCCGCCCAGGGCCTGTTGCCTCCACGTCCGATCCACCGATTTGGAAATCGTTCATTTAGGTACTCCCGAACAATGTTTGCGTAATGACAAGGTGCCCCATCTTGTTGAAAGACGACGGTGTTTAAAATGCCATCTGAATGAAGCTGGGATATTTACGTGTTCGTATCGTGACAGCAGTTACAAAAATAACCCCTGTCATGCTCCAAAATGTGTTCCGCAATGCTGCTGACAGATTCGAACTCTGTACAGATACTGATGGTGCTCATGTAGAATCATATGCTTAAGTATTCAGTAAATGTATACCTTCTATTATAGTGTTATTGAATTTTACCCCTTTTGCTACGTTTTCACTGAAATAGATAGTGAATTTATAAACACCCTGTGTGTGTGTATATATACAGGATGTTTCAGGTCGACCCTAGAAATATGGAAATACTGTATATATTAATTACAAAATTACTACGACAAACTTCAAATACCAAATATCAAACACAAACTACAAATTCCGCTAATTCCATATTTGGTTAACTTTGGTTTTGCTTCCGCTCCAATTGTTCATTCTGACGAAGGTCAACCTTGTCGCTTCAGATAATTAAAGAATAAATATATATATATTCTTTAAATAAATATATATATATTATTATTATTATTATTATTATTATTATTATTATTATTATATAACTTTGGTTAACCTTGGTTTTGCTTTCGCTCCAATTGTTCATTCTGACGAAGGTCAAGCTTGTCACTTCAGATAATTAATTAAAGAATAAATATTCCTATGATTTCGGACTTGTGTTTCAAAAGTCCGGAATCATAGTAAATATTTGTAGTTGATGAGAAGAAAAGCCTTTGATTCCACTCGGTCAAGTACAGCTGTGTGGGTTGAGCGACTTCACACATGAGAAGCGTACTCCGTACAGGGGCGGACAAGACCACTGTACAGAGACAACAACTGAGTGGAGATGAAGAAACTGCAGACCTGGTACAGTACACCTAACCTCTTAGAAGCTCTTTCAGAAAGACAGTATACGAGATATTTTTAGGAAAGATCACGAGAAAAGGGAACACGACGAATGTTAAGAGAAGAGAAAGGATTGCGTTGTGTATTGTTGAAGGGGATAGATGTGTGTAGGATTATGACGAGTAGACAGATGAAGAAACTGAGGTTTTGAGGCATTGAAAGCCACAAGGTTTTCTCTGTCCCAATCAGAGATAGTAGAAAGATCGGAGGTCAGGTGCATCATAGCCGTCCCACGCAAATTATGAAGTGACTGTTGACAGGGACGCTTTGTAAAGCAGGTGGAGAAGTGAAGAGTGGAATCATCGGTTTAGCTGTAGATAGGACAGGAAGTGCAACTTAATAGATCATTGATGAATAAAAGGCAAAGAGTGGGGTGGCAGGACAGAACCCTGAGGAACACCACTATTAATAGCTTTTGAAGAACAGTGGTAATCTACAACCGCAGCTGTAGATCAGCCAGAAACGAAATTAGAGATGAAGGCACAGACAGAAGGATAGAAATCGAAGGAGGGCAGTTTCAAAATTGAAGATTTGTGCCACACTCTATCAAAAGCGTTTGATATGCTAGCGCAATAGCGAAGGTTTGAAAATCCGAAAGGAGGATGACCAAGAGTCAGAGAGATATGCAAGAAGATTGCCAGTAGAGCGTCCCTCACGGAAACCATGTTGACGATGTGATAGATAATTGTGAGAATCGAGGTGCTTAAGAATCTTCAGATTAAGGATACACTCAAAAACTTTAGAAAGTCAAGAAATCAAAGTAATTGGACGATAGTTGGAGGGTTGAGAGCCCTTTGGTCTTTTGTGAGAAATCCGCAATGAATTCTTTCTTGCTCCGAATGAAAAGTCAATTATATTCAGTAGAAATGTCAATCGACAGGTTGAAGAAAATTCCCAAACGTCCTCGTAACTGTCAAAATCTTTTTGATTTTGGTGACAAAGGTTTTTTTAAATTTTAAGTCAACCTCAAATAAACAGAAAAGGAATTTCAAAATGAGAAATGTATCGAACAATATTAAATTAAAAGCCCCTTCAGGCGAAATAAAGAGTCCAATAATGGTGATTTAAGTGCGATTTTAAAATAATTTAAATGTGACAATAAAATATAAATAAATTTCAGAAAATAACGAAATAATATTTTTTAAAGGAATCTCGTTTAGAGGCCATTGTTGGGATTTCAGTAATGAACTAAAAAGGAAGGAAAAATTATCTAAAATGTGGGTACTCCCACAGAATGACCGATGTTTGAAGATAAACTTGGGAAGGACAAACAGACTGAAATGTATAAAAGTGAGAGCAGATTTCAAACAAATTTATTACAAATTATTCACTGAAAAAGGTTGAACAGAAAACCTGCTCCAATAATGACAAATTTAGTAAGCTTGATTTTCACCCTGACAATTATCTTGGCGAACAATTTTGCTCGTGGAGACATAAAGGAATCTTTGATGACGGCATTTCACAATCTCCTCGATGAGATTGGATTCTCTCCCACGTGCGTGTCTCGAACTCTGGCGCTCTGTGAGAATTCTAGAAGTGAATCCTTGTTGCTACGTTTGAAAACTCCGTTGCATTCAATGCAAAATTCCATCAACAACTTAAAGGAAGTTGATAAACGTCCTCGTAATTGTGCGGATCATTTTAACCTCGGTGACAAAGAGTCCGGGGTTCGAATAGTGTACCCTTTCAGTTATTGCGAAAACAAAGCTATTTCCATATTTTGTGATCAGACAACTGACGGAGGTGGATGGACCATGATTCAACGTCGCGACGCTCTTCCACAGAGGGAAAACTTCGTGAGGAATTGGGTTGAGTACCAACTTGGTTTCGGCATCCTGACGGGAGAATTTTGGCTCGGCCTCAACACTATTCACGCTCTCGTTAGTGATGATTTGATGGAACTGAGGGTGGATCTTGAGGACTTCGAGGGGGAAAAAACGTTGGGCAAAGTACGAATACTTTTACATCGGAGACGTCACTGAAAAATATCGTTTAGATTTAGGAGAATACAATGGAAACGCCGGGGACTCTTTCGCTTATCATAACGGTCAAATGTTTTCAACGAAAGATCAAGACAACGACGCAACTTCAATTAATTGTGCAGTGAATCACCGCGGTGGATGGTGGTATAAATCATGCCGCTATGCCAACTTAAATAGTTATCAGTATGAAGGAAATCACACTTCCCACGGTGATGGCATCAATTGGCATGGATTTCGTGGAGATAAGTATTCCTTGAAGAAAACGTCTTTGAGCCTCAGACCGAAGTTTCAAAACTCAAATTAGGATAAATTACAGATGTCATTTAAAATATTTCTTATTTGAATTTTGTGAAAAGAGTCTGATAAAGAATCTTATTGATTTGCACTTATAATAATAATAATAATAATAATAATAATAATAATAATAATAATAATTATAATTTCATAAGACATATTACTCGTTAAAGAAAACGTGTTTGAGGTTTAGGACCGAAATTCACCAATAAAATTAAAGCATATTTCGAAATACTCTGAAATATGACTGGTCTTTATGAACTATTTTCCGATAAGTTAAGTGTATTTTTGTAGTTGTATTGTTGTTGTTTTTTGCAGGTGCACTAATACGCACTCTCTCAATGTTTTCCATTAAAAATATATAGAAATGTTGTAAATCACATAAAACTTATATATATATATATATATATATATATATATATATATATATATATAAATATAATTAACATTGTTTAATGTGTTATTTATGTAAGATTTGGCATTGAATAATATGAGGTAGAACATTTGTATTATTTAAAATTGTAAATATCTTTTTAAATAAATAATATTTATCATGAAATGATTTTTAACCCAAATATTTTAAAGGTAAATTTAATGATAATTTAACATTAAGTATTAAACCATTTAATGTAAATATTTTACGATAATGATAAGCTTTATTGGCACGATATAAATGCCATAAAATAGTACAATATTGTTGAAGGTAATAAACGATAAGATAAATTAAACAATACTAAATTTTAAAAAACTAAAAATTAAGACTAAAACAGAACTAAAACTAAAACACGAACTGAAAAGAGTAATAAGAAAAAATTACCCACAAATAAGACAAAGCTGGAAAAAATTTAAACAAAAATATCAACATATACATATATATATATACATATATATATATATATAACAGTGTATATGATAATAATAATTATCATAATGACAATGATAATGTTTAATGGTAGGAGACAGATCCCATAAAACAAATGTACAGTATCCATCCTTACAGACGTAAAGCAGGACTGAAGAATAGATTGAACAGTTTGATTGTCTGAGATTTTAATTCTTCTCATTATACTGTATTGAGCACGTCTTGTTACCTCGGCGATGCTATGACCATTGCGGTTAGCGAACATTTGAGAGGCTGGGCATCTTGAAGTAACTTATGCAGCAGTCTATAGGATCTGTTGTAGAGTAAATTGAGTGTTCTGCAGGACCCTTTTTTATAATTAGCCCAGAATTGCTACCAATAAATATTAGGACACAAAGTACAAAAAAAAAGAGTGCCTTTAGCTTCGCTTGTACAGTAGTAGTTTGCCCGCAAAAGGGAGAGTGCAGAAATGTTACGTAATGTTGCAAGAGTGCCAACCCCCACCCCCTTTGTCGCAAGAGTGCCACCCACCCCCTTTGTTGCAAGAGTGCCACCCCACACAACCCCTTTGGTACAACCCTCCTTTGTTAAAAAAGAAAAAAGAAAAAGAAAGAAAGAGGGGTATGCAACTTGGAGGCGGAGTTCTCCCCCAAGCTATTACCCCCAAAGGGGCAGAAAGGAAGAGATAGCAAGAGAGGAAGAGGGGTATGCAACTTGGAGGCGGAGTTCTCCCCCAAGCTGAACCCCCAAAGGGGCATACCTAAGGGCGCCTCTTTGAGAAGGAAGGGGTTTCCTCACCCCCAAAAGGGGCATACCTATCCTAAGGGCGCCTCTTTGTGGAGGAAGGGTTTCCTCACCCCCGAAAGGAAGAAAGAGATAGCAAGAGAGGAGAGGAGGGTCTTTGCTCGGCGGACTCCCGAGCTCATATGGATACATCGTCCATCATCTGGTCCTTATAGTGCCCCTAAGCAGCCAGTTGGCTGAGTTGCCAGACAACGCCATGTATTTAATTATTATTCAGCCAGTTGCTGCTGAGTTCCCAGATTCGTTATTTATTTGAAATAAGCTTATGTTACAGTTGGCTGAGCTGTCAGCCTCGTTAAAAATCTATTCAATTACTCTATTTTAGAAAATTATAAAACGTGTTCAAGGAATAAATAAAACACCATTACAACGTTCTGTTTATTAATTATTGGATATACAATAGGATATATATATATATATATATGTTAAACACAGACCGTGCATGGAACAAGGAACTCTTCTGGGAAAATTAAATCCACTATAGTCCGAATAAGTAATGGTAAATGACAAATACCATAGTTTTCCTTTTCATGATTTTAGCCCGACGTGGCAACGGGTCTCTCGCAAAGAGATCCCATAAATATAGCTTCCCTCACCAGCTATCTGCAAAGCAGACAGGATCCAGCTTTGGGACATGGATCTAGGGTTTAAAGCAAGCCTAGATCCCTACATTCAGAACCTCTATATAAGTAAAAGACTCGTTGCATTCACGTCGGGTTGAATAAATCAAAGAAAAAGGGGGTACTATTGTATTTTTAGCCAAAAAAAAACCAAAACTTAAACCTCAACCGGGACATTGAGCGTCCACTTTTCAAGGCACGTAACACGTCCGTTTAATATACAAATTCAGAATGGTTCCCTGAGACAATTATATGTTAAACACAGACGTGCATGGAACAAGGAACTCTTCTGGGAAAATTAAATCCACTATAGTCCGAATAAGTAATGGTAAATGACAAATACCATAGTTTTTCCTTTTCATGATTTTAGCCCGACGTGGGCAACGGGTCTCTCGCAAAGAGATCCCATAAATATAGCTTCCCTCACCAGCTATCTGCAAAGCACGTGTTACGTGCCTTGAAAAGTGGACGCTCAATGTCCCGGTTGAGGTTTAAGTTTTGTTTTTTTTTGGCTAAAATACAATAGTTACCCCCTTTTTCTTGATTTATTCAACCCGACGTGAATGCAACGAGTCTTTTACTTATATAGAGGTTCTGAATGTAGGGATCTAGGCTTGCTTTAAACCCTAGATCCATGTCCCAAAGCTGGATCCTGTCTGCTTTGCAGATAGCTGGTGAGGAAGCTATATTTATGGGATCTCTTTGCGAGAGACCCGTTGCCCACGTCGGCTAAAATCATGAAAAGGAAAAACTATGGTATTTGTCATTTACCATTACTTATTCGGACTATGTGGATTTAATTTTCCCAGAAGAGTTCCTTGTTCCATGCACGGTCTGTGTTTAACATATAATTGTCTCAGGGAACCATTCTGAATTTGTGTGTATATATATATATATATATATATATATATATATATATATATGGTCAAATAATAGAACGGGGAATATATAATCATGCAAATCATAGTATTAACTAAATATTAGAAAAATATATATTTATATTAATTATATACAGGGTGTCCCAGAATTAACTATCTATTTCAATGAAATCGGACAAATTTTTTAAAAACACACTTTTATTTATGTTTATCATGTTTAATATGTGTTAAAAATGTATAAATTTCTAAATTTTTTTCATAATTTTATTTTCATAATTTTTTCATTATCTGGTCCAATGAAAGACCGTCTGAAGTCATAGAATGGCAAAGAGACTCTCCAAAAGTTAACGTGTGGCTTGGAATGACCAAATCCAAAATTTATGGCCCATTCTTCTTTGCGGAGCAACTGTAACAGGTACCGTCTACCTTGATATGCTTCAGCAGTTTCTCGAACCACAGCTTCTTGATGATGGCATTCTTGATAATGTTGTGTTTCAACAAGATGGAGCACCATGTCATTATGCTCTAATTGTTCGAGAATACCTCAACAGACGCCTTCCGAATCGGTGGATTGGACGTGGAGGACCTCGACCTTGGCCTCCGCGTTCTCCGGATTTGACACCCCTGGATTTCTTTGCATGGGGTTTCATAAAAACAAAGGTTTATCGCCAAAAGATCAATAGTTTAGCTGAAATTAAAGAACGCATCCGGTTGGCAGTGCGGGAGATAACACCTGAAATGCTTCAAAATGTGTTTCGCAGCGCTGAGGATAGATTTGAAATTTGCAGAGATACAGACGGTGCACATGTTTAAACTTCTCAATAAAGTTTTGACTTATGATTTATAAATCTATTTGTTTTTGTATCATAATTTAATAATAAACACAAAATTATGTCAGTTTTTATTAAATTTGTCCGATTTCATTGAAATAGATAACTAATTCTGGGACACCCTGTATGGTCGTACAAAACATGGAAAATATATAATCATACAAAGCACAGTATTAAACAAATATTAGAAAAATATATAGTTATATCAAATATTAGTACAGGAAAAATATATTTATATTAATTACTATATATACTCGTACAAAACATAGTATTAACAAAAATTTTAGAAAAATATATAGTTATATTATCAAGTTATATTATCAAATATTGGTACAGGAAAATATATACAAAACGTACAATCACATTATTATTACAGTAAAAATGTATATTGTCTTTACCGCCTACGGTGCAAAACGCTAAATTCGAAGGTGATTGACGCTACATCAACATTGCCATTACTCTGCACGATGTGGTAAAACCGCCCAAGCATCACCTCACCGTTTAACTGATACGGCGGTTTATATTCAATGTAAAGGGCTTTCATATCGTTCAATACTATTTTTGTACCCACTTTACACTCGGCAGGTAAGGTGCCCTTAAGCGCTGCTAGAATGCTATCAAAAGCACGCGCAAAAACGTCATCGTCGGGCGTTACCATAAATACAAGTTTATAATCATGCCTTTCCAATCGGGGTTTTTTCTTAACGTACCCAGCTTTTCAATCGTGAACTCTTCTTCACTCGACATAGCGACAATTGAAATAAGAAATTGAAAGTCGCAACGGCAACTATCCACTATATAGAGATACAGTTCTTCGGGATGAACCGTGTAGGCGAGCTCTGCACCGTACCTCTCAAGCGTTTTGTACCAAAGCTCAGGATATTTCGAAGAATCTAAACTTTTTAAATACGCGTCCAGAGTTAGCCCGTTCTCTCCCTGCTCATTCCTACATTCAACAAATCCGTCGAGCAGAGCGGTGTAAGCGTACTCAAGTACTGTATCAAAATAAATCATGTCTGAGATGCGTGTGTCTAATATAGGTTTCAGCTTACGGAATCCAACGATCTCGAACATTCTGTCGGGGATGAAACGGTTCCGTGTAGGAACAAGAACGCCATTATCAGCCGTGTTCTTCCACATCAATCGTATATCAACGCATGGTTGATTGTTATTTACACTCAATGTACAAACAACGGTATATGAGGAGGCTTCACTAATCACCTCTCTTATTATACCTACGTCAGCTGGTATTTTATAGCGGTCCTCAGCCCACCTCTCAACTACCGCGAAGATTTTATGCATCTCCTCAAGATTTAAATAAATAACGTTGCGCTTGCTCGCAGGTCTACTGTTCGTTTCAAGCACACAGTTAATGGTGCCGGTTTCCCGCCTGAACACACGCAACGACTTCGTCACGGAGACGTCGTACGAGGCGTTGAGAATGCTTCTCAAAGGGAGTTCCATCGTATTCATCGAGATGACTATGGCACATCCACTCGGTGCAAGCTCTGAGGAGACTATGAGCCGCGTGAGGCATGCAGGCAGGCAGGAACGGTTCGACGGGCGGTTGACTCACCCTGATAATATGTGAATGGGTTTGTTCGAATTCGTATGAGCCGTGAGGCGTGAGGTGCGATTCACACCATAATCTAATGAAACCTGTGCGGAGCTGACCGAATTGCTGTACCCCATTATACTGAGTAGGCGTTTTGAGAAATTTCCCGGTACAAGAACTAATTTCGGTTTTAACGTTTTATCATTACCACTCCCCCGAATACGCACCAGACAGTTTACCTCAGGGTAAATTTCATGAACTAGGCACATTTTATAATGTTTTATCTCTCCTAAAAATCTTCACACTGCGGGGCGCTGTTAGAGAGAAACATATGTTCATATTTAGGCTTTTTATTTAACAGGCGATACTCATCTCTAAAATCTGTTAAAAACTCGCATAACCCTTTAGCCACAACCTCACTACAAACCTCATCATGATATATATATTAATGTAGTGGTAAAAATACTTAAGATTGTCCATGATAACGAGATTCACATTTTCAGCCGTAGGGTATGAGTAATCGACATGGTGTAGCATGATATAATACCGTTTATCGCACCACTCATCCACAAGGCTCACTATCCATATCTGCTGCTTCTCTTCTGCACGCGTTGTTTCTTTTACTTCACGGTATATGTGAGACTTTATAAAGTTTAGTTCTACAACATACTTTAGTACATCGTCTGTACTGCGAAATCCTACAACCCCCTCGCCAGAATATCCGTAGAGTATTTGAATAGCCTGACCTTTCGTACGATTCAATGCTTCCCTAAAAGAGTCAAAGGAGGCGGGGATAGGGAGTTTTTCAGTATCCACTACATCTACGCCCTTTACTGAATACCACTTCACAAATGTTGAACACGCGATATTAAAGGTGGCCATTTTCTTCTACGCGGGAGAGAATACACGTCTGAGCTCAAGGGTATACAGAGGTCAACTGAGAACGCGGGGACAGAGGTCTACTCAGGCTACGGGGCGAATAACGTCCCCAGTCTTACAGTGGGCGGGGCATAACTTTACTGTACACACGCAAAGTGAAACACAAGTCGATGCACGATTTATTTAATAAACGAAATAATCAGCATGTATATATTTAGAAACCTGTCGATTCGCTTGGTTAAGCGTGATACCCTTTGCCTTCACGATATATTTCGTTTCATTTCCGATCCTTACCCGTACCCCATAGGTTTTAGGTCCTGTTGAGACAAAAGAGTCGGCGTATGCGTTGTCCCCATACTCATCCTTGATCTCAACAGTGAGCTCGCCGAGGAATTCACCAATAGCAGGCATGTATTCACCCTCCATCGCTGTGAATATCATGCTATCTGTATCGGCTTACAAGACTCTCTGCACAAGAGAATGCAATAGACCCCAAAGTTTGATGCGGGCGTAGGCTGTTGTGAAGCTGGCTACAGGAATGTTTGTAACCCTTGAGGTATTTGTGGCCAATTCAGTGTTGTTGTACTTTATTATGTAAGTATTACCTACATTCACGATTTCAATGACTTCTTTATCGGGTGCGTTGGCATAATCCCAGACTTCGCTATAGCTTTGTGCCAAATGGACGTTTCCCTTGCCAGTATTCTGTGCAAATTTTCCCCATAGACTGTTTAGACACAACTTTGCACTAAAGCGCTTGCCAGGATTCTTTACAATTTGGGCGCGATCAAGTTGTATACCTTCGTGGTCGCGGTAACGTTGAATATAGGCAGACTTTTCATCTTCGGTGTCAATTCCTCGCGGATACCTTGATGCCTCAACCTTATCCTTCAAAAATGCGTTTATATACGGTGTGAAAAGGTTGGGTAGCTTCTGAAACCTCCAAACCTCATGTATCTTCAGTATTCTATACCCATGGCGTACGGCTAGGGCCAGCTCAGGACTTGTATATACGCCTCTGATCTTACGCTGGTGGGATGTATGGTTACAATTACCGTTATTCTCTTCCGCACACTTCACGCACAGGGGAAACATGAGCTTATGGTCAATGACGACGGGTAAGATCGGCATCCATAATTCGCGAGGGGCGAGCACGTCTACGAAAGAGAGCCCAAAGTAGCGATCATTCAAATTTCTTGAAAATTCACTGATGGAGGGCAGGTTAGGCCCCACTATTTTTTCAGGAGCGCCCACCGGATACGGGTTTTCTTCATCACGTATGGGTATAAAGAACAGAAGTCGTAGTAGTGAAGTTTCACCCCCTCCGTAGGTGGAAAGTATAGCTTGAAGGGATTTGTGCGTCCACCGAACAAGCTATCACCGCATTTGAGAGGATCCAGTACCATTGAACGTTTGATGGCTCTTATCTCCTCACGATACTGCTCATCGGTTTCCATCCGTGCATCATATTCATGCTCCCACAAGATTCTGTGTGTGAACCGGGCACCTATAAGTTGATCACGGGTGCACGTCCACGCACGGCAGTCGGCAGGAGATCTACCGTGGATATCTCCAGTGATTCCACACTTAGGACAGGGGCATCCATGCAACCAGCAACCGTTAAAGGAGTACACAGTCTTCTCACGAGTGGCACGGTTTTCACTTAGTCCATCAACCCAAAAAACACCACCATTAATCTTAATGGGTACTTCACCCGTGTTGCGGGCATGCTTTATGTATACACCTGTCTGCTGCTGTAGGTGTTTGAGCCAGTAAATAGCCTTGTGGCCGTAACTGCGGGGGTTGTTTCTGTGAATAATGGTTAAGGTTGCTTTAGGCATGAAGTTATTCTTGAACACCGTAAAGCATAGTGAAGCGATGGTGGTTGCGACTTGCAGCGGATCGCATTTGAAACGGACTATGTACATTCTTCTAAAGGCCTGGAAACATACTCTAAGCACGCGCACATCATTCACGCAATAACGTTCACACTCAGCAGCTATATTATAAGGATTACATTCATTAAAACTACCGTAGTATCGATCAAAGTCTTCGCGCTCATCTACACTCATACAATCATAGTTAAAATAATGTTTGGGTGGAAGTAGACCTACATAGTTTAAAGTCTCGCTAGTGAGGAAAGTGTAAGGGAAGTAGCATTTTGATACTTCAGCTGCTACCCCCATCACCTTGGGTAGCTTTGCTAATTTACAAGGCGTGAATAATAAAGTATCTTTAAATTGCACATTACCTCTTAATTGCATCTGTATAAGTTTGTTTCCACTTTTTAAGGGATCACCCGTGAATATCTCGGATGATTCGTGCTCGAGCAGCTCCTATAAAGGAACTGTGTGTCAAATTTTGCCCCGTTATGGGCAAGAATATACACAGTCATTTTTTTGAACTTGTCGGCTAACTCGATAATATAGGACACAAATAGTTTCACAGGGGAATCTCCTGCAGACACCTTAAAAACGTTTGTCCGTTTACCACATTTGGGGCACTCGTCCACAGATCTCCATACACTCGTTGCAGATAGTCTGGCTCACAAGTAAATGTGGAACTACCTCTTTGGTTTCGGCGTTCGTATATGTTTCTATATCGTAGTGTACAGTTATATAAGGTTTGTTTTTAGGCTTTGCGTCTTTCATATAACATACATGTTTTACGCCATCCGCCTTATATTTCTCGTGGCATGTAGAAACAGTGAATTTCGTCACATTTATGCTCAAACTTTCCTCAATTATCCTTCATGTGAAACATGCCACATTCACAGATTCTCATTTTCCTGCACGTGCCATTTGATTTATGGAGTTCAAAACAGTTATTGTTGAAAAATGTGCGTTTACACACATTACAATCCCTCTTCTCAGCTTCAACTACACGGCTTTCATATTTGGGGCTTTTACACTGGTCACATACCATGTGGCAGTCTTTACAATGTTTCACTAAGTCATCTGCAAACTCGAGACACCCCTTACACAAATCATGATGTCGCCCATATTTTCGACTTTTATCATAACTCGCGTAAAGCCACCTTATATTACGGATGGGGAGATATGTTGTACCTGACAGTCCTAAAATAAGTAGGGGTCTTGTACGATCTCTCACACTGCTTTTAAAAACATACACAGTCCTACGACTATCATCCATACCAAATACAACTATACGGGCATTCATTTCCTGTTCAACCCTTCTCAGCTCTTCAGGACCCATATTACAGTCAAATTCAAGTTCACAGTTTACAGCTAGTTTACGGGCACGTTCCACGATCGTGGGCAGCCAAATTTTTTGGGTCGGTGTATTTAGCACAGTAAACATTAGGGTGGATTGATTTTACATTTTTTTCGATTTCCATATTCTAATAGAGTCAAAAACTTGCGCATGCATGAGAAAATAGCCTCTGCAAAATCTTAGCTTCATAGGTAATCATCTTCTGCCCCCGGCAGAGCGATGAAAATCATATTTTAGTAGTCAAAAACGTATTTTTAAACCCTAGCCTAGAGTCATAAAATTTTGCGTGTGTGTTATTTCATGCCTAAGCAACGATATAAATGCTATGGGAAATATATAAATGCATTATTTAAGACAAAGAGCCGATCTGAAAATATAAATGCTATGGGAAATATATAAATGCATTATTTAAGACAAAGAGCCGATCTGAAAATATGTATATACATATTTTCAGATCGGCTCTTTGTCTTAAATAATGCATTTATATATTTCCCATAGCATTTATATCGTTGCTTAGGCATGAAATAACACACGCAAAATTTTATGACTCCAGGCTAGGGTTTAAAAATACGTTTTTGACTACTAAAATATGATTTTCATCGCTCTGCCGGGGCAGAAGATGATTACCTATGAAGCTAAGATTTTGCAGAGGCTATTTTCTCATGCATGCGCAAGTTTTTGTCTCTATTAGAATATGGAAATCGAAAAAAATATAAAATCGATCCACCCTAGTAAACATACGTGCTAGACTAATGCTATAAAGCCGCAAACACGATCGACGTTTACATGCCGTCTATAAATAGTTTGAGAATTGAAGTTAAGAGTGTAAGGTGTGGCACTATGACCCGCAACACGGAATACACGATCAATATTTACCGTGAAGTTGTCCATATTGAATGCTATACTACTTTGGGCGGCTTGCATTATACGCGCTAATATATATTCTACATCTTCAGCAGCCAAACGTCTAAATGGCACTACCATCCAAAAATCATCTACATCGTTATCATCTGAGCCGAAACCGAAGGACAGACTCGTCCTGACTTCACGCTCGTCGCGGTTCTGAAGGGCAAACTCTACAATGCGCTCTAAACGCGACGTAGCCCGCGCTTAATTCCATTGTTATACAGGATCTCGGGTCAACCCTGACTATATACCGATTTCTAGTCAAGGCTGGGGTCTGGGTTGCGGAGCGCACCAACTCAAATGTTATATCATCCTCAACAGAGTGAGTCACCGCTGGGGAGATGGACGAGTGCCTATAGTGGACGATGTGGGGTTTGCGCCGTAAGACGTTGAGGGCTGCGGGTCTATTACAGCAGATTGTACAGAACGGGTGGGGGCTGTGGAGGAAGTACAAGGGGTCGAGGAAGCTGATGTAGGGTTGGTAGCGTAAGACGTTGAGGGTTGGGGTTGTACCGCGGATTGTCCATCAACCGGCGCGTATTTCGCGCGCTTTATACCTGACGTGGAGGACTCTTCAGCGTGTCGCCGCTTTGAGCGTGCCGCCGTTGAGGGTATGGGCCCTGTAGATGCACGGCCAATGGATTCACCCGTGATGTCGATGATGGTGGGGTGTACATCGTCGTCATTCACGGTTCTGTGGAAGAAGAAAACAAAATATAAGGAGCAGAACTCGTTATTTGTGATATTCTGTAAATGAGTCACTTAGGGGTGTGACGTGTTAGAAATGGATGCTGTAGAAAAATTCAGATTCACGAACCCATCCACATGTATTATATCTGGACCTACAGGATTATGTAAGGTTGTCACGTTCGGGAAATAAATTCGCGAAGGGTTTTGAGGAAGAATGGACACGCGAGATTTTTAAAGTTAGAGCTATGAGGCCTAAAGGCGAGATAATGATGTATTACGTTGAAGATTTGAATGGGGAAGAAATCTCGGGGGGTTTTTACCGCGAGGAACTTCAGAAAGTAGCATTTAATTTAGGAAAAAACGTGTTTAAAATTGAGAAAAATTTAGGGAGCAAAGGCGCAGGAAAGATGTACCTGGTGAAGTGGTTAGGTTATCCAGAAAGCTTCAATACCTATATAAAAGCCGATGCAGTCATGAAGCTTAATTAGTATGCAGCATGGCTCCCAACCATTTCTACGTCACACTCCCGTCCTCCTCATCCCTGTCTATGCACCCTAACAACACATTAGCCAACTTTGTAACAGAACTCCATGGACCCATTGATTTGAGTCGTGATTCGTATGAGATGGGGGTATGTGAAATTCAGCTGGACACCGTCTTTTTAAATATTGATTATAAAGACGCCGTTTTTACAGTTCTTAGACACTGTGACGAGTGCGCCAAAGCCGGGGTAACTCGGGACGAAACTATACGCATCGCCCGGACTAAGGTCGCACAGTTGTTCAGTACACCTGTGACACTAGGCCCGGGTCACTATGGTTCGGTTGAAGATGTTGTGAGGGACTTAAACATATGTTTAAAAAACTCGCACCTTACGAATTATTTAATATACGAAATCGTAAACAGAGGAGGCGCTGCACATACTCTAATGCTAAAATCAAAGGCTAATAGAAATCTTAAAGACGGAAGAGAGTTCAAAATTATAACCGAGGGGCGTTATCGAGCAGCCTTCCAAAGAGACACCTATCACGTGGTACCGGATGACTTGTCCCGCTTAATGTACCAGCTGAAGATGGAGAAAATGGCTGAAGGCCCTGAGCCGCCAGAAATGTGCTATATTTATAGCAATATAGTAGAACACCAATTTGTTGGGGACACCCAGGCCCGCCTGGTACGCATTGCACACATCCCCAACCATAGAGGCAGGGGTTTGAGTATTTATTACATATGACAGGCCCCATTATGTGAATGTCACAACTAATCTAATAACTAATATCTCAATATATATAAGAACGGTGTTGGGTAAAAATTTCCCGTTCGGTGACGGGAGCTTGACAGTGAAGCTGCACTTTTGCCGCACTGAGTTATAATTATCAGAAAACCATTCACGGTGTACCGGAGTGTGAGATATCAGCGCGCAGCGGCCTTCGGGCCATTTTTTCATCCATACTGCGCACAG
Organism: Bathynomus jamesi; assembly: GCA_023014485.1. Classification (NCBI taxonomy): domain Eukaryota; kingdom Metazoa; phylum Arthropoda; class Malacostraca; order Isopoda; family Cirolanidae; genus Bathynomus; species Bathynomus jamesi. Next base: position 129,272 of record JAJOZX010007674.1, read on the forward strand.
CTGTCCCACTATTGAAGAGGGGGGTCAGGTACCTTGGTAGGAAGGCCTTACAAACAGGATTTAACGCGGCAGAAGAAATGCTCGCGGGTACTAAACCTAAAGAAGCTCTAAAAAAACATTTAAGGCGTACGGGGGGTGAAATCATCAAAGATGCGAAGAGGAAAATGCGTGGCGAAGGAAAGAAGAAGAAGAAGAAAGGGGTTGCCAACACATGATGTAAAGAAGAGGGCTGCTAGGAAGAAGAAGGGAGTGCCATCACTAGTGTAAAGAAGAAGAGAGCTGTTATGAAGAAGGAATCACGTGGTGTTAAACGTAAAAGGGTGCCAAAAAGGAAGTGTTCTAAGCGTATGAAACCTATGGTTGATCATTTTTTTAACTGATATAAACTGAGGAAGCTAGTCTCACGAATCATAGATTGTTTAACAGTCGTCGCGGGAGGTTGCACTGTTTCTAACTCACCATGGCACGTTTCATTCATCCTTGCAGTTCACAGTGCTGTAAATCGGAGCTATCCCTCTTTGATTTGCCTCCAACTCAAGTATCTATTGAGCACAGTGACTTTATTACAATTAATCCTTTGAACACGATTAGTTCACCCATTGCCCCTATAGAATTCGTGATACCCAGCTCAGGCCAATACTTTTTTGATCCGGGCTGTATGGACATGTATACTAAACTACGCATAGCTCATTCTGACGGAACGGACTGCGATGATAATTATGCTGCATACCCCGAAACAAACTTTCTGCACACCATATTCAGCCAGTGTGACGTATATTTAAATCAGACTAACATCTCGGCAGGCACGGGGTATTACCACCTACGATCGTATCTGGAAAAGGTCCCTAACTTTTCAAAAGAAGCGAAGGATACCTTTTTATCTGCCGAGGAGTATTACCACACTAAAGATGAAGATGGAATAAAGGATAAATTTAAAAATTCTAAAAAAAAGATATATGAATGTTTTAGACGCTTGCACACGGACTTTACATTCCAGGAGAAGTTACTTATGAACGGTGTTGATATGAAATTGAAACTTACCCGCACAAGCCCTGAGATCTGTATAAATCTGGGCGCTGACCAAGAAGTAGGCGCGAAACCTGTTGTGATCCATATCATGGAGGCATATTTGTGTATACGCCGAGTGAAGCTAAGTTCCGCGAAACATATAGAAATTGAGAAAGAACTGTTACACACCACAGTGAAATACCCAATTAACATGGTACAGATCAAACTGTACACGATCCCCACAGGATTGACATCGAAACAGATAGAAAACATCGCTCTTGGAGTACTGCCTAAAAGGATTTTAATTGGGATGCAAGACCACACTTCGACGAATGGGGATTATAAAAAGAGTGCCTTGAGGTTTGAAAATTTTGGACTTAAAAATATCACTTTATATATCAATGGCGTCGCATTGGGTGGGACAATGAATATGGACTACTCGTCAGGTGTTATGTTCCCGCTCTGAGCGAGAGCATACAGCGGTTCAGCCCATAACACAGGGGTGTGTGACGAACTGGGAATCGGCCTAACACAGAAAGAATTTGTGGAACAGTTTAACATTTATTCATTTGACCTTACGCCTGACTTAACCGCGGGGGTAAACACCCATTTAAACGCCCAGCAGACCGGTACGGTGGCAGTACGTTTGGATTTCGCCAAGCCTACAGACGCGCCTATTAGTGTACTAATGTATCTAGAAACACAGGCCCAAATAGAGATGGATCGTTTCTGGAATATAAGCACAGATTTTTAAAATGGACGCAAATACCCTCAAGAGAGTGGTGGAAAGTGACTGTTTCGCGCGTTCCAAATTTATCGGGTTTTTTGCAAAGAATGAAATATTGATGCCACCTAGCACGAGAAGCTGGCACGGTGCAATCGTTAACACCGACACTGGGTGGCCAGGGAATTCACTGGTTTGCTCTTTATTTTGAAACTAATGAAAGACTATACTACTTCGATTCACTCGGGCTCCCCCCATGGAACGACTCGACAATCGTAAATTTTATCGCGCAATTACGTGTGCCTGAGGTAATTTGGGCCCCATATCAACTTCAAAGTTTTTATAACGAGACCTGTGGGTTATATTGTATATTGTTTCTCTTGCATATGTCTCTCGGGAAGGGATTTATGAATTTTTTAAATTTATTCGATTTGTCTGACACAAATATAAACTATAAATATGTATGTAGACAGATAAAAAAAAATTTCCACATGTTGGAACCCCTGTAAGCCCTATATTGTGTAAATCTGTATATACATTTGTAACAATAAAGAATTGGGCGCTGCCCCTTTTGTACATGTTTAATAAATGAAAATAATGTTGTGTTTGTTAATATCCTAAAAAGTACTTACATAATCTCTGCGGTGATAGCGCAATCGGATGAGTTGTTGGCAACAACACCATGACATCTGGCCCACTAACTGTTGTGGAGACCACTTCATTTGCCACCCTTTCTCCAAAAGTTTTATAATCTCTTCTAACTCCGTTTCGTCCTGTAAAATAAAGATAAAATTATTTTTAAAAACGAATGCACTTCTTAAAACTAGCTCTACAAGAAATATAAACAAGCCGTGTGTATATATATATATATATATATATATATATATATATCCGGAAATAACGAGAAGGAAGCAGCGAATAACTAAAAATGTTTTACAACTATAGCTGCCATTTATAAGTTATTTCCGATTGAAACGTTATAAACGAGAACAAGAAGTGGAATTAGACAGCCAATTATAATTGAGAAGTAACACAAAGCAACTTTCAAAGCGGTTAATATGACATCTCGTCAATGTTTACGTGCTATCAAATCAAATTTGAAAACGCGCTTATTTCAATTTGCCTATAAATAAAAACACTTACAGCATCTCCTCCTCTATGATCCGGCACTCATCATTCTGTCCCGATACCACGACGTCTGAATCATGGGGATGGATGGGGGTGGTGCCGCCATTTCGTCAAAAGTCGCTATAACGCGTCCTAACTCGGATTCACTCCAGCAGGTAAAATAAATGTAATGAAGTTGGCTGCGAACAACACGTTTCGGGAAAAATAGTATCAAAACTAATAAATAAATGAGATTTGTTTGCGTTGAGAGAACCTGTCCACGGTTAGGTTAAATTGAAATTATTTCGCAGTAATTTGACGAGAAATACACACAATGAACACAGATTTAAAATTAAAAACTGTCGAGAGTTGATATATATATATATATATATATATATATATACTGAATATATGGGCACAAACATTAATTAAACACGACTTCCAAAAGACTTATTACAACGTTACAAATTATTTACATTTCACAGGATTCTTGAATGAGGGTTTAGTCCACTGCTCCATTAATTTCATCAAAGTTCTGTGACGAGAAAAGTCTGTTCTGGTCTATTGCACTGAATAATAGGCGTGTGGTTTGGTTGTAATAATCGTTATCACCAATAAGATCAGGTGAATCGTAAAGCTCAGCCATGACTCGTATGATACAATAAGTAACGTGAAACTGGCTCTAAGCGACGAGGTGCCCCATTTATAATGGGTACGCCCCTCCTACAAGCGGAGAGCCTTGTCTCCTATTGGGTCACTGGTGGACTAGGGGTGTTGTTTTAGGACTTGTGGCGGTCATTTTCGGCCAATCGAGAGCATATCACCTTTTCAAAGACAATCATTGGTTGTCCCACGAAAGGTAGGGCGAGGTTTAGGTATATGCATGTTGAAAAACAAGCTCTTTCAAGTATTCCTGGACGGTGATTGGCACACCGCCGTCAAAACCTGGGTGGAGCTTCATACCCTTTGTAGGAAATACTCGATCAAACGGTATACAGGAATCTCGAAATTTTTTTTTTTTATTTCCACAATGATCTCATCTGTATCGGTCCACTGTATGTTGGGGTCCTCGACAATGAACTCTTTTCGGTGAGATGATGTGAAAGCGTGAGCAATCATTCCCTGACGAATTTATTTCTGATTCGGTTTCCACGTTAAACTGTAGGTCTAGCATGGTGTGAAAACCTTAATCTTTGTCAAAATGAGCAAATCGGCGAGATGTTGTGAAAGTGAGCAATCATTCCCGCCGAGGTGTATTTCTAATTCCACGTTAAACTGTAGGTCTAGTGTGGTGTGAAAACCTTAATCTTTGTCAAAATGAGAAAATCGGCAAGATGTTGTGAAAGTGAGCAATCATTCCCTGACGAGATGTATTTCTGATTCGGTTTCCACGTTAAACTGTAGGTCTAGCATGGTGTGAAAACCTTAATCTTTGTCAAAATGAGCAAATCGGCGAGATGTTGTGAAAGTGAGCAATCATTCCCTGCCGAGGTGTATTTCTAATTCCACGTTAAACTGTAGGTCTAGTGTGGTGTGAAAACCTTAATCTTTGTCAAAATGAGCAATTCGGTGGGTTGATGTGAAAGAGATGGCAATCATTCCCTGCCGAGGTGTATTTCTAATTCCATGTTAAACTGTAGGTCTAGTGTGGTGTGAAAACCTTAATCTTTGTCAAAATGAGCAATTCGGTGGATTGATGTGAAAGAGATGGCAATCATTCCCTGCCGAGGTGTATTTCTAATTCCATGTTAAACTGTAGGTCTAGTGTGGTGTGAAAACCTTAATCCTTGTCAAAATGCAATTCGGTGGGTTGATGTGAAAGAGATGGCAATCATTCCCTGCCGAGGTGTATTTCTGATTCCATCTTAAACTGTAGGTCTAGCATGGTGTGAAAACCTTAATCTTTGTCAAAATGAGTAATTCGGTTCGTTGATGTGAAAGAGATGGCAATCATCCCCTGCCGAGATGTATTTCTGATTCCATGTTAAACTGTAGGTCTAGTGCGGTGTGAAACGCAAACTGGTAGTTCAGCCTTCTATTGGCTGATGAATTAAATACATTGCGCTATCTGGCAACTCAGCCTTCTATTGGCTGATGAATTAAATACATGGCGTTATCTGGCAACTCAGCCAATTGGCTGTTTGGGACTCTATAAAAGGCGGCGTATGGCAGAAGACTCTCATAAGAGCTCGGGCAGCCGCCCGAGCAAGAACCTCTGGTCCTTTCTTTTTAATGGCCCTTTGGGTAGTGAGGAAACCCCTTACAGTGGCCTTACACCCCCATAGAGGCCTCTTAGGTTAGGTATACCCCTTTGGGGGTTCAGCTTGGGGGAGAACTCCGCCTCCAAGTTGCATGCCCCCTTGCAACCCCATTTTGGGTTGGCAACAAAGATTGGCACTCTTCTTCCTCTTTCTCTCTCTCTCTCTCTTTCTCTCTTTCTGGCCCTTTGGGGGGAATAGCTTGGGGGAGAACTCCGCCTCCAAGTTGCATGCCCCTTGCAACTTCATTTTAGGTTGGCAACAAAGGCCTGTAGTCTCTCTCTCTCTTTTTTTCTTTTTTCCCAACAAAGGGGGATGAGGTGGCACTCTTGCAACAAAGGGGGGTGGGGAGGTGGCACTCTTGCAACAAAGGGGGTGGGGGGGTGGCACTATTGTAACATTACGTAACATTTCTGCATTCTCCTCTTTTGCGGGCATACTACTTACAGTATTTGAAGTTCCTTATAATCGTGTTTGCTTGAGCACAGTTGAATCACGATAATTACAAGGAAAATTATGTTAAATTATCAGGTAATAAGATTGTAATATTAAGAAGCTATTCATAAAAAAAATAGCTTCATTATTTTTAACTAGAAAGTGATGTACTGCCAGTGAAGAAGTTATATTGTATATACTGTACACCAGGGGTGTCCAACCTTTTTTCATTAAGTGCCACATTTCAATTAATGACCCACACCGAGGGCCAGTGTGCAAATTTTAGATAAAATTTTATTTTAAAATTAAATTTTATTGAAAAAAATATGACATTAGATAATAAATTTTCAGTAGCCGTCAGCCGGGCCTAATACAAATCTTTGGCAGGCCGCAATCGAGCACGCCACATACACGTTCGACAACACCAGTATATACCATTTCCATTCTTTCCAACTTCACTCAAACGCCTCTTACTCCACATTCGTTCTACAACTAAGTCATTTCAATTCAACACAATACAAATTAACTACAAACCAAGTCAAATCCATCACCTCAAAAACATTAAAAAATAATCACATTTTTAAGCAATTTTAAATTTTAATTTCTAACAAACCAATTTCACCATCGTACAATTGCTGAATCTCTCTTCATAAAAAACAAACATCAACTTAACATATACAATTTAATCAAATTACAAATTTCTTAATTCATGAAATAACATTTTTTTCCACTCCTGATTATAAAACACACACACACACACACACACACACATATATATATATATATATATATATATATATACATATGGGATGAATTTCACAATTAAACACGTGAAATGAATGAATGCTGCAAACCCACAAGGTAAAAGAAAACGATTCCAAGGTCTTTCGTGTATTCAGAGCTACACCTCGTCAGGGAATGGCGAGCTGGTGTAGCTATGAATACACGAAAGGCCTTGGAATCGTTTTTCTTTTTCCTTGTGGTTTGCAGCATATATATATATACTGTATATATATATATATATATATATATATCTTACTAACACTACTAATACTAATATATCTTACTAATGCTACATCACAAATATCTTCACCTCCAAATTTAAATATTTTACATCTTTGATGATGTCTGAATTATACAGACGAAATTTCCCATTATATATGAGCCGCTCCGGACCATAACCTACCAAGCGCCAGTGGGACCAGAATTGAGTTATTTATACTACTATATTCCCCCACCCTTCCTCTATTCCGTGAGTGAGTCAGGGAGCAGATTGTGGAGCTGTACGTATGGTCGAAATCAATCAAATATCGTTATTGGTTAAAAAGTGATGGCATTTTGCAAGTTGACAAACTTTAACTACATTTTTCTCCGTTTTGAATTTTGGCGCTTGGCACCTTGTGCTCCGGAGTGCCCCATATACCTGAAACAATAACATTATTTTACTGAATAATGGTCTGTGAAAGACTTTCTTTCGTAGGTGCCTGGTAGAAGGTACATAGAAATAAAGTAATACAGTTTAAATATTTGAGAAAACTATGAAAACTTCATTAAGAGTGTGTCTGATATTGCCTTCGAACTAACTACTTTCTCCTAATTCTACTGACTATCCAAAATTCTTTGACTACCTCACTACCAAAGTGGAGTACATTCTATCCAACTCTCCCTTTGCTGAAATCTCCATTTTAGGAGATTTCAATGTTCACCACCACCCTTTTTTTTTTGCAGGAAGGAGGGGCCAAGGGTGCGTACCCGCAAAAATGCTCCACCCATAGAACGAGAAGGAAAGAGCCGAAGTCAAAATCCTTAAAAATGAGGCCTTTTTTATTTCTGAAAAGATTGTGAAGTGTGTAAGATGCGTGTATGTGTAGTAAGGAATAGAGGGAGAAATGTATGTTTGGGACCATGCGGGACTGCTCACCGTAGATGATACACGGAGAGAGAGAGAGATCAGCTAAGGAGGACAGTGACACAAGAAACGGGAGTTCCAGCACTCCCTGTCTCCCGTCTAACGTGTTCCCCGTAGTACTTCCTTGGTCGATTGATGTCTACAATATCCTCCTGGAAAGACATATAATTGCGTGCATTTGTATCATGAGATTAATATAAGAATAAAAGTTACGTACTGTGGTCATTTCATTTCCCTTTTCTTCGTAAAATTTAATAGTATAAAATTATTATGTATACAAATGCACTCCTCTGCGGCCTTGAACTTATTATCTTTTACTCTGAACACAGTTTCCTGGTGCATGCACACGGAGAAGCCACTGACTGACTCGTAAATTGTAAGTCTGACTAATTCATAATTGCATTATTATTATTATTATTATTATTATTATTATTATTATTATTATTATTAAATAATAATATATTTAAGCTTACGTGGAAAGTTTTAATTCGTAAGGAGTCTGCAGATACATAAAACAATTATTACCCCTTCTGAGGGTTGCCTACATTAATTCAGTTCAGTTTAAATAACAACAACGTAAATTAGAAAAATAGAATCTTTTAATGGCGACATTCAAAGCGAAGGAAAAAAACAAATGAACGATGAAAATTATCATAAAATAAAGAGAAAACAAATACAGGGTGAGTCAAAAGTCCGGAAACATAGGAAGGATACAGGTCTCTATAAGCAAGGTTTGCGATTGCAAATAATTGTAGTATTTGGCCCAGTTTGTGTGTGTAGAGCAAGTTGGGGGTAGTACGAGTCTGAGTGTAATTGATGCGGGTAAATCTGTGCTGCCTCGGGGATTAAATAAAAAATGTGGTGCATCTTGCTCCTGAAGAATTATACACCCTGACTGATATTAACTGGAGGTTTCTGCGTCAAAACTAACGAAAATTATTCGAAAATGAATATGGATTTGGATATGCTTTGAACTGGGAAGCCTAATCAGTGTACTGACCCCGTATTTATTTGGCAATCCTGTTGCGAGCTGCTCGTACCCTGAAATGGGGTATGGGCGGAATGATGCTTTATATGAAAAAATGTTCAGCTTTTACTTAAGCTACGGATGCATCGATTGATATACAGTATGTGTGTGTGTGTGTGTGTGTGTGTGTGTGTGTTATACAGTGGCGTAGCTGGGTTTCCGGCGCCCTGGAGCAAGAATTTCCAAGCACCGCCACAATCCTAAGATCAATCTATTTAATCGTCAAAGCCAAACGTAATAACACAAAATCCTTTTATACATTTATTATTTATCTTACTATATACAGGGTCAGTACGAAAGTAATGCCTCTTATTTTTCAATTTATATTTACTTTATTATATATATATATATATATATATATATACACACGTCATTATCCATATGAAGTAGGTGGCTTTATAAACTTATAAATTATAATCCATAAGAAGCACAACCAGATACGCACACGTTTCAAAAATCCAAGTACTTAAACGTGCCATTTTGTGCTTTTCGTGAAGAAATTGATCAATTCGTACATTTCGTGATGCAAATTGATCAATCACAATATTCAAATTGAGTTGAATCACCCTTTGACGTTTGATAAACAGAACTGGTAATGCACTTAATCGGCGCTGGGACATTGAGTTTCGCAAGTAGGTGGATTACCACAGTAATTAAGTAACGAATTTATAATTATCTAAAATATGATAATTTCAATAAACACTTTTAATTTCATAATTCATCGTAAGAACATTTTATTCATTAAACATTATTATCTACTCTCTATTATTTGTATATTTTATACATGTCGTGTGCTTTAAATTTAAAAAGTGTAAGAATTAATAAAACATTTCGAATTGAAAATTTTTTGTTAAACAAAACTTTATGTGAAAGAAATGAAGCGAATAAGTAAAAAAAAAAAAAAGGATGAGTGTTTCTTGCTGATTGAGTTGGCTATAGATGCTTACATGTTTAATCATACAAAATAAAGATAGTTACTAAAGCAAATTCTCTCTTTGAAAAACAGAAATCGAATGCAAATACAAATAAAAAATTAAATCTGAATTTGTCAATAGGGTATCCCCCAAAAAATAATATAAATAGTACAAAGAAATTCGTAAAGAAATCTAAAAAAAAAAAACTGGAATCGAAATTTAAATTGAATCGAACCGAAAAATATAAAACTTGAATCGAAAAATAAACTCAAATCGAAAAAAAATTAAAAACTTAAATCGAAACTGAAATCGATATTTTTGCAAACTTAAACTGAAATCGAAAAGTGGACTTAAAAATTTATCCGTTTCCCATCCCTGATTAATAATGTCATATCAAATATCTAAGTTGTACAAAAAAATATGAGAAAATATAATAAGACACTGTCAGGTTTTTTAATTTTATTTTCAATACAACTCTGGAGAAAGAATTAAAAATATTAAGTTTCACAAGAAATTTATTACTGGTGTTTATGACAATTTTTACATTAAAATATTACACTGAAACCATTATAATATACAACCAAGCCAATTTTCCCTAAAACATGTGAAGTGAACATCATAAACAATGTTAATTTTATATATATATATATATATATATATATATATATATATATATATATATATATATATATATACAGGGTGGGCCGTAAGTTTCCATACATAGGAAAAATTAAACGTTTGTTTTTATGTTTCAGATACCCTAAGAATATGCGTTTGACGAAAGAGCAACGAATTGAAATCATACTGATGGCTGGGTCGGGAAGCAGTCGCATGGTTGCAATGAACTTTAACAGACAACATGGAACGAACATCACACACGACACTGTGGCAAAACTTATTAACAAGTTTCAGAAAACTGGAAATGTTGCAGATCAACCGCGAAGTGGTCCAAGACGTACAGCCACCGATGAAGACACAACAGCTACGATACTTACAGCGCTTACACGGAGTCCCAGAAAAAGTACACGACGGTTGTCTGCAGAAAGTGGTGTCAGCAGATCGAGTATCAGGCGCATTTTGAAAGCAAACAAATGGCATCCATACAAATTGCATATGGCACAGCATTTGAGTGAAGACGACCCGGATAGACGGATGGAATTCTGTGAATGGGCATTAACCAAAGTGAACGAGGATGCAAACTTTTCAACTAAGATCTTGTTTACTGATGAAGCAAATTTTTACGTCAATGGAGAGGTTAATCGGCAAAACATACGTTACTGGAGTAATGCTAACCCTAACTGGCTGAGTCCGACGAAGATGCAAGGTGCCGGTAAAGTGATGGTGTGGGCCGGGATATGGGGTGACAGAATTATTGGACCAATTTTTGTCAGTGGAAATCTTAATGCCGAAAGGTATCTTAACATGTTGCAAGAAGAGATTTTCCCATCCCTGCTAAACGAGGAAGGTAACTTCCCAGTTTACTTCCAGCAAGATGGAGCTCCACCTCATTATGGTCTTCACGTGCGTCGGTATTTGGATCAGCAGTTTCCGGATGCTTGGATTGGTCGGCGTGGTCCTGTGGAGTGGCCTCCCAGATCTCCAGATCTCACCCCCCTTGATTTCTATCTTTGGGGGCACTTGAAGGCCATGGTGTATCAGGAAAAGATACGAGACATAAATCATCTAAAGGAACGTATCACCAACGCCATTACAAGCATAACGTCAACTGTGCTAATGCGTGTTCATCAACAGTGGGGAACACGTATTGAAATGTGTTTTCAAAACAATGGCAACCATGTAGAGCATATTATATAAATAAAAATGGTTGTCCATAAAAAAATGTTTATTTTTCCTATGTATGGAAACTTACGGCCCACCCTGTATATATATATATATATATATATATATATATATATATATATATATATAATAATAATGTTATAATGTTATAATGTTTCAGACCAACAAAGACCCTAGGATCCACTCATGGCTGGTCTACCTAACTGTGTTCGTAATCGTGTATTGTGTATGTCCTCCGTGGTGGCGGAGGGGACCTACAATTTTACGTGGGTTCCGAACCACAAGAACATAAGAAATTTATGTAAAAACTGCCGGTAAATTGGCAACGACCAATTTTTACGAAACTAAATAATTATCAATTTAAAACTAATTAATTATCGATTTAAAACTAAAGATAGAATCTCTGGATCCAGAGGATCAAGTCATAATAGACTACTATCCACAAATATGTTACACTCTATATCTATTTATAACGGACATGCAAATATATCAGATCCAAAGAATCCAGTCAATTTCATTACGGTATCCATCAAGTCACGGTCCATATCGATTGCGGACCAAGTCAAAATTTACAATCATATACATTACAATATATACACTTACGAGAAAAGTGTAGGTGTGGCTGTAAAGACTGTACAGTAATGTAGAAATGTGTGTGCACCCATTTTGGGTCTCCCATTTAAAGGTGTTTGTGGGGCAAGTGAAGATCATGAGTTTTTCAATACCTCACAGTACTATGGGGGGCACCGCTCGGCAGAGGAATCTCTTTAAATGGGGTGTGTAAGGACAGAGAGTATCCCCTAACCCAAGACGCTGCCTCCCTATATCCCACAACACTTGTGTTGAGCTGTGGGATCTATCCCCACAAAGCCTTAATTTTACTACCTTAAACTATACCCTTTCTATCAACATGCGCGTCTAATCGATTTTTAAACATGTTTATAGACGTGCTACTAATTACTTCTACCGGCAAACTATTCCAGCTATTTACTATTCTATGCGTAAAAAAGTTTTTCGCAACTGCTGTCTCGAACCTTCTACTTGTCAACTTACACCCGTTATTTCTAGTCCTATTATATTGAGATATTTCGAAAAAGCTATCTCTATCTACGTTATCAAACCCATTCATAATTTTGAAAACCTGGATTAGATCACCCCTTAACCTCCTAGTCTCGAGTGTAGTCAATTTTAACTCCTTAAGCCTATCCTCGTACGACTTTGACCTAAGAGACGGAATCATCTTAGTTGCTCGTCTTTGAACTCTTTCGATTTTGTCTATATCTTTGCGCATATGCGGATTCCAAAATTGGACCGCGTACTCCAAATGGGGTCTAACTAATGATTTATAAAGAGGAACTATAATATCGCGCGATTTGTACTCAAAATTTCGAGCTATAAAACCTAACACTTTGTTCGCCTTATTGACCGCTGCTGTACTTTGTTTCGCTACTTTTAAATCACCAGTGACTATAACTCCTAAATCTTTTTCCTGCTCTACGCTTGTTAAATCTTTCCCTGACATACTATACGCAAAATTACCGTTACGCGAACCTATATGCAAAATTTTGCACTTATCACGTTAAATCTCATTTGCCATGTGACTGACCAATCAACGATTTTATTCAGATCTTCCTGAATTTTACCTCTATCTTCGTCATTAATCGCCCTACCACCCAGCTTCGTGTCATCCGCAAACTTTGAAACTGTACTGACTAGGCCGACATCTAAATCGTTATATATATATAAGAAAAAGCAAGGGGCCCAATACAGAACCCTGAGGAACGCCACTCGCTACATTAGCCCAACACGACTCCGCTCCATCAACGACCACCCTCTGTTTCCTGCCTCGCAACCACTCTTCTAGCCAATTTATTACTACACCCCTGATTCCATGAGCCTTAGTTTTTTCAATGAGTCTTTTGTGCGGCACGGTGTCAAACGCTTTTTGAAAATCTAAATACACTACATCAACCGCCCGATGTCTATCGTAAACGTCAACCACGCTTTGGAAAAATTCTAAAAGATTAGTTAAGCAAGATTTGTTTCGCCTAAAACCGTGCTGCGTATTTCTAACTAGATTATGCACTTCTAAGTGTTCGACTATACGATCCCTAATTATTGATTCCAGTAGCTTACCTACAACAGACGTTAAACTGATTGGCCTATAATTTCCCGCCGCACCTTTATCGCCTTTCTTAAAGATAGGTGTTACGTTTGCTAACTTGAAATTATCTGGTACGCACCCCTCAGAAATAGACGCATTAAAAATCTTTGTTAGCGGCACAACAATGCTATCTTTTAATTCTTTTAGTTGTATGGGATATATGGAATCCGGACCCGGTGATTTACGCGTTTTCATTTTATCAATATAGCGCATTACTTCCCCTTCACTAACGACAATATTATCCAAAATATTACCATTATCAAAAGGTATTATGTCTATGACCGTAGGGATATTCGTTACATCTTCTATAGTAAAAACTGACGTAAAAAATTCGTTTAGCAAGGTAGCCATTTCCTTGTTTTCAGAGACTAGATCTCCATTTACATTTTTAATGGACCTAAGACACTTTTTACTGGATTTCTATTATTGACGTATTGAAAGAATCGCTTGGGGTTTTCTTTACCGTCACGAGCTATGGAGATTTCAAATTCGCGCTTGACTTTTTTATTACACTTTTCGCTTCACGCCTTAGAGATATGTAGTTGTTTCGTAACAACAGATTATCTTTATCGCACTTATATAGCCTATAAGCCCTATCTCTACTCTTTATAATGTCTCCTACTCTAGAAGTAAACCACAAGGGCTTGTTGTTTACTTTCGCACGCTTAATTTTGTACGGTACACATTCCTCATTTATAGTCCTAAATACCGTTTCGAACGATTCCCACATTAGTTTTGCGTTGGAGTTCCCCATTACGTTTTCCCAATTGACGTGTGAAAATTTATTTCGAAATTTACTAAAGTCTGCGTGCTGGAAGTTAGGAATTTTAGTCGAGTTAGTTGGTTTCGAGTGACTTACTGAGAGGACAAACTCTACCATATTGTGATCGCTATTGCTCAACGGTTCTATTACTTGAAGATCAGTAATTAGCCTATCATCCGTAGTTATTACTAAATCTAAAATACTGTCCAACCTCGTAGGTTCCCCAACCTTTTGAATAAGAAAGCTATCCTCGAGAAAATTAACTAAACGATTACCTTCCGCGTCTCCCTGCATTGTATCGTAATTCACGTTGGCGCAATTAAAGTCACCCATAACTAAAGCCTGCTCACTACCGATTATTCTCTTTAGTTCACGATATAACGCTTCGTCCGTATCAGCTGTTTGATTTGGGGGCCTATATATAACCGCAACAAGAAGTTTGAAATCGTTCAATTTAAGTTCTGCTATAGTCGAATCTATCGGTTCTGGAATTGAGTGCTTTACTTCTATAACGTTCGCAATATTATCTTTGATATACAACATAACACCGCCTCCTCGCCTACCTATTCTGTTTTTAACAAAAAGTCTATAACCTTTAATTTGATACTCCCCTACAAAGTCACGTGTTTCAGTGCTAAGCCACGATTCATTTATCGCAATTAAATCATAGTCTTTACAAGCAATTAAAGAAAAAAATTCGTTTATTTTATTTCGTAGGCTACGAGCATTTAAGGATAGAACCTTCAAATTGTTTGTAATTGCGACACCTTCGCGAGCGCGGGGGAAATTTGTGGAATTTACGCTGGGACCGTTCGGTTACGGCAGCCTGAAAAGAAGAGACAGTATTATGAAATAGTCTTCCTAAACGCGCAGCTCCAACTTCATTAAGATGAAGTCCATCTTCGAGGAACAAGTCCCTCCTGCCGTAGAAACTGTTCCAAAAATTTGCAAAATGCACTCCTTCCTGTTGGCAAAGAGACTTTAGGTTATTGTTAATATAGGTCGCCTTGCTGTAGAAATCGCTTCGTTGGATAATTCGAGGAAGTATACCTGTTAAAACAATCTTATTAGTTTTCTCCTTTAATCGCTCTAATAAGTCCCTGTACCTAGCCAGCAGTTCTTCCGATCTAGAATTTAAAACGTTATTAGTACCGACATGAATAACATACGTTGTGTCCTCGGTGGTACAGTCTGTAAAATGGTCAACACTATTAGTTATATCCTCCACCCTTGCACCAGGGTAGCAGTAACGGCGCCTACGACGAGGGTTTCTCCCACAGAATTCCTCGAGCTGCACTCGAACAATGGAATCGCCAACGAGTCGTATTTCCGGTTCATCAGCATCTTCGAAACCTAAAACAGAAAACTTATTGCTTGTTATTACTGGTAGACAGGTCTTTGCTTTTCTCAATGGGGCTCCAGTTCGCACTCGAACGAAGGGTTGGGAACTAGGGGAAGAGAGAGGGCTATTTATATTATTAGTAGAAACTGAGGCAGGAATGGTCGTAACTGGAGTCTCAAGGGATTCTAATTTTGCCGTCAGGAGCATCACGCTTTCTTCAAGTCTCACCCTGGCCTCCCTCTCACGTTCTAACTCGTTACTCAGCACTTCCATGCTTGAGCACCACCTACAAACTAACTGATCATTATTATTAGCCATTGTAAACGCGTAAGCAGCAAATTTCCCTTCACAGCGACTGCAAGTACTTGACGGGGGTGCCATGCTTTTAATTAGTTGAACAACAAAAAAAAAAAAAAAACGAGCGTTTGGAAATTAATAAATTACAACGTAGGTCTACCACGTTCCTGAAACGCAGAAACAGGTTCTTGTAACACAAATTTATACTAAATTAATATAGAATTAAGCTACCGAGAAAGGATCTGTAAAAGAAGAGTAATTTTTAACACTTATCTGTCTGCGATTCGACCCGATGTTTTACCTTTTCTTCACACGGTTTGTAACTACACACTACCTGACCTCTCGAAGCACGGTAAAAAGAACCTTATGTCTCCACGTTTTCTGATTAATTTGAAAAACAAACAAGACTAGCCCTGGTTTGATCAAATAATATAGTACTGAATAACGTCAATAAATGAAATATATTCGTTAATGAATGAATAGTAGCACGAAGTAATATATATATATATATATATATATATATATATATATATATATATATATATATATATATATATATATATATGGAATTTCACATTATAAATTTCAAATTTCAGAGTTTCAAAATTGTAAATAATATGTTGTCAGTAAAGTTTATGTAATTTACAACATTTATTTAAATTTTTAATGGAAAACATTGAGAGAGTGCGTATTATTACACCTGCAAAAAACAACAATAACAATACAACTACAAAAATACACTTAACTTATCGGAAAATAGTTTGTAAAGACCACTCATATTTCGGAGTATTTTGAAACATGTTTAATTTTATTGGGGAATTTCGGTCTTAAACCTCAAACAAGTTTTGTTTAAGGAGTAATGTCCTACGAAATTATTATTATTATTTTATTATTATTATTATTATTATTATTATTATTATTATTATTATTATTATTAAAAGTGCAAATCAATAAAATTCTTTATTCGACTCTTTTTACAAAATACAAACAAGAAATGTTTTAAATGACGTCTGTAATTTATCCTAATTTGAGTTTTGAAACTTCGGTCTGAGGTTCAGAGACGTTTTCTTCAAGGAGTAATTATCTCCACGAAATCCGTTCCAATTGATGCCATCACCGTGGGAAGTATGATTTCCTTTATACTGATAACTATTTAAGTTGCAGTCGCGGCATGATTTATACCACCATCCACCGCGGTGATTCACTGCACAATTATATGACACTATATCGTTGTCTTGATCTTTCGTTGTAAACATTTGACCGTTATGATAAGCGAAAGAGTCCCCGCCGTTTCCACTGTATTCTCCTAAATTTAATCGATATTTTTCAGTGGCGTCTCCGATGTAAAAGTATTCGTACTTTGCCCAACGTTTTTTCCCCTCGAAGTCCTCAAGATCCACCCTCAGTTCCATCAAATCATCACTAACGAGAGCGTGGATAGTGTTGAGGCCGAGCCAAAATTCTCCCGTCAGGATGCCGAAACCAAGTTAGTACTCAACCCAATTCCTCATGAAGTTTTCTCTCTGTGGAAGAGCGTCGCGACGTTGAATCACGGTCCATCCACCTCCGTCAGTTGTCTGATCACAGAATACGGAAATAGCTTTGTTATCGCAACAACTGAAAGGGTACACTGTTCGAACCCCGGACTCTTTGTCACCGAGGTTAAAATGATCCGCACAATTACGAGGACGTTTATCAACTTCCTTTAAGTTGTTGATCGAATTTTCGATTGAATGCAACGGAGTTTTCAACCCTAGCAACAAGGGTTCACTTTTGGTATTCCTACAGAGCGCCAGACTTTGAGACAAGCAAGCGGGAGAGTATCCAATCTCATCGAAGAGGTTGTGAAATGCTGTTATCAAAGATTCCTTTATTTCTCCACGAGCAAAATTGTTCGCCAAGATAATTGTCAGGGTGAAAATCAAGCTTACCAAATTTGTCATTACTGGAGTGGTTTTCTGTTTAACCGTTTCCAGTGAATAATTTGTAATAAATCTGTTTGAAATCTGCTCTCACTTTTATACATTTTAGTCTGCTTGTCCTTCCCTGGTTTATCTTCAAACATCGGTCATTCTGTGGGAGTACCCACATTTTAGATAATTTAATTTTTCTTTCCTTTTTAGTTCATTACTGAAATCCCAACAATGGCCTCTAAACGAGATTACTTTAAAAAATATTAGTTCATTATTTTTCGAAATTTATTTATATTTTATTGTCACATTTAAATTATTTTAAAATCGCACTTAAATCACCATTATTGACCTCTATTTCAACTTAAGGCACTTTTAATTTAATATTATCCGATGCATTTCTTATTTTGAAATTCCGTTTCGGGTTATTTCAGGTTGATTGATTTGAGGTTACAGTTCCCAACCTGAAAATTTAAAATACACAATATTAAATACACTGTAATAAATTATTTTTTAATTGAATTGAATAACCTTTATTAATTAATTAAATAAATACAGGTATTTTACAATTTACAATGACGTAAGTAATTGTGAAGCTGCACTATTTATTTAATTTAATTTGGCCCTTAAGCTTTAGGTTTTACTCAGCTCTTAATTAAAATTAAAAGTTATTATTAATTAATAATACATAAATCATGACTAAGAACTACTAATTAGGGTATTATTATTATTATTATTATTAGACAGGTAAACTAAAACTTTTTAGTAGTAATAATTCCTTTTTTTCACACTGAAAATAATATTTTTAACTTAATGACATTCTGTTCAAGAGAATCCTCAAAGACAAAAATGTCACTTTTCCTAATGTACCCCCAAAAAATAAAAAGAAGCTTTTGTTCAAAGGAAAAAATTTAGCTAAGAGGATGCTTCAGTATTTCCTTCTCTTGCTATACCCACCTCTTCCTCTATCTCCAGCCTTCCTTTTCCTGCTGAACTGAGTTACCAATTTCGTCCTCGCAGCTTCCGCCTTTCGCACTTGTTCATCTTCCTCTTCGCCTTCCACGAGACGAACGCTGATGTCCGCGTCATTCACTTTAAGTTTCCCTTTCAATGTGTTGGATGATATCTTTCCCTTAGGAACCCCTTAAATTCGAATGGGAAAAGTGCGTACTTGCATCACCCATCATCTCTGTTTTCCATTCGATTTTGTGAAGGAAGCCGACGCGAATTCTTCCTGATTGGTCTTCACCGTTCCTCCTGCAGATTCGAGAGGAAATCTATAGGACTAAATTTGTCTGAAGAAGCAGTTGAGACACTTATTTCCTGAGAAGACACCATTCAAATTATTAGATAACAATTGTAAAAACATATTTTACTTTTGCACAAAATTTATGTACAAAAAATCACTAAATGTTTTAACTTCCTGTGGGTCCCCTGGGTGAAAGAAAGATACCCACGATCCTTTAAGACATCGTAGTTTCGGGAAAATTTTGTATACGCACGCGCGTATACTACGTCCCCATGTGAGTGCCAGTGATTGCATTCCACTATGGTATTATTAATAGGCTGACAACTGTGCCTTAGCTTAGGTAACTACAGTAGGTACTTGGCTTAACTTAGTTTTAATTTTTGTACTATGGCCTAGCTAACTAAATTGGTTAATAGTGCTGGATTTTTTTCATTTGTATTTGAATTGTCCCACGACATGATAAAATACAATTTTGTACTTCATTTTTATCAACTGGTTTGGTAATGTCTAATAATGGTTTCATACTACGATAGTATTTTGTAGCGCCATCCTACAAAATACTTGTGGAAATGAGAATATGTTTTGTTTGATGTCCGCTCTTTCTAAAGATTTGTTTAAATATGGAAACAGTATAATTGAGTTTTCCATGATTAACAAAGTCAAAACTAAAATTAAACGAAGGGTGGGGCCAAGAATGGTTTGATACTGCGTTTATTGCGGATGTAATTGTATTCAGAGTGTGAATGACAAAGACAACATTAAATTTCATTATTTTGTACCCGACAAAACTCGACGAGGTTAACGTGGTATATATATATATATATATATATATATATATATATATATATATAACAGACTGTATATTTATGTTCAGAATTTTTCCATTTTCTATTACCAGTTTATGAGCTGTTTAACTCGCTAAGAAGTATGAGAACTTTTGAATGGCCTTAACAGACGTAAGTATAGCCAGGTAGAGTCGTCACGAGTCTCACGACCCAAGTCGTCAGTCGCTAGTCGTAAGACAAACCTGTGTGCTGCCGACCTTATTCTTCCTTATTTGGCAGTTCCTAAGATGTACACCGTAGCAGAGTACTTAAAATTTTAGGTTGTTTAGACCCAAAATTGTGCTCTTTTATTATTTTTCTCTGTCGTCTTTTCTTGAACAATAAGGAATTGGAATCGGAATCAGAAGTGGAATCGGAATTATCATTATTAGTAGTAGTAGCAGTAGTAAAAATATCATCAGTTCACAATAGGATATTTAATTCTTAACATAGTTAATAATATTTAATTAAATGTCATGTGACCTGATTTCTTCATGAAAGGTCAGGTCACTGAAGTCAGTGGTACTGCGTCATTATTTTAAATCTTTTTTAATAGGTCGCAATGTGTATATATATATATATATATATTATATATATATATTATATATATATATTATATATATATAATATATATATATATATATATATATATATATATATATATTGGGTGTTTCTGTTGCTGTACACATGTACACCATTACAGTGCACGCATAAAACATTACAGAAGAAACCATTACCAATTGTAGGTTAATAGTTTTATAAGGTCATTATTATTATTATTATTATTATTATTATTATTATACATGAATTGTGAAGAAACACAAAGTACATTTTAAGCGCGAACTGAGATGTACCGTAAGTGGGCGTTAGGGGCGTAAATAAATGTTTGAAAATCTTTGTGTGCAATTGAGAGAGAGAGAGAGAGAGAGAGAGAGAGAGAGAGAGAGCTATTTGTTACAGGTCTATAAACAAAATTCTCAGGCAATTTATTAATTATGGAAAAGAAAAATTATTTCTAGTTTATTGCGATTTTTCCTCATTTCTGACGTCTCGAAACTTCTTCGGTTTTACTCATTTCTGAACGCAAGAATTTTTGTGCCGTTTTCGTGTTCGGGAAAGCGAGTCTTGCAACGTAATTATTATTATTATTATTATTATTATTATTATTATTGAAAAATGTTTCAGTTTTTACATGTATATAATGTTTTAGAATTATATATATATATATATATTATATAATATATATATATATATATATATATATATATATACAGGGTGGGCGGAAAGTAGCTCCCTATTTTGGATTGGTAAAAAAATACGTATATTATCCATTTATTTCAGAAGAAATAATATGAAAAGGTAGGCATACATGGTAGGTTTTCTCTAAAATTCATGTGGGCTCCAACTCTTTCCACCAGCTTCTGGAGCCGCCCAGGAATGGCGTCCACTGACTTTAGCAGGAACTCCGGCGGGATGGAGGACATGACTTCCCGAATTCGGTCCTCCAGTTCTTCCAATGTCCTCGGTTTGGTGCGGTAGACTTCTTCCTTTACCCACCCCCAAAGAAAGAAGTCGCACGGTTACCGCTGAAAAACGGCAGAATCGGTTCAGTGTAACGGTGTGGTGTGGTATGACCTCAGATCAGGTTGTGGGCCCGTTCCTTCTGCGCAACACCATGAATGCTGAGGCGGTACCTTGCTATGTTGCGAAACGAGGTCTGGCCGGTTGTCAGCACATGGGAGAACATCGACATCTGATATTTATGCAAGATGGCGCCCCTCCGCACTTCGCTCTTGTTGTCCGTGAGTGGTTGGATGCCCACTTCCCTGGGCGTTGGATGGGTCGTCGTGGTCCACATCAATGGCCAGCCAGGAGCCCCGACTTGACACCGTGCGACTTCTTTCTTTGGGGGTGGGTAAAGGAAGAAGAATACCGCACCAAACCGAGGACATTGGAAGAACTGGAGGACCGAATTCGGGAAGTCATGTCCTCCATCCCGCCGGAGTTCCTGCTAAAGTCAGTGGACGCCATTCCTGGGCGGCTCCAGAAGCTGGTGGAAAGAGTTGGAGCCCACATTGAATTTTAGAGAAAACCTACCATGTATGCCTACCTTTTCATATTATTTCTTCTGAAATAAATGGATAATATATGTATTTTTTTACCAATCCAAAATAGGGAGCTACTTTCCGCCCACCCTGTATATATATACTGTGTATATATGGTTAGTTGGTTGGTTAGTTAGTTAGTTGAGAGGGCCAGAAATTGACACGGTGGTCAGGCCAAGTAATGCTTCTCATTGGCTAGCTGCCGGATTATTGTTACCAGCATCATCGGGAGTCGAACCCATGACCTCAGTGTCTTTACTTCGCGTATAAGGAAACAGTGTTACCCACTGTTGCGGACGCTGGATATACAGGGTGTTTCAGGAGGAAAGGTCAATACTTCGGGAGGTGATAGTATCGGTCATCAGGAGAAAAAAAGTTCATATGAACATGTGACTAATTCTGAATGGTTACGGAGATAGAGCTGTTTAATCTGATGCGCGCGCAACTCTTCCTTCCCCTCCATATAACCTTGAACCATGTAAGCTGTAATGTAAGCATGTAACATAAGCCAATCGACAGCTGACTGTCGTGAGTGACATTGCTTGGTGTTTGAAGCAGTGTTAAGAATGCCACACACCTTCACACATGCCGAATATGCAGATGTGGTGTATGTCTACGGTTTTTGCGATGGAATGCGACAGCTGCTGTTGCAGAATACCGTCGACGGTTTCCGACCGCAGAATTCCGGATCGAAGAGTGTTTACCAGGGTTTTCAACACATTGCGCGAGATTGGTACACTTCCAGCGCTCATGTTTCATCTGAACGTGAAGGTCAACAAGATGTGGATGAAGTGGAAAACATTCTTCAGTTGGTAGAGCGTAGTCCTACTACTAGCTCACGAAGAATTTCTACACGTCTCGGTGTACCACACACAAGAATATGGCGAACATTACGTGAGGAAGGCTTGCATCCATATCATGTACAGCGTGTACAACACCTTCAACCAGGAGACGCTGCCATGCGACTGGAATTTTGTCATTGGGTAAATGCTAATCGCCGATTGCTTCGATTAATACTGTTCACCGATGAAGCTACTTTCACCCGTGACGGTATCAACAACACTCGTAACTCTCATCGGTGGTCAGACGAAAATCCAAATGCCACTGTGGAAACAAATTTTCAACACCGCTTCTCTGCCAATGTGTGGTGCGGTATCATCGATGATCAGCTGATTGGCCCTGTTACTTTAGAGAATCGTCTTACAGGACAAAGTTACCTAGAATTTCTGCAAAATGAATTGCCAGGACTATTGGAGGATGTTCCTTTGGCTACACGCGCTGGTATGTACTTTCAGCATGACGGAGCTCCTCCACATTCTACCTGTGGTGATGATGCAATATCTAAATCAAACTTTCCCTGGTCGATGGATCGGCCGCGGTGGTCCCATTCAATGGCCACCAAGGTCTCCAGACCTCTTTCCGTTAGATGATTGTTTGTGGGGGTGGATGAAGAGTCAAGTTTACAAAAGAAAGGTGGATACACGAGACGAATTGCTCGCGCGCATTTTGGATGCTGCTGCCCGAAGAACGTCAAGATCAACTCAGACGAACAACACGCGATCTTCGCACACGAGTTACAACGTGCATTGAGGTTGACGGTGGGATTTCGAAAACGTATTGTAAACTGTAACAAATGTGTCATTTCTGTATCTGATGCCATTCAAAATGCCAATGTTTAAACACATTAAATGTTAGAAACAGTAATTGGTTTCTCTTCTTGATTACCATTAACAATGCTTTTTGTATTTGTAGATTCAAACAGCTCTATCTCCATAACCATTCAGAATTAGACACATGTTCATATGAACTTTTTTTCTCACAATGACCGACACTATCACCTCCCGAAGTATTGACCTTTCCTCCTGAAACACCCTGTATACATATACAATATGATATATGTATACCTTTGGTTAGCTTCCGCCGGAATTGTTCATTCTGACGAAGGTCAAGCTTTTCACTCCACCTTAGACCTGCAGTTTAACATGGAATTCGAACCACTCCCCAACAGCATCCCAGCGTCTTAACCACTAGGACACCTACGGTACCCATTTATCTACCAAACACTTTCTTTATTGTGTGGAATGATGAACAGCTGGGTTTTGCTGCTCGCCGGCTCCTGTCACTGGGTCTCGATCCCGAGGCCGATGGAGTCGTAGTCAGCGACGCTAACCACTACACCACCGAGGCGCACTATATACGAGTATACATATATATTGAAGTTTCTTTTAGTTTTTAAACATTTAGGAACAACACTTCTCTAGAAATTATTACTTTAGAAGATAATAATGAAGCCATAAGTCATTACATCATCGTGTGAAATTCTTAAAAACTGTATATTTAGAATTGACTCGTAACTTTCACTCATAGGTTGGTAGAACTGTTTGCACACCTGATTCTGATGCAATGGCTGTGCGTATACCCGCCTACCTTATCAGTTTTTAAGGTTCTTATCCATTTCATCCGTCCAAGAAAAGTAAACAAAACAGATGTACGAAAGTACAAGCTCTTCTTTTCGCATGGCCTAGGCTAGGGAGGGAACTGTTGTTCAAATAATTCTCGTCTTAGTTTTGACCAATATTTACCTTTCTTCCTTTTTACTTCCTTCGTCCAACTGAGGACCCCGAGATGGAGATTAACCCCAACACCTGGAGAAAAGTAATTCCCCCTTAATAGCACAACTGGATCGAACCAAATAAATTTCCTACGGTGGGATCATCATTGTACTCCACTCCCATTCCTTAGGTTGATTTGGATCGTTATTGACAAAAAATCTTGTTTTACATGAAGTGAATCTAGTAAATATCTAATTTACCTTTTACAGTACTCACGCGGTTATCCGTGATTCACTCAACCATGACTCGCGTTACCCGTGATTTACTAATTGTTACCATTGTGCATTTATCCGTGATCATGAGGCTGAGTTAACCGTGATTGTCCGTGGTGTTACATTTACGGCTCGCCTCCCGCCAGCCTACCACAACGCGCTTCATAGAGTACACATCTGCGATTTATAAGTAGCAGATACACCAAGCGTAAACGAAAACAAGAGAAGACTTTTTTTTTCTCTCTGTTTAAGGTGCTGTAACCCTGCTGGATTATTGACACCAATACAAAATTTGATTTAGGTTCTTATTGTTGATTTTATTATTATATCATTTTCTTTTCCTTCTGTTTAAGATGCTGCAACCCTGCTGGATTATTGACACCATTTTTTTTTTATTTCGTCTCCTGAAGAAAAATTGCCACAAATTATAAAGGATTATAACTTATAAAGTAAAATTACACTGGCCAACAAAATGAAACTTTTTTTTCTCATCACAAACATGATCACACTTTTCTTAATGCATATTTCGCGCTGATTCCGAATCTGGTTTTATTTGTTTTCTAGCACGTATAGTTATATAGATACACTGGTTTTGATATTTTTAAGTTTTTGATATTGCTATAAGAAAATTTATGGATGTATAGATCACACTTAGGAATGCTAAACAACAAATACATCATATACCTTATTCAATGTACTTATAAATAAAGAATATATACATTATTTTATTAAAGCGCTGTGAGTGTGATTTCCTTTTGTAAATTTGGCCTGGATTGTCACGATACAGCATCCAACAATGGTCCACCATCATGCTTTCATTCCAATATCCTTGGTAGCGCTTCTCCATCATCTGAATATCTTGATGGAAGCGCTCTCCTTGCTCGTCACTCACTGCACCAAGGTTTTCAGGAAAGAAATCTAAGTGGGAATGCAGGAAGTGAATTTTTAACGACATTCGACACTCCATTTCTTTGAAGGCATCAAGGAGGTTCTTGACTCCATCCTTATACGCAGGTGACTTGTTGCTTCCAAGAAAGTTTTCACATATCCATTTGAACGCCAGCCAAGCGTTCAATTCCAGCGGACTTAGGACTTTTTCAAATTCAGTGTCATTCAAAACCTCCCTTATTTGTGGCCCAACAAAAATTCCTTACTTCAATTTTGCTGCAGTAACCTTCGGAAATTTCCTTGAAAGGTATTGGAACCCTTCAGAATTGACTTTACCCATTGCTTTAACAAAATTCTTCATTAAACCAAGTTTAATGTGAAGAGGTGGCAGATAGATCTTTTGGGGATCCACTAAAGGGACAGACTGGACATTGCTTATCCTGGGACATATGTATACCTAAGTGGCCAGTCACTTTTGGTGTAATGTTCTATAGTGGCGCGACTGTCCCACAGGCAAAGGAAACAACAAAATTTTGTGAATCCTGACTGCATACCCATAAGCATTCCTATAACTTTTAGATCTCCACAAACATTCCATTGATGACTGTCGTATTTGATTGCCTTAAGTAGTATATCCATATTGTCATATGTCTCTTTTAGATGGACGGAATGGGCAATGGGGATGGATGGCATTATATTACCATTATGCAAAAGAACTGCTTTCAGGGTTCATTCTTACATTGTCGAGGCATGTTGACTGACCTGAGCAAACTATAAATTCAAAAAAAATGTACACCAACTTGACACAAGTTCTTGGACTGGACTGATCTTTTGACACACAAAGCACGGCGTTGTTGCCTGAATCACAATGCTGCTAGACGTAAAAGCTCACACCTGAAATACTAAGATGTATAATTAAGATAATTGAAATCAATAAGATGAATAAACTAAAAAAACACAATAAAATAAACACAATCAAATGTTGAAATATTAGTATTTTGCCTATTTAAAATGGTTAAATCTGTGTAGTTATATATTATATGCCTTCATCTTGAAAACTATACGTGCTAGAAAACATTTGAATGCAGTTTTGGAATCAGCGTGAAAAATGCTATCCAGCCACCACAAATTTTACTCTGATGAAAAATCTTTGTTGACCAGTGTTATTAATTATATCACTTATTTGTCTTGCCGTGATTATATTACCTCGCAATTATTATTGTAAATTCATAAAAGTCCTTTATTGTTGTTGTTGTTTTTTCTCGGCAATTTAATCAAGTGTGATGCTTATACATATATTGGCGCCCGGTGGTACCTTATGTTTACGGTGACGGACTCTAAGCGGTGAGGCTCTGGTTCGCTCCCGTCTGATAGTTCTTGGATTGGGTTATAATGTTATAATGTTATAATGTTTCAGACCAACAAAGACCCTAGGATCCACTCAGGGCTGGTCTACCTAACTGTGTTCGTAATTGTGTATGTCCTCCGTGGTGGCGGAGGGGACCTACAATTTTACGTGGGTTCCGAATCACAAGAACATAAGAAATTTATGTAAAAACTGCCGGTAAATTGGCAACGACCAATTTTTACGAAACTAAATAATTATCAATTTAAAAATAATTAATTATCGATTTAAAACTAAAGATTGAATCTCTCGATCCAGAGGATCAAGTCATAATAGACTACTATCCACAATATGTTACACTCTATATCTATTTATAACGGACATGCAATTATATCAGATCCAAAGAATCCAGTCAATTTCATTACGGTATCCATCAAGTCACGGTCCATATCGATTGCGGACAAAGTCAAAATTTACAACCATATACATTACAATATATACACTTACGAGGAAAAGTGTAGGTGTGGCTGTAAAGACTGTACAATAATGTAGAAATGTGTGTGCACCCATTATGGGTCTCCCATTTAAAGGTGTTGTGGGGCAAGTGAAGATCATGAGTTTTTCAATACCTCACAGTACTATGGGGGGCACCGCTCGGCAGAGGAAACTCTTTAAATGGGGTGTGTAAGGACAGGAGTATCCCCTAACCCAAGACGCTGCCTCCCTATATCCCACAACACTTGTGTTGAGCTGTGGGATCTACCCCCACAAAGCCTTAATTTTACTACCTTAAAACTATACACTTTCTATCAACATGCGCGTTAAATCGATTTTAAACATGTTTATAGAAGTGCTAATTACCTCTACCGGCAAACTATTCCAGCTATTTACTATTCTATGCGTAAAAAAGTTTTTGGCAACTGCTGTCTCGAACCTTCTACTTGTCAAACTTACACCCGTATTCTAGTCCTATTATATTGAGATATTTCGTAAAAGCTATCTCTATCTACGTTATCAACCCATCATAATTTTGAAAACCTGGATTAGACACCCTTAACTCCTAGTCTCGAGTGTAGTCAATTTTAACTCCTTAAGCCTATCCTCGTACGACTTGACCTAAGAGACGGAATCATCTTAGTTGCTCGTCTTTGAACTCTTCGATTTTGTCTATATCTTTGCGCATATGCGGATTCCAAAATTGGACCGCGTACTCCAAATGGGGTCTAATAATGATTTTAAAGAGGAACTATAATATCGCGCGATTTGTACTCAAATTTCGAGCTATAAAACCTAACACTTTGTTCGCCTTATTGACCGTGCTGTACTTTGTTTCGCTACTTTTAAATCACAGTGACTATAACTCCTAAATCTTTTGCCTGCTCTACGCTTGTTAAATCTTTCCCTGACATACTATACGCAAAATTACCGTTACGCGAACTATATGCAAAATTGTGCACTTATCGACGTTAAATCTCATTTGCCATGTGACTGACCAATCAACGATTTTGTTCAGATCTTCCTGAATTTTACCTCTATCTTCGTCATTAATCGCCCTACCACCCAGCTTCGTGTCATCCGCAAACTTTGAAACTGTACTGACTAGGCCGACATCTAAATCGTTAATATATATAAGAAAAAGCAAGGGGCCCAGTACAGAACCCTGAGGAACGCCACTCGCTACATTAGCCCAACACGACTTCGCTCCATCAACGACCACCCTCTGTTTCCTGCCTCGCAACCACTCTTCTAGCCAATTTATTACTACACCCCTGATTCCATGAGCCTTAGTTTTTTCAATGAGTCTTTTGTGCGGCACGGTATCAAACGCTTTTTGAAAATCTAAATACACTACATCAACCGCCCGATGTCTATCGTAAACGTCAACCACGCTTTCGAAAAATTCTAAAAGATTAGTTAAGCAAGATTTGTTTCGCCTAAAACCGTGCTGCGTATTTCTAACCAGATTATGCACTTCTAAGTGTTCGACTATACGATCCCTAATTATTGATTCCAGTAGCTTACCTACAACAGACGTTAAACTGATTGGCCTATAATTTCCCGCCGCACCTTTATCGCCTTTCTTAAAGATAGGTGTTACGTTTGCTAACTTGAAATTATCTGGTACGCACCCCTCAGAAATAGACGCATTAAAAATCTTTGTTAGCGGCACAACAATGCTATCTTTTAATTCTTTTAGTTGCATGGGATATATGGAATCCGGACCCGGTGATTTACGCGTTTTCATTTTATCAATATAGCGCATTATTTCCCCTTCACTAACGACAATATTATCCAAAATATTACCATTATCAAAAGGTATTATGTCTATGACCGTAGGGATATTCGTTACATCTTCTATAGTAAAAACTGACGTAAAAAATTCGTTTAGCAAGGTAGCCATTTCCTTGTTTTCAGAGACTAGATCTCCATTTACATTTTTTAATGGACCTAAGACACTTGTTACTGGATTTCTATTATTGACGTATTGAAAGAATCGCTTCGGGTTTTCTTTACCGTCACGAGCTATGGAGATTTCAAATTCGCGTTTTGACTTTTTTATTACACTTTTAGCTTCACGCCTTAGAGATATGTAATTGTTTCGTAACAACAGATTATCTTTATCGCACTTATATAGCCAATAAGCCCTATCTCTACTCTTTATAATGTCTCCTACTCTAGAAGTAAACCACAAGGGCTTGTTGTTTACTTTCGCACGCTTAATTTTGTACGGTACACATTCCTCATTTATAGTCCTAAATATCGTTACGAACGATTCCCAATTAGTTTTGCGTTGGAGTTCCCCATTACGTTTTCCCAATTGACGTGTGAACATTTATTTCGAAATTTACTAAAGTCTGCGAGCTGGAAGCTAGGAATTTTAGTCGAGTTAGTTGGTTTCGAGTGACTTACTGAGAGGACAAACTCTACCATATTGTGATCGCTATTGCTCAACGGTTCTATTACTTGAAGATCAGTAATTAGCCTATCATCCGTAGTTATTACTAAATCTAAATACTGTCCAACCTCGTAGGTTCCCCAACCTTTTAAATAAGAAAGCTATCCTCGAGAAAATTAACTAAACGATTACCTTCCGCGTCTCCCTGCATTGTATCGTAATTCACGTTGGCGCAATTAAAGTCACCCATAACTAAAGCCTGCTCACTACCGATTATTCTCTTTAGTTCACGATATAACGCTTCGTCCGTATCAGCTGTTTGATTTGGGGGCCTATATATAACCGCAACAAGAAGTTTGAAATCGTTCAATTTAAGTTCTGCTATAGTCGAATCTATCGGTTCTGGAACTGAGTGCTTTACTTCTATAACGTTCGCAATATTATCTTTGATATACAACATAACACCGCCTCCTCGCCTACCTATTCTGTTTTTAACAAAAAGTCTATAACCTTTAATTTGATACTCCCCTACAAAGTCACGTGTTTCAGTGCTAAGCCACGATTCATTTATCGCAATTAAATCATAGTCTTTACAAGCAATTAAAGAAAAAAATTCGTTTATTTTATTTCGTAGGCTACGAGCATTTAAGGATAGAACCTTCAAATTGTTTGTAATTGCGACACCTTCGCGAGCGCGGGGGAAATTTGTGGAATTTACGCTGGGACCGTTCGGGTTGAGTTGGTTGCTTTCGGACCTAGTATGTTTCATGGACTGCTCTCGATTTTCCTACGAAATTGCAAACAAGGGCAGTCGATGACCCTGATTTTGTTTCTGCAATCGGTTTTTTTGAGAAACCTAACCTAACATAACCTGACCTAACCTAACATAACCTGACCTAACATAACCTAACCTAATCGAGTTTCTTATACTATTGTTTTTTGCAAGATATCGCACAAATTCTTGTCATTTTTTTTGCAGAACAAATGAGTGATGTTTGTATTAATTTGAAGTGGCTATGGCAAAATGTGCCTGACGATGAATCCGCAGTAAAGTTTGTCCAGGAACATGATGTTATTCCTAAGAAAAAGTTATGCAAACGCAAGCACAACATGGCAATTAAGTGCTTGGCTTCATGTGCGGTAAGTTCACCGCCATCAATTCACCGCGGGAAAGTTCACCGCCATCAATTCACCGCGAGGTAAGTTCACCGCGAGGTAATTTCACCGCGAGGTAAGTTCACCGCGAAGTAATTTCACCGCAAGGTAAGTTCACCGTAAAATGAATAAAATTAAAAAGAATTTTTTAACTTAACAAGAATTTAATATAGGGTTTAGCAACACTATTTAAAAACATTAAAATATAATTAGGACAAAAATTAAAAAAGTATTTAATTTTTATTTAGCCACAAAATTTAAAAACAAATAATATATAATTAGGAAAAATATTTCACCACATTTAATTTTTATTTAGCCACAAAATTTAAAAACAAATAATATATAATTAGGAAAAATATTTAACCACACTATTTAAAAACATTAAAATATAATTAGGACAAAAATTAAAAAAGTTAGGTTAGGTTAGGTTAGGTTAGGTCCTAACCTAACCTAACCAGATGAGCATGTGCAACGAAAAGGTTTCGGCACGCAAAGGTACCTGGTTAGAGTGCTCAACGCTACCGCTATCAAAAATATATCATTTCTCAAGAAAACCGATTGCAGAAGCAAAATCAGGGTCATCGACTGCCCTTGTTTGCAATTTCGTAGGAAAATCGAGAGCAGTCCATGAAACATACTAGTCCCTTGCTTTCTCTGATGTTGCTTGGGCTAAAGGTGACCTTCGGGGTAAACTGGCTGCCCCCCGACCACCACATCGTGGAACTGAGCTTCCTTTACTTTCTTCGTTGCATATAATACACGATCAGGGGTGAAGTTCACTTTATTGAAAAAGGGGTGCAATTAAATATTTTTAATTTTTAATCAGTTTTTAAATATTTAAGATACGATATTTGGAGGGGGGGGGTCGGGGGAGAAGGTGCAATTTTATCCAGTTTTTTGTTATATATGTGGACTTAGAATTTTGTCGTAAATACAGTGGCCACAAAGTCCTTTTGCAGTGAAATTACATGCAAAGGAACTTTGTGGCCACCCTGTACATGATCAACAGTAAAGTACGTGAAATTACACAAAACCATTCCAGTTATTGCATATTTGTAGAGCTATTTTTTTTTTAAGTAAATGTATGACCACGGGTAGAGGGTGGCCACAAAGTCCCTTTGCATGAAAAACAAGGAAAACACAGATACAGTATGTTGTAATTTCTCTGCAAAGGAACTTTGTGGCTACAACGCGTTGCGGACAATTTGAAACGACCACACACCGATGTCTTTCATCAAACGCTATTTAAACACGACGTATACTGAAATGATATAAACACGACGTATATTTATCGACGTATTCACCGATTAAACTAATTAATGACGTAAAACTCTTCTAATGATGTGAACAACCGCTGACGCTATCATATTTTCTTACCGGAAGTCGCTACGACGTTATAAATCGATTACGTACTCAAAGCAAAAGGTGCTAAGTCCTTACCAGATGTTAAAATGTTGCTGTCGATGCGGCGCAGAATAATACAAAGCCCGCGCCAGCGTAGTAGTTTGGCCGCAAAAAAAATTTTAGAGGCAAAAAAAACCCTTAAAAAAAAGGGGAGAGGGGGCTCCGTACGGGGGCTCCGTACCCTAAGTGCACTTTTTAAAATTTATTACAAACCCAAATATTGTTTCAAACTAATATAAAAAGTAGTCTTAAAATAAAAAGTAGGAGAAACATTACTATATTTTTCAACACCAGAGGTATTGCCAACAATCAAATGACTTAATTGTACAGACGTATCTTCAGTAGAAAACCAAGGTTGTCTTTTTTGGAAAACATTGGCCTTACCTGGTTACCTGGTTACCGTTATGAGTACGAGTTTTAGGTCGGTGTGTGGTCGTTTCAAATCGTTCACAACGCGTTGTGGTTGTTTGAGAACGGCCATGAAGCGAAAACATATCTAACATCGGTGTGTGGTTACTTAGGTTCATCCACAACGCGTTGTGGCTGTTTTTTTCGCTCACTGAGTGATTTCGATGTTTGGCGTAACATATATATATATATATATATATATATATATATAATATTAGGTCATCCCATAAGTAATGCGGCATTTTTAAAATTTTTTTCTATTTTTATCATTATTTTACGGATAGAAATCAAACAACTCTGAAGTTATTTATATTTAAATAAATATTTATTTAAATATAAATAACTTCAAAGAGTTGTTTGATTTCTATCCGTAAAATAATGATAAAAATGGAAAAAAAAAAAAAAAAAAATGCCGCATTACTTATGGGATGACTATATATATATATATATATATATATATATATATATATATATATAATATGCGTATAACTATATATAATATAATATATACTATATATCAATATACAGGGTATCCCAGAATTAACTATCTATTTCAATGAAATCGGACAAATTTTTTAAAACACACTTTTATTTATGTTTATCATGTTTAATATGTGTTAAAAATGTATAAATTTCTAAATTTTTTTCATAATTTTATTTTCATAATTTTTTCATTATCTGGTCCAATGAAAGACCGTCTGAAGTCATAGAATGGCAAAGAGACTCTCCAAAAGTTAACGTGTGGCTTGGAATGACCAAATCCAAAATTTATGGTGCTCCATCTTGTTGAAACAACATTATCAAGAATGCCATCATCAAGAAGCTGTGGTTCGAGAAACTGCTGAAGCATATCAAGGTAGACGGTACCTGTTACAGTTGCTTTCGCAAAGAAGAATGGGCCATAAATTTTGGATTTGGTCATTCCAAGCCACACGTTAACTTTTGGAGAGTCTCTTTGCCATTCTATGACTTCAGACGGTCTTTCATTGGACCAGATAATGAAAAAATTATGAAAATAAAATTATGAACAAAATTTAGAAATTTATACATTTTTAACACATATTAAACATGATAAACATAAATAAAAGTGTGTTTTTAAAAAATTTGTCCGATTTCATTGAAATAGATAGTTAATTCTGGGACACCCTGTATAATATGCGTCCTTTATACATGTAACGGAGTATTTTGTCGTTGCAGCTTAGTTGTAGGTTTTTGCTTTACCGTTTCTGTACCCTCATGTATGGCATTTTGTCGTTTCAACTTAGGCTTTCCATAGTTTGTCTTGTGGTATTTTAGGTGTGAACAGTTGCTGGCCACAAATTTGCAAATGTTGCACATGTACACCCTTTTATTCTTTGGCGTAACAGTCACAGGTCTAGTTGTGTGTTGTGTTTGTTTTTGTTTTGGGTCGCCCACATACACATTTTATTTTTTTAGGTGATTTACATGAACCCACTCATCGATCATCATGCCTCGAAAGTTTAAAAATCACCCCGACAATTTCTGTTACGTGTGCGGCTCGTTCGCGACTAAATCAAAACGGCGTACAATCACGCTGGATCTTCGGAAAACTTACCGGTTGTACTTCGGCTGTCCACTAGGCGACCAAGATATGGCGTGAGCGCCACATGTTATCTGTACCGCTTGTTCGAATGGATTACGTGACTGGTTGAACCAAAGGAAAAAGTCGATGCCGTTCGCTATACCCATGATATGGAGGGAACCGAGAGACCATCATGGCGATTGTTA
Source organism: Bathynomus jamesi (assembly GCA_023014485.1). Taxonomy (NCBI): domain Eukaryota; kingdom Metazoa; phylum Arthropoda; class Malacostraca; order Isopoda; family Cirolanidae; genus Bathynomus; species Bathynomus jamesi. Next base: position 163,777 of record JAJOZX010007674.1, read on the forward strand.
CTTTTGCAATGTTAACATAACTGGATTCTCTGTGAAGAACAAGCACAACATCGTTTATCCGAATGTAGACTCCTCGATCAGACCGATCCCTCACGATGACACGATGCTGATTCCGGTACCTCCACACTCCACAGCATGGACTCGATTCTTTAGAAGACGAAAGAGAATCCGACGAAGGTGCGATTGGCGGAGATGCGGGACCTTCGGCCGATCTTGACTACACACCTGACGAAGAGCAATCGGAGCCGGAGAGGCTTACCCAAAACGAGTTGAATGACCTCATTAGAGACCTAGCCCTCTCCAAAGAGAAATCAGAACTTCTTTCCTCGAGACTCAAGCAGAAACATTTACTTGAGAAGAACGTCCGAGTGTGTCATTATCGAAAACGAAACCATTCTTTAGAGTAGACGGTCCGCTCTGCTGTTGCCATGATATCAATTGACTTTTCGAGAACTTGTCACAGGCACACACACCATCTGAGTGGCGCCTCTTCATTGATTCCTCACAGCGAAACTTGAAAGCGGTTCTCCTGCATAACGGGAACTTAAAGCCGTCCATCCCGATCGCCCACTCCGTTCATCTAAAGGAGACGTACGATAACATGAATATACTACTCGAAGCAATCCAATACAGCACTTATCAGTGGAATATCTGTGGTGATCTCAAAATCATTGGTATGTTAATGGGCATGCAAGGAGGGTTCACGAAATGTTGTTGTTTCCTATGCCTATGGGACAGCCGTGATACCGCGGATCATTACATCAGACGTGACTGGCATCAAAGAAGCACATACGAGCCAGGAAGGGGCAGTGTCCAGTGTGTTCCTTTAGTTAATCCAAAGAAGATTTTCCTACCACCTCTACACAATGAAAAATTTTGTGAAAGCGATGGGTAAGGCGAATTCGAGAGGGTTTCGATACCTTGTTGAGAAATTTGCAAACATCAGTGCCGCGAAATTGAAGGAGGGAATCTTTGTGGGGACCCAAATCAGGGAGTTTCTGCTGTAAAAGCATGGCAGGCTTTCAAATGGATTTGTGGAAACTTCTTGGGTAACCACAAGTCTCCCGCATACAAAGATGGAGTTCAGAAACTGCTCGATGCATATTAAGAAATGGGCTGTCGCATGTCCTTGAAAATACATTTGTTTACATTCGCATCTAGATTTCTTTCCCGAAAACCTTGGCGCGGTGAGTGACGAACAGGGGGAACGCTTCCATCAAGACATCCAGTCAATGGAAAATCGCAAAATCGCTACCAACGTTTCTGGAACGAAAGTATGCTGGCAGACTACTGCTGGATGTTGTACCGCGACGATCCGGACAAGGTTTACAAAAAAAAATTGCACTCGCAACGTTTTTAGGTTGGTGTACATTTCTTTTTATGAATAAAGTTGTACTTTTATGATAAATTGTGCTGAAATTAACACCAGTCATATTTCGATAACTATATGTGCTAGAGGAAAACTGGAAACAGATTTGGAATCAGCGTACAAATTGGTCTAGAAAGGTGTGTGTATACAGCTTTGATGAGAGAAAAAAGTTCGATTTTGTCGACCAGTGTAATAATTTCATACATCAATTTCATACGTGAAACCTAATATTGTGCTTATTTTTTAATTATGTCTGTTACACTATCAACAATCAACATCATAAAAAAAAATCTGTCCTTTCAGCTAAGGTATTTTACTATTTTTCAATGGAAATCTTGACAGTAAAGATTATGTCCCAACCACCATTATTAAAGTATCAATTACACAGAAAAATGAGAAATTTAGTTTACCATTGCACCAAATAGGGTTAGTTGATATTTTACTAAAATATTTTTATTTACCTATACAATTTACATTCCTAGTCACCGCATTTGACATGTTTTGTTTGTATGAACAATATGATTACGGTATATCTGAAATCTGAATAGTGTTAAAGGAATTGTTTTCGCTATTCTCAGTATTATTTAGAAGAAAATAATAAACAAGCTGGTTTTATAATTTTGAGTGTAAACACAGGTAGTTTCTTTCTTGTGAAAGTTAGTATAATGCTTCAATAAAATAATATGTAAGATAAAATCATTTTGTTACAATCAAACACTAATATTCAAAGAAATCATTAAAACCAAATAAACTATTTTTTTTTTGGGGGGGGGGGATGTTTAAATCAATGGTTTGGTTTTTTTTTTAAATAACCATGGTTTCTTCGACCCTGCTACTACCATAAAATGAAAAAGTATGACGTACTAAACCTTATAAAATACTACTAACAAAAAATTAAAAAGTATGACGTACTAAACCTAATATAGCTAATGAAAATTACACCAAATCTTTCCGGGCCACGTTCACAAATGTTGACAAATGTCACTAAATCATTATCAGTAATGGAAATACATCACTGATGTTCATAGGTTGTTTCTGCTAATACCTCTCATTCCAAAACATTTTAAGGTGGTGGTGCAAAACGTTCGGCCATAGCTGTATAATGAAGAAAATCATAGATCCCGCTCGATGCGTTCCCTCCAAAAACGGGAACCTAATTGATTCGAAATTCTCCACGGGATATGATCAGTTGGGAAAGGTACAATAAGGCACGGCGAAAGGAATAGCTATTATTACTTACTTCCTTCTTCCTATGTACATTTAGCGTTAAACATAGCAGTACAGATGGAATGAAGAGGTGTACATTTGGAGGTTAGACATTATGCAGTAGGATCATGGCTTCTGCAATGCAATATCCTATAAATATCTGTACCTTACCTTACCTTACAATTTTTTAAGTGTTTCGTGTCGTGATTCCTCACAGAGGTGATAGTCCAGTAGAACACGTATGGAACCTTGCAATGTGGTAGATCAAGCGTTTTATTGCTTATTCATGTTTATTATGTTGTACTTACAGAGAAGCAGATGGATACTTTGTCACCTTTGGAGAAAACTTTCTATTTATAGAAATTCAAAATGGCCGCCATCGTTTAAACGTAATATTCTTATTTCCTCAGTAAGAGATCAATATAGTGAAAGAAACATGTTTTTTTTTTCATTTTTACCAACAAACAAGTCTTATCAATTTAAGATATCAATAAAATGAACAACCGAAGGTTAAATTGAAAATTTTTCTTCAAAAAAATTACCAAAAATGGGGGAAAACAGTGAAATTTTTTATAGTTAACATTTGTAACACACTAAGATATGTCTATATCAGAATTGTATTATGATACATATTTGTAATGCATGTAATATAACACACTGTTTTGTCATGGACATATTGTAAGATAATATAGTTACATCTATAATACATATAGTGGGAAGTGGGAAATTCACAATAAACGCCACAACCAAATGTGGAAAATCATATTAACATAAAATATATTCATCATCAGGGGCGTCCATACGAGGGGGCATTAGGGGGCCATGCCCCCTCGTTTTTCAATGGTGCCCCCTCGTTTTTTCGTCAACTGCTTACAGATAGATTTTATCATAAACCCAAAATCCAGTCATAATATTTGAAGATAGTAATTGGTTTCTATATATATTATTAATATTGTATAATTTCCCATATTGTTGATATTTACTATTTACAGAATCATTTAATTAGGCCTATTATTTCGTGACATTCATTATTTTTAAGTTTTTAATGTTAATTATCTAGCAGCCATCATGCGAGTTGAATTTTGTCATGTTTTATTTATTTTCCCTTAATAGATTTAAAATTAAATATATACTGTTTATATGAATTATGAAGTGAAACCATCAATATTTATACTGTTTCCTTAAATTTTTATTAACAATTGCAATTTTAATTTGTAATGGAATGTTTATGATCCAATATGAGAGCACAAGAAATCAGGAATGTGCAGGAGGCTTACTGAACTTTATCTGAAAGATCCCTTACCTAATTGTGTAGCTATTCTGGAATTTTGTCTACTATGAGTTACAACTCTCATTATCTTACCTATTCTTATAGCTACCTTGAATCTCGCCTACTATGAGCTACACCCAGTGATGGGCATCGATACATGAAAATCGCTAAAGCGATACCGATACATCGATCCATGAAGAACGTCTTAGGCGATACCGATACGCCGATACTTTCTAGATGTCTTAAGCGATACCGATACCGATACATGCATCGCCAGTACATTTTTATAATTATTCATTTAATATGTAGGTATTAGATATTATTGTTTATACTAGTAATTTGTACGCACTGTAAGTAAAATAACATTTTAATGGGTTTTATAGATGTAAATAAAAACAATTGCTTTATTTAATGAAAGTATGTTTTAATTTTGTAGGATACATAAATGACTGAAAATATTACACTAACAATTAAAAGTAATTACTATTACCCTTCAAAAATACCAGCTGGCTAAACATCTGGTCAGACAATCTATTCCTTTTTGGAGCGTGAATGTGACCAGCCAAACTAAACAACCGTTCTACAGGAGCAGAGGATGGTAGTGGTGTGTTATACTTCAGGAAGACCCGTAGAATTCCTGGGTACTGCCTCAGAGATTGGAGAGAATGACTTCCGTCACCCAGATACTGTAAAACTTCCATCTCAGTGGAATCTTGGGTTGCAGAGACATTAGTGGAAGCAGACTCATAACAGAAGAAATCATCTGCACTTCCGTCAGATGCAGCATCACTTAGTTGTTGCTGGGGGAGGAATCGCTGCGTTACAAGTATGAACCTGTTTAAACTCAACACCGAGTGGGCGTGGCCAATAGTGTTGCAACACCAATGAGCGTTTCTATATTATATGAGCGTTTCTATATTATGGTTAATTAATCTCAATAACACAAGTACAAACGTGTTTAAACGTTGCGCCGTACTGTGTGACGTGACCAGTAGAGTAGTACTGTCATTAAATAAATATTTAATAATATTATTATTTATGTATATTCATAAATATAACTCAGTAGTGTCATATTATAACATCTATTTAAATATTTAAAAATTCTTATTAATGTATCGATGTATCGAAGTATCGATTTTTTTCGATACATTTAAGAAAATTGACCTTAGCGGTACCGATAAATCGATACTTTTGTCAAGTAGCTAAAGCGATACCGATACCGATACAAAAGTATCGATCGATACGTGTCGACGATACATGTATCTAGATACTGCCCATCACTGGCTACACCTATCATTAACTTGCCTAATCTTACAGATATATTCTTGAAACTTGCCTACTATGAACTACAGCTATCATTATCTTGCCTAACTTTTTTCTACTATGCATTTGATCTTAACCCTTTGAACCAAATGATGATTTTTCTATATTATAGCCACCTCCAGTCGATATTATTCAGATTCGGAAGGATATCTTGTACATTACTTAAAGAGCTGAATACTGTCTTCAATAACCTTCTCAGTCCCATGACAATTATTTATATGTATATTATGTAAGAATAATAAACTTGTATATCTAGGAAGTTATTGTGTATCTGGTTTGACCCTAATATCATGGACATACAAAGGATGTGTAAAAAAATGGTTATTTTTCAGTATTTGAAGCCCTATAATTTGCCCTCCTAACTGCCTCCAGAAGGCAGGAAATGCTGTCCCAGAGAACGTAAATTTAAAAAAAATTTCCTGGGGGAGCATGCTCCCGGGACCCCCCTAGAGCTCGCGCCTGTGGCGCAAATACTTGTGCCCCCCCCCGTATTTGGAAGTGCCCCCTTACTTAATTGATCCTATGGACGCCCCTGTTCATCATTATATTTATTATTATTGTATAAGTCATCATCAGTGTTATTTGCTCATCATCAATTCCTGCCTTCTCATTTGTCTGCGTCGTATACTCATTCCTGCATGTGTCATCGGCTCCACACTAACGAAAGGATGTACCCGAAAGACTCTCACTCTTGCAGCTACATTGCTTTCTACTGCAAGGCTCATTAGAAACACAACTACAAGCGATTGTACTTTAAGCAGACTTAGGGGGGGGCGGTTGGCCTATTTGTGGTTACGGGTGTGGTATCCCCTCCTTGAAAGACCAACCGAAGTCTTCATCATTTAGTGACGGTGAATGTAGTTTAGCAACATCCTTCCAAAGCATAACTTGTAAATGTGCAATTTTCATATAATGTTTTAGGGCGTCGTCAGACGGTGGTAACGATTTCAAATTCGAGCATCTGTCTCTCTTTGTGGTAAACAACATATATCTCAGTTCAGTCATGCTTAGTATTGTTTTCGATCCGTATAATAGACAGACTAAGTGACAGCCAGGATCTTGCACAGTGGCGGCTCGTCAGTAGGCACTGCGGAACTGCAGTACCCCTAAATTTTTTATTTACAATTGAAATAATCAAGAACAATATAAGGATGAGCTCACTGAATAACTTTTTCAATAACTTTTGAAACTTTTATTCATTGCTCAATGCTCATCCTTTTATTTCAGTAATTATTTCAACCCATTCTTAGAGACAGCACCCCTAGAATTTTTAGTCACGAGCCGCCACTGATCTTGCAGTACATCATCAATTGTATTTAGGTCACCAAGGGAGTCAAGTTGAAGGGTTTCATTGGTCATCATCAGGTTTATTGCTGAGACTTTTCCTTTATCATATGGGTAGGAGACTATATCACATCCGGTTACTGCATGCATGCATTGGCATAAGTAGTAAGCTTTTGACTCCGAGCTTTGACCCTGTAGCATTTATGTCTACGATCTTTCTATCAAGTTTCTTCATTGATATTTTCTTGTTTAGTTGATATTTCCAAGTGAAGTATACTAGCAGTACAAAGACATCAGTGTCATCACTGACTATTTGTATATGCATCATTCCCTGCAAGCATGAGAGTATAACTAATCATGTTAACGTCCGCTTCATGTCCAAACGTCTGATCCTGTTCACCTATCATTTTCAGGGAACTTTCTTCTTTGTTGAACACAATAGGCTAATTAACGTTTTCTTGTTCTTAACATTTTTCATTAGGATATTTCTGGATGGTAGAGGGGTGTTCGATGACATTTCAATGTCACACGATATGTTTCCGGTTGTACGTTTGTCTCGTTCATGTGATTTGGTAGATCCTTTAATGTATTGATCTACAGATCTACAGATCTACAGATCTACAGAAGCTAAGGCTAACAAAGACCCTAAGATCCACTCTAAGGTTAGCCCGAGAGAAAGGAAAGAGTAGGGGGTGAAGAGAAGAGAATAAGGGGTTAAGTAAGGAGCAACACCTATCACTCGTGGGTTAACATTCATTCAGAAAAAGAGGAAAAAAGTCTCACCATCATCATCCGCCGGCCTATCATTTTCAGGGAACTTTCTTCTTTGTTGAACACAATAGGCTAATTAACGTTTTCTTGTTCTTAACATTTTTCATTAGGATATTTCTGGATGGTAGAGGGGTGTTCGATGACATTTCAATGTCACACGATATGTTTCCGGTTGTACGTTTGTCTCGTTCATGTGATTTGGTAGATCCTTTAATGTATTGATCTACAGATCTACAGAAGCTAAGGCTAACAAAGACCCTAAGATCCACTCTAAGGTTAGCCCGAGAGAAAGGAAAGAATAGGGGGTTAAGAGAAGAGAATAAGGGGTTAAGTAAGGAGCAACACCTATCACTCGTGGGTTAACATTCATTCAGAAAAAGAGGAAAAAAGTCTCACCATCATCATCCGCCGGCCACTTCTTCCCCCCAATAGAGGCCTCTTAGGTTAGGTATACCCCTTTGGGGTGTTCAGTTTGGGGGAGAACTCCGCCTCCAAGTTGCATACCCCTCTTTCTCTCTTCCTCTCTTGCTATCTCTTCCTTTCTGCCCCTTTGGGGAGAATAGCTTGGGGGAGAACTCCGCCTCCAAGTTGCATGCCCCTTGCAACCCCATTTTGGGTTGGCAACAAAGGCCTGTAGTGTCTGTCTCTCTTTTTTTTTCTTTTTTCCCAACAAAAGGGGGCGGGGTAGGTGCTTAGCAACAAGGGGGGTGGGGGTGGCACTCTTGCAGCAAAGGGGTGTGTGTGGGGTGTGTGGCACTCTTGCAACAAAGGGGTGTTGGGTGTGGCACTCTTGCAATATTACGTCATCATGCAACGTTACGGAACATTTTGCAATTGCATTGTACTCCACCTTTTTGACACCATACTACTTGTGTGTGTGTGTGCGCGCGCGTGTGTGTACACACACACACACACACATATATATATATATATATATATGAAAATTATTTCACGAAAGTAACACGTGAAAAATATTTATGATGAATAAAACCACGAAGGAAAAGAAACACAGAGTGGTGCTCAAGCGCTTTCGTCTAATGACATCCTCAGGAACACTGAAGTAAATAAAGAGTTCAAGACTATATATAGGTTAAATATATATATATCAGTAAAATGATCAAGTCCCTCCATTAAGTTTACTTTAGAAGTGGAACAAGATAACTCAATCCCGTTTTTGGATGTGCGTGTACATAGGGAAAGCCCAGGTTTTAAGTTTAGTATCTATCGGAAAAAACAAACAATTTGTCCTACGTACACTTTTACTCTGGACATGACACCCCCATTAAGAAGGCCATATTTTCTTCAATGTTTCTCCGCGCTCTTAGGATCGCCAGTCCGGAATACATAGATTCCGAATTGAAAAAAATCAACGGTATTGGAAGTGATCTGTGCTACCCACCTGCGTTTATGGAACTTGTCTTAACAAGGCAAAACGAACCTTCTATCGTGTGAATAATAACACTCGCACTTTGTCAAAGAATATTTTAGTACTTCCATTTTTCCCGGCCTTTTTAGGCATTGCTAATGTACTTAAACTTTTAGATATTAATGTAGTATTTTCATATAACACTATTGTGAAAAATATCATAGTAAAAAATAGCCCTACCAATAATTCAGGCATTATCTATAAAATTGGTTGTAAACAATGTGATTTCTTTTACATTGGTCAGACGGGAAAGGATTTGCACACGCGTGTAAAACAGCATCAATATTCGGTTAGAACGGGACAGTCGTCCAGTTCCCTTTTTGTCCATTTGTCAGAGTTATCCCACTGTATTGATTGGAATAATGCTTCAGTTTTGTTTCACTCTAGCAACATTGTTATTAGAAATATTCTTGAGTCTGCTATTATTCAACTTGCAAATAACTTTAACATGAGTAAAGGTCTTTTTCAACTCGATCCCGTTGTTTTGAATTCGTTCAGAACAGATTTAGACAAGAAGAGCAGAGTGCTAAACCTTTGGAAATTTTCCCTTATAAATTTGTATGCTCCTCTTACAATTTTTATTTTTCAATTTATTTTTATTTTTTATTTTTTTGTGACCTATATATCATTCAGGCATTATCTATAAAATTGGTTGTAAACAATCCATTTGATCTTGTGTTGAATTCGGGCAAAGTGCTAAAATTGGTAGTTTTCCTTACAAATTTGTATGCTCCTCCCATAATTTTTATTTCCATATTTACTATATATATATATTTTTTTTTTTGTAACATATATATAGTCTTGAACTCTTTATTTACTTCAGTGTTCCTGAGGATGTCATTAGAAGGAAAGCGCTTGAGCACCACTCTGTGTTTCTTTTCCTTTGTGGTTTTATTCATCATAAATATTTTTCACGTATTACTTTCGTGAAATAATTTTCATATATATATATGTGTGTGTGTGTGTGTGTGTACACACACGCGCACACACACACACACAAGTAGTATGGTGTCAAAAAGGTGGAGTACAATGCAATTGCAAAATGTTCCGTAACGTTGCATGATGACGTAATATTGCAAGAGTGCCACACCCAACACCCCTTTGTTGCAAGAGTGCCACACACCCCACCCCTTTGCTGCAAGAGTGCCACCCCCACCCCACTTGTTGCTAAGCACCTACCCCGCCCCCTTTTGTTGGGAAAAAAAAAAAAAAAGAGAGACAGACACTACAGGCCTTTGTTGCCAACCCAAAATGGGGTTGCAAGGGGCATGCAACTTGGAGGCGGAGTTCTCCCCAAGCTATTCCCCCCAAAGGGGCAGAAAGGAAGAGATAGCAAGAGAGGAAGAGAGAAAGAGGGGTATGCAACTTGGAGGCGGAGTTCTCCCCCAAACTGAACACCCCAAAGAAGTATACCTAACCTAAGAGGCCTCTATTGGGGGTAAGAAGTTTCCTCACCACCCAAAGGGCCATTAAAAGAAAGGACCAGAGGTCCTTGCTCGGGCGGCTACCCGAGCTCTTAAGAGAGTCTTCTGCCATACACCACCTTTTATAGAGTCCCAAACAGCCAGTCGGCTGAGTTGCCAGATAACGCCATGTATTTAATTCATCAGCCAATAGAAGGCTGAGTTGCCAGATAGCGCAATGTATTTAATTCATCAGCCAATAGAAGGTTGAACTACCAGTTTGCGTTTCACACCGCACTAGACCTACAGTTTAACATCGAATCAGAAATACATCTCGTCAGGGAATGATTGCCATCTCTTTCACATCAACCCACCGAATTACTCATTTTGACAAAGATTAAGGTTTTCACACCACACTAGACCTACAGTTTAACGTGGAATTAGAAATACACCTCGACAGGGAATGATTGCCATCTCTTTCACATCAACTCACCGAATTACTCATTTTGACAAAGATTAAGGTTTTCACACCACACTAGACCTAGTTTAACGTGGAATTAGAAATACATCTCGTCAGGGAATGATTGCTCACTTTCAGAACATATCGCCGATTTGCGCATTTTGACAAAGATTAAGGTTTTCACACCGAAAAGAGTTCATTGTTGAGGACCCCAACATACAGTGGACCGATACAGGTGAGATCATTGTGGAAATAAAAAAAAAATTTCGAGATTCCGGTATACCCGTTTGATCGAGTACTTCCTACAAAGGGTATGAAGCTCCACCCAGGTTTTGACGGCGGTGTGCCAATCACCGTCCAGGAATACTTGAAAGAGCTTGTTTTTCAACATGCATATGCCTAAACCACGCCCTACGTTTCGTGGGACAACGAATGATTGTCTTTGAAAAGGTGATATGCTCTCGATTGGCCGAAAATGACCGCCACAAATCCTAAAACAACACCCCTATTCATGCAGTGCTCCAATAGGAAACAAGGCTCTCCGCTTGTAGGCAGGGGGCGTACCCAGACCCGGATCTAGGGGTGGGCTATGTGGGCTGCAGCCACGGGCCCCGCATTTGAGGCGGGCCTCCAAATTTGGAGAAGTTTTCCCCAATGTCTTAAATGCATACAGAATGTACTTGTCATTGATGGTGACCAATTGTACCGGCGAACGGAGTTTTTTTAAGTTAAAGCGACTGAAATGTTGCACACGTTCAACAATGAAGCAAAAGCGATTACAGTCACTGGCAATTCTCTGTGTTGAACATGCTCTGGCCAAAGAAGTCGATTTTCGAAATATTATTAATGAATTTGCACAAAAAAAGGCTCGTCGGTTCAATCGGTTGCCAGCTCATAATCAGTAGGTAGGTGTGTATAAAATTATTAATTCAGGAAAATATAATATGTAAAATAAAGTAAAATATTTGTAAAGTAATATGTTTGTTCTGAAAACTAAATAAATAAAGTAAAGTAAAGTATGTTTGTTCTGAAAACCTTTAATTTTCCTCGTAAACAAAGCTTATAATCCTTATACAATAAAAATTGTAGCCAAGGGGGCCCCCAAAAAAAATATTAGCCACGGGCCCCCATTCTTCTAGATCCGGGCCTGGGCGTACCCATTATAAATGGGGCACCTCGTCGCTCGTCGCTTAGAGCCAGTTTCACGTTACTTATTGTATCATACGAATCATGGCTGAGCTTTACGATTCACCTGACCTTATTGGTGATAACGATTATTACAACCAAGCCACACGCATATTATTCAGTGCAATAGACCAGAACAAACTTTTCTCGTCACAGAACTTTGATGAAATTAATGGAGCAGTGGACCAAACCCTCATTGAAGAATCCTGTGAAATGTAAGTAATTTGTAACGTTGTAATAAGTCTTTGGAAGTCGTGTTTAATTAATGTTTGTGCCCATATCATATATCTGTGTTCATTGTGTGTATTTCTCGTCAAATTACTGCGAAATAATTTCAATTTAACCTAACCGTGGACAGGTTCTCTCAACGCAAACAAATCTCATTTATTTATTAGTTTTGATTAATACTATTTTTCCCGAAACGTGTTGTTCGCAGCCAACTTCATGACATTTATTTTACCTGCAGGAGTGAATCCGAGTTAGGACGCGTTATAGCGACTTTTGACGAAATGGCACCCCCCCCCCCATCCATCCCCATGATTCAGACGTCGTGGTATCGAGACAAGATGATGACTGCCGGATCATAGAGGAGGAGATGCTGTAAGTGTTTTTATTTATAGGCAAATTGAAATAAGCGCGTTTTCAAATTTGATTTTCATTCTCTGATATAAAGGGTGTCAGAAAATGATTGCCCCCCCCCCCTGTACAGAAGAAACTGAAAGGAATAGAAAAAAACAGACAAAACCACGCGAAAGAGCGTTTAATTTTGAATAAAAAACACTTGTTTTAATATCGGGTGTTGCCCCCATTTGCAGCTCTGACGGCCATTAATCGACGTGGGTATGATCCCAGAAGTGTCTCAAAGAGATCGGTATCATGACTCATTTCTTCAAGGACTTCGTTGATCTTTGCAGTCATAATTTCTGTTGAATACCGATTCTGAATGGGTTGTTCCAGCATTAAGGACTCCACCCGATCCTTCATGATGGATCCGACATGTTCACAGACATTAAGATCGGGAGAATTGCCAGGCCATTCATTATTTCCGAAAAAATCAATGTTATTGTCCTTAAGCAGTTGTTGAGTCGCAAGTGCTTTCATACAGGGGGCTTTGTCGTGAAGAAAGGTTGCCTGTTCAACATCCAAAACACACTCGGGGTCTTTCAAAAACGGAATTACATGTTGGGCTAAAATTACATTTCGAAAATAAGGCCCATCCCAACTGGTTCCTCTTGGTTTGATAACCCAGATGAGCTTCCGAATAGAGAACATAATGAAAACACCCACACATGCTGGATTTTTTACTATTTCTCGATACTTCTGGTCGTCTGGGACTTCATCAGGAGTTGTTGCCCAAACCCGATCATTCTGAAAATTTGGTTTTCTGGAGACATAAACGAAGAATTCATCGCTGACAACCAAGTGAAGGAAATCGTCTTCCGTCCATTCCTCAAGATAATCACAAAACCATAGCCGATCTTCAATATTAAGATCACTCTTCCGTGGCTTAGCTATTTCATGCCAAGCACTCAAGCCTTGGCGAACTCGAAATTGATGCACAAGTTGCCGATTGACTATCTTACCACGACGGATAAGTATCTCTTTCGCTACCTCAGAGCAGCTCTTCTTTCGGCGCCGTGATGCAGCAAGCACAATGTCTTTCGATTCTTGAGATAATTTCTCCGGTCTTCCTCCTCGAAATTCTGTTTCACAATCTTCAGGATTCTTATTCCAATTCCTTTTGACAAAGTCTTCTGATCTTTTTAATCTCTCAGCCACCCAGTGTCGAGTTATGAAAGTTGCACCAGCTTCCTTTGCTTCACGAAATGTGACAGCTCGAATGCGGTCAAGAACTCGCTTTTTCTCTGAATCGTTCAAAATAGATGATGCCATGGTTTCTGTGGGGAAAAAATGGTAAGAATTAAAATCACAGGAATAGAATATAATGGTTTTTATTCAGATTTTAACGCTCTTTCAAGTGGTCTCGCCGGTTTTTATCTATCTCTTCTAGTTTTTGCTCTACAGGGGGGGCAATCATTTCCTGACACCCCGTATATATATACAGTATATATATATATATATATATATATATATATATATATATATAGCACAAAACATTGACGAGATGTCATATTAACCGCTTTGAAAATTGCTTTGTGTTACTTCTCAATTATAATTGGCTGTCTAATTCCACTTCTTGTTCTTGTTTATAACGTTTCAATCGGAAATAACTTATAAATGGCAGCTATAGTTGTAAAACAGTTTATTATTCTCTGCTTCCTTCATCGTTATTTCCGGATATATATATATGTATATATATGATGAATAAAACCACGAAGGAAAGGAAACACAGAATGGTGCTCAAGCGCTTTCGTTTAATGACATCCTCAGGAACACTGAATTACATAAAGAGTTACAGCCTATATATAGGTTACAGAAAAAAATATAAATGTGTGTGTATATATATATACAATAAACGGAGAAATAAAATTAAAAATTAAAGGATTGTGGGAGGAGCATACAAATTTGTAAGGAAAAACTATCGATTTTTAGCACAAGATCAAATGAATTGTTTCCAACCAATGTTATAGATAAAAAAAACAAAAAACAAAAACAAAAACTACCGATTTTTAACACAAGATCCAATGAATTGTTTCCAACCAATGTTATAAAAAAAAAAAAAAAAAAAATACAAATTTATACTGGAAATCTGCCCGGGTTTTAGCACTCTGCCCTTCTTGTATATAAAAATAAATTGAAAAATAAAAGTTATTAGAGTAGCATACAAGTTTACCAAAGATTTAGCGTTCTACCCTTATCTAAATCTGTTCTGAAGGAATTCAAAACAACAGGATCGAGTTGAAAAAGACCTTTGCTTATGTTGAAGTTATTTGTAAGTTGGATAATGGCAGACTCAAGAATATTTCTATTAACAATGTTGCTAGAGTGAAATAAAACTGAAGCATTATTCCAATCAATACAGTGGGATAACTCTGACAAATGGACAAAAAGGGCACTGGACGACTGTCCTATTCTCACGGAATATTGATGCTGTTTTATACGTGTGTGCAAATCCTTTCCCGTCTGACCTATGTAAAAGGAATCACATTGTTTACAACTAATTTTATAGATAATGCCTGAATTATTGGTAGGGCTATTTTTTACTATGATATTTTTCACAATATTGTTATATGAAAATACTACATTAATATCCAAAATTTTAAGTACATTAGCAATGCCTAAAAAGCCCGGGAAAATGGAAGTACTAAAATATTTTTTAACAAAGTACGAGTGTTATTATTGACACAATAGAAAGTTCGTTTTGCCTTGTTGAGACAAGATTCCATAAACGCAGATGGATAACACAGATCTGTGTTATCCATCTGCGTTTATGGAAATGGAAAGGCATGATTATAAACTTGTATTTATGGTAACGCCCGACAATGACGTTTTTGCGCGTGCTTTTGATAGCATTCTAGCAGCGCTTAAGGGTACTTTACCTGCCGAGTGTAAAGTGGGTACAAAAATAGTATTGAACGATATGAAAGCCCTTTACATTGAATATAAATCGCCGTATCAGTTAAACGGTGAGGTGATGCTTGGGCGGTTTTAGCACATCGTGCAGAGTAATGGCGATGTTGATGTAGCGTCAATCACCTTCGAATTTAGCGTTTTGCACCGTAGGCGGTAAAGACAATATATATTTTTACTGTAATAATAATGTGACTGTACGTTTTGTATATATTTTCCTGTACCAATATTTGATAATATAACTATATATTTTTCTAAAAAAAATTTTAATACTATGTTTTGTACGAGTGCCCGAGAATTATCTGTACAATTTTTGGCTGTTATTAAAAGTCAACCATGAAGTGTAGAAATTCCAGTGTTGTCCCATTTTACAGAGAAACTCATTAAGTTTTTTCTGATAACAAGTTTTGACAAGTTTTTCTTTTTCAGATATTCATACACACCCTTCATCCTTAATGAATCCACAGGAGAAAGCACAGTGTGTTGAATGGTTTATCGAAACAAAATCAGATACACAAGTTCAACGAAGGTTTAGAACTAATTACAACAGAAACCCTCCATCAAGAGTAACCATACGAGCTTGATATAAAAGGTTTAAGGAAACTGGAAGTGTAGAGCATAAGAAAGGAGCAGGGCGGCCTCGAACGTCTTTTGAAAATGTCGAGCGCATTCGAGAGGCTTTTGTTCGCAGTCCACGCAAGTCGACAAGAATTGCATCACGAGAGTTACAGATACCTCGTTCGACAGTGCATGATGTCTTGCGTAAACGTTTGAAGTTGCATCCTTACAAGTTGCAAATCTTGCAACAGATTACGCAAGAAGATAAGGTCTCCCGTAAGGAATTTGCAATGACTCTGCTTGACAGAGTCGACCAGGACAATGCGTTCTTGGCAAGAATCATGTTTTCGGACGAGGCAACTTTTCATGTTTCAGGCAAGGTAAACAAACAAAATGTGCGCATATGGGGGTCACAAAATCCACATTGCATAGAAGAGCACATCAGAGACAGTCCTAAAGTTAATGTGTGGTGTGGCCTGTTACATGATCGCGTGATTGGACCATTTTCTTCGGTGAATCAACAGTGACCTCCAATACCTACCTGGACATGTTGCAACACTTTGTCTATCCGCAATTGGAAGCACTGCATCCACGCATCATTTTTCAGCAAGATGGCGCACCGCCACATTGGGCCTTGATCGTCCGTAAGTCCCTGAATGAGACATTCCCAAACAGATGGATTGGCCGTGGAGGTGCAATTCATTGGCCGGCTAGATCTCCCGACATCACACCCTGTGATTTCTTTCTTTGGGGATTCGTCAAAGATCTTGTGTACAATACGCGGGTGACAGACATTGATGATTTAAAAGCAAGAATCACAGCTGCTATTGAGCGAATTGATGTGGATATGCTGCAGCGTACATGGCAACATTTGGAGTATCGATTGGATGTTTTGCGAATCACTGATGGTGCACATATCGAATGTTTGTAACAACGTTACTTTAATAAAAGAAACTTTTGAAAATACAGATTCTAAATAATCTTGTTTAAGAATTTTACGTGTTATCAAGAATTTTATTAAAAGATGAAATTGTACAGATAATTTTCGGACACACTGGAATTTCTAAAAAAACTTGTCAAAACTTGGTATCAGAAAAAACTTAATGAGATTCTCTGTAAAATGGGACAACACTGGAATTTCTACACTTCATGGTTGACTTTTAATAACAGCCAAAAATTGTACAGATAATTCTCGGACACCCTGTATATATAATTAATATAAATATAATTTTTTAATATGATTGTACGTTTTGTATTCATTCCCTGACGAGATGTATTCTGATTCCATGTTAAACTGTAGGTCTAGCATGGTGTGAAAACCTTAATCTTTGTCAAAATGAGAAAATCAGCGAGATGTGAAAGTGAGCAATCATTCCCTGACGAGATGTATTTCTGATTCGGTTTCCACGTTAAACTGTAGGTCTAGCATGGTATGAAAACCTTAATCTTTGTCAAAATGAGCAAATCGGCGAAATGTTGTGAAAGAGATGGCAATCATTCCCTGCCGAGGTGTATTTCTAATTCCATGTTAAACTTTAGGATTTGTGTGGTGTGAAAACCTTAATCTTTGTCAAAATGAGTAATTGGGTGGGTTGATGTGAAAGAGATGACAATCATTCCCTGCCGAGGTGTATTTCTAATTCCATGTTAAACTGTAGGTCTAGTGTGGTGTGAAAACCTTAATCTTTGTCAAATTGAGCAAATCGGCGAAATGTTGTGAAAGAGATGGCAATCATTCCCTGCCGAGGTGTATTTCTAATTCCATGTTAAACTGTAGGATTAGTGTGGCGTGAAAACTTTAATCTTTGTCAAAATGAGTAATTCGGTGGGTTGATGTGAAAGAGATGGCAATCATTCCTTGCCGAGGTGTATTTCTAATTCCATGTTAAACTGTAGGTCTAGTGTGGTGTGAAACGCAAACTGGTAGTTCAGCTTTCTATTGGCTGATGAATTAAATACATTGCGCTCTCTGGCAACTCAGCCTTCTATTGGCTGATGAATTAAATACATGGCGTTATCTGGCAACTCAGCCAACTGGCTGTTTGGGACTCTATAAAAGGCGGTGTATGGCAGAAGACTCTCATAAGAGCACTATTTGTATATTAATAACACATAATACGAAACCTTATGGTTACCACCTTTTCTTCTACTACTTCTTTCACCACCTTTCTCTACAAAAAAAAAAAAATGGTGTCAATAATCCAGCAGGGTTGAAAGCACCTTAAACAGAAAAAAACAAACAAACAATAAGAGCTCGGGCAGCCACCCGAGCAAGAGCAAGGACCTCTGGTCCTTTCTTTTTAATGGCCCTTTGGGTGGTGCGGAAACCCCTTCCCCCAAATAGAGGCCTCTTAGGAAGTTAGGTTAGGTATACTCCTTTGGGGTGTTCAGTTTGGGGGAGAACTCCGCCTCCAAGTTGCATGCCCCTTGCAACCCCATTTTGGGTTGGCAACAAAGGCCTGTAGTCTCTGTCTCTCTTTTTTTTTCTTTTTTCCCAACAAAGTGGGGCGGGGCTTAGCAACAAGGTTTGTGGGGTGTGGCACTCTTGCAATATTACATCATGCAACATTGCGTAACATTTTGCAATTGCATTGCACTCCACCGTTTTGACACCATACTACTCACACATATATATATATATATATATATATATATATGAAAATTTATTATAATTTATTTATTAACATTCATAGTTATCTTTTATAATATGATCTATAAATAACCGATGATCTCCACTTTTATCGGTCATGCAATCATCCCTACTATATCAGAAAACACGTTACCATGACAACCGGTGATTACCATACAGAAATAGATTGACCTCAATTATTTAAAGACTATAAAATAGCTTGCTGATGTTGCGAAAGAAAAAATGAGGCCTAAAAACCATGTTGTTTGTATTTTTTTTTTGTGTTTGTCTTCGACGAAGCCACGGCTTCTTGCGCTGACTGCATTTATTTTGTTACTCGCATTTTCTTCTTATGCTGGGAAGGGATTATCATACGAGATGCACACGACAGACATACCAATTCAGTGGTCCCCTGAATGGGTTCGTTCAGTCGAATTTCAGCAAGGAAAGTGGTTGGTAATTGTGGGAGTGTGTTCTTAAACATTGCAAATGGACGTTTCTGAATTATTATAATTAATACTAATGTATTATAATTAATTTTTGTTTTGGATTAATTATAATTTAATATTAATACGTTGAAATAATTTATTAACAAGATTTAAGTGGAAATGGCTTACGAGAATCTTGTATTAGCTTCTTCAGTCCATTTGAATTTAATAATTATTTAGGTACTAGGCAAACCAAGCCTCTGCATTCCATTATCAGTGGTTAGTGTATTCCTAGAAAATAGTTCGAACAACCATACTTCTTTCAACAACAGTTTCAGTGCCTCGAATGACGTCAGAGGAGTGAAATATGACCTCACTGATAGTCAGAAACTTGTAAACAAAACTGGTGATTTAAATTTATCGCCTGAGGTGAGAGAGGAGAACTATATCGTCACCAATGGTCAAAAACTTGAAAACAACGACAGTTTAGGAGAAAGAAAATTCAACTACAGACCTATAATAGGTAAGAATTTTTTTTATTTAATAAACCCTTTGGCCCTTCACGTGTGTGCGAGATTGCTGCCCATGATTTCGTGGAATGATCATTTTTGTGGAAGAAACTGCTGTTGAAAAGCATGATTCGAATAAATCAACCAACTAAATACACCTACGTTCATATTTGCGAAAGTCATTTTTAAAAGAAGGTACCATAGTCATGGTCCTTGAGAGGTTCTTTGCAAGTTCTGTTGAGAGAGAGGCTGAGACTCTTTCAGCTCGGTGTTTCGTGGAGATAAAGAATGAAAAGGTTAATTTATTTCTTGAAAGTAGTTTTTATTTGATGTTAAATTTAACTAAATGTAAGTGTAGTACTGTTTAGCTTTTTTTCGACTGATAGGTTGGGGAATGCTAATTTCAATAGCTTCCTTGTTTACTGATATGGCTTCTCCTGTTTCTCCGTTGTAAAGCAATGGATTTCTTATTATGTAGGCTGTGGGTGCCCTCGATATTGAGATGTTCAGAGTAAATGTTGTTGACAAATATTCTCGAGGAAATTTTTTAATTTTTGGTAATTTTACGTTACTTCCCCCCCCCCCCCCCCCCATCCCCATCCATTGTTTTCTTTCCCGGTTAGGTCAACTGTACGCCCTTGACAATTGGTTAGGTTAAGTCGTGATATTTTCGTCAAAATAATCGTTAGTTTTAACCAAAATATCACCACTTAACCTAACCAGTTGTTAAACCTACAGCTTAACGTGGAATCCGAACCACGAAATTATGTAGTTTATTTTTTGATATTTTAAGGACATTAAAGATCTTCCAGTCCACAACTTTCGATAGTAGAAATAAACTTTCTTAAAGCATTTTTACCCTTCAAGTAAATATTCGAGAAAAGTTATCTTAAATTGGAAAAGTGCCGTTCTAATTGTGGCATATTTTGAAAACTTTTTCCTATGCATACCGTATTTTACGCCTCATAAGACGCTACTCTTTTCCTGAAAAACGTCTCCAAAAATCACTTCAGGGCTCATATGTTATTGTTTTGTTTTTAATGTTCTTTTAATAAAGTTATGGGAATATATTTTTTGTCAGGCTGATAAATCTTCGAAATATTTTTTTCCTAAATATTATTTGCTAAATACAGGGAGCGTCTTATGAGGCTTAAAATACGGTAGTTACCATGTTTTCTTTTATTTTTTAGACCAAATGTTTTTCAATTTTTCGTGTGTACATTAAGGAATGTTGTTGTTTACTGCGTATTCTGAGAACTTTGGCAAAGCCAAACAATATCTAATCGGTTCATGTTTGCATTAATAACATGCAAATAATTTCGTACAAAAAATTTTCAACAAAATTACCAGCCAGTGAAAGCATAACATTTACCGTAATGAATATTAGCTTAACTCAAAGTTGTAGCCTATTATGTTGTCTGTTTATTTGTTTATGCACTGTACAACAGTTAGGCAATATTTTATTCTTAAGGCCGCTGTCATTTAGAAATGTTGTATTCTTTAAGGCAGGGGTTCTTAACTCCTGGGTCGCGACCCAAAATTGGGTCACCAAGCCATTTTGATTAGGTCATTAAATTGTCATTTATCATTTGTCATCCCTAATCACCATACAATTATATTTGATCTATTACGAGTGAACTATTTGAAGGCATGGGTCGCCGAGCTGGCCCCGCGACCAGAATTTGGATCACAGCCTAAAACGATTAAGAACCACAGCTTTAAGGAAAAATTAAGAATCGTAATTCATTCTAGAGGTTATAAGTAAAGCCATACTAAGTAAGAGCGTTCATCGCATCACTTCAATGAATATTAGAGTAGGTTATAAAAGTTGGTTGATGGGGTTGTTTAACCTCCTTTCCAACATCTAAGGTCATATGGCGGAGGGGAACTAAGCTTTACAACTCGAACCATGGGTCGCTACATAATCTGGAAGCGAAGGACGGCTCTCTATCCGATTACTTTCCAGATCCAATTTCGCGTAACTTCGCTGACCGACGGGAATCGGTGTTCACGGCATTTGACACGATGTAGTCCAGGCTGGGCCCGGGAGAGGTGTGCATGAGGTGTCAAAGCACCAGGGCCAGGGACGGAAGGAAAGAGGTGATCGGGGTAAAAGGAACCCAGATTCAAAAGTAGCACTAGGGTCCGTCATTACATTCTCGGGCTTTGAATCCAGGTTATAAAATAAGTAAATAAAGGATTCTAATTATTATTGTTACCCTTATAACTACTATGGTTTTCTTTCTTGCATTAAAAGAAAACTGAATAATGGTAAACTATTTTTATTTTATCTGAGGTTACGTTACTTGGTAATTTTTTACTATCACTCCGGTCTCTTCAATTCCCATAATTTATAGATCAATGGATTCGTTATTATACCAGGAATGCGATTTGGATAGTCTCAAGTGAGGGAACTGGCCCAAAACTAAGTTAGGACACGAAGTTTGTTTTGGGGTATAAGTGTGAAAAATACCCTAAAATGCGGGTAATTCCTTCAGTAGAGACTATCTAGGGCGCATTCGCGAGGTAAAAACGAATCCATTGATATATAAATTATGGAAATTGTAGAAACAGCCAACATGAGTGACCTAAAAGGTATATATATACACATTTATATATATGTAGTAAAACGAACACTGTATATATTCACTGTATATATTATATATACCGTAAAACTATACTAACCTAACCTTACTAACCTAACCTAACCTTACTAACCTACCTAACCTAACCTAATCACAATATATGCGTGTTCCCCTTTTCCGTTTCTTATCACGTACAGACCTATGGCAGCAACGAAATGCTTTTCTGTTTTTATCGAACACACACTTATTACCACAAACAATACCTTCCTTGTTTTTCTTAGGGCAAATAAATTCTTTTAGCAATACACCGTGTTCTACATAAAAATTAAATGCAGCCTCTTCATCATCAAAAAATTTGCATGAAGTTAAACACAGTGAATAATTACAACCATCACAAACCGACGCCATCGTGACACTAAAATCTTATGAGTTCTGGTCAAACCACCCAATTTTGTTAGCGGTACCTTCCTAACCTTTGTGGGATCAGCCATTTTATCACTCCCAAAAACATGATCTGCGATTTTATCGCTCAAAAAAATAATTTCTTAACATTAATTTTATAGCTTTAATCGGCATTTGCCTTCATATTGTACTTAATAAAAGTTGTTTAAAAAAATGTAAAGAGTCTTATGGTAAACTTTATTTTCAGTTTACAGAGACCGGATGATAGTAAAAAATTACTCGTTACTTTTTCATGTAGTTCCTCGAATTTTGGGGTTAATACCAGTAATGTAGTCGAGACCGGCCTCGAGTCCTACTGTCCTACATCACTGGTTAATACTGTATTCAGTTTAATCAATTACTCAATCAGTATTTATTAGTAAAAATAAATATTACAATTACTACATTAATTTTAACATCAAACATATAATTATTAATTAATTTGACTATCGATATTATTTTTCCTGTTTGGCTCTTAAATTTTTAGGCAAAGATTACATGTATCTAGATGGTCCACGCCACTCGCATTACATGTAAATTACATACAAAAGATTTTTAAGAGTTATAAGCCAGCGAGACTTTAACATTTATTTTAAGCACACGCGCCACTTCGTTTTCGAGTGCAGCTTTTCAAATTTTGATTCGCTTGCTTTGAATGCGAAGCGTAGAATTTTAATGGTTGTGGTAGTTTTGTAAATTTCTGTTCTCGTTGGCTTTTCGTCGATTTCACAAGAGTATGAAATTTTGTACAAACGTAACCTGACTAGATGTAGGTAGACTTTTTTTTAGGCTTTACATTTTATCCCAAGTTTAAGTGGACTAGGTTAGAGGTTAAGTTTACTATGGCTGGTTATTCTGTTGTACGTTCTCCTGCCACCAGACGGCATTGTGATTTATAAAATATGTATCCCTTACCAGTCCACTGACCATGACTTCTATCTCATTAACTGACTCGCCAAATGTAATGAGAAAGCTACATATAAAATTGCATATCAGATTGGTGGCATAGTTAGGTACGTTATTGAATACAAACAACGGATTGACCTTATAAAGGACTCCGTTTATAAATCTAAGAGTGCTTTAATAGCAACCTAATTAAATATATTGTTTGAAGCTACATAGAGCTTCCTCATCCTGTAGCTCCACCATAAGTAAGCTGCATACAGTGGGGTACAAAAAGCTTTGAACAGTTACCTCAACTCCTATTGTAACCATTGTGTACATTCTCATAATCATATCACAATCATCTGAGAAGTTTAGCTAGTATGTGGCCCAGATACTATACTTTCTCAGCCACTTGCCTTCTGACCACTATATTATTAATTTTCTAACATGTATATATTAAAGGCAGAACTTTGTGATAAACATGTTACTTTAACGAGTTAAATTTATACTTTACCCAAACCTTGTTTTCTATAATTTAACCTAACCTAAATTCATAAACCTAACTTTGTCGAGTGTTCTTGAAAAGCATTGTGTAAAGTAAGGTTGAATTGCAACCGACTCCCCCCCCCCCCTCCAGGCATTCTTTCTCAGGAGCTTAGCAAGGGTATGCAGAAGACCTTCAAACATGAAAATTAGTTCCTACATTGCCGCCTCTTAAGTGAAGTTTGTGGAATCGGCAGGGGCGCGAGTAGTCCCAGTGTTGTACGTTTCAAGTACTAGTCTTGACTTTTTCAGTGAAAACAAAATAAGATGCAGTAGTTTGCTGTTTAGCAGAAATGGTATAGTTAATGAAAATGAATATATCGTTGATATATTTAATGGCCTAGACTCTAGGCATTTGAATTCAAGGATAGGTCACTACTCACTAGCAACATGCTTTCCAGGTAGCTTAGAACACTGTGGCAAGTCTGTTCGTAGGCCCTACACAAGTCATAAGTTTGATATTATAAACACCGATGTACATAGCTCATCTACACAAGTTACTGCAGCTACATATATATTTAATTTGTAATTTATATAAACGAAATACAAAAAGTTAATATTTATATATTAATGAACAATTAGTAAAGACTATTTAGGCTGAGGCCGCACTTGTCACAAATCCATCAGTCACCCATCAGACAAAAATATTTTATCCTAATATTATATATACTTATTGCAGCGGTCAGGTGTCATTTGGGTACAAAACCCCAGCAATGGGTAGAACTATTGCTACTATCTGAAGGGCGTTAATGATAGCCTAACCGAGCCCAGTTGGATTTTGGATCGAAATTAATTACATAATTACAGTAATGTAAAACCATGGGCATACAAATTCTTGTCTGGTATATGACTGCTGAATTTCTGACTTGTGTGGCGTGACCTTATTTAAAACAATATGAAAAATCAAAATGATCATCCATTTTTTTTTATAGCCCAAATGACTGGGAAAGTATATTATTTTCATAGTTACTCAATAGATCTTTATAGAATTTTAATTTAGTTAAATAGACATAATTATAGATCTAAGTGTATAGATCAGTGATGCACAAACCCTGGCCCGCGGGCCAAATGTGTCCCCCACGGGTCTTTTCAATTCAATGAAAAAGTTAGAATATAAAAGTGACCCAATTTATGACTTAGATGGAAAGTAAGTAGGCTAATACATTGTTATTTTCTTCGCTTGGCCCTCACATCAAAAAGTCTGTGCACCACTGGTATAGATGATAATGTGTGCAGGTAAATATGTGCAGGTAAATATAAGTATGAAGATATCGTTATGGTAGGCTTACCATACGTTCCGATTTGAGGGACAGTCCCGGCTTTGAGCTCTTGTCCCGACCGGCTTATAATTCTCTCCCGATTTATAATTGTAACAATTATTATAAACCGGGACAGAATTACAAGCCTGCCGGGACAAGAGCTCAAAGCCGGGACTGTCCCGGTCAAATCTTTATGGTGGTATTAGCAATGAGTTCCTTCTTCAATTGCAGAATCAATCAGAGTGACAAGTATTACGAAAAGCTTGGCAGATCTTTAAATGGGTGTGTATAATCTTTTTTTTTTCTTCGTTATCCAAACATGCTAGTTACTAAAACCTGCCAAGACTATTTCATGTATACAGACTGTGTTACATTAGATTTCACGTACTAAAACCAATTTCGTATATTTAATTAACCCTTTAAAATTCTTAAGTAATTTGTGCAAAAAAGACTTGTATTTTTAAAGCGTGATATTTTTCTCTAACTTGTACGACGCTTTCTCTTATGCAATATTTTCACTGTATGCATTTGTAGGAGTGTTCTAGAATCTAAATACTTAAAATGCATCTTTCTGCCCGTATGATAAAATTAGAAATTATTTGTGAAATGCTTATACTTTATTAACCTGTTAATTTACTCTCCAAAGCTTTTTATTTCCGGGCGGAAGTCTTCCATTGAATAGCGGATACACCAAGGCCGCGAAGATGATCTTTCAAATAGTGAAGAGGAACCACACAGAAGGGAAGAAACTAACCCTGTGGGCGACATGTTTGGGGTTTGAGAATCTGCTTTATTTTGAGGCCAGCGAAGATCCTAGAGTGAGATGCAGTGCTTCAAATAAGGCCGATCCCCCTTTTTTCCAACCTGGTTAGTCAAGCTGTTCAGTGAATGAATTATGTTAAATTTAGACTTATTGCACATTCATATCAAATAGTAATGTGCCTTATAAGTACTCTATTTTTTCAATGGTTAATTCTAACTCCTTTTTAATTACCTTCATATGGCGTATGAAGGGCCGCCTAAGTATGGAATTTAGTGGTGTGTAGGGGTGCTGGTCCACTAGGATGAGTGTGTGAACGGGTGCGTGTGCTCTTTAGTCCCTATACTTTTTCCCTTCTTTCGCATCCAAGCTATCTGCCTTCTCCATTGGGAAATTAATTTTAAGTTCTTATTGATTAAATTATCAGCTGTTGTAAGTCTTTTGCATTGCTATAAGAAATTTGGGCTTAGCGCCGCACCGTGTCGAGGTGGAGCCCCTCCTGTAATTCGTTAGATTTATCGAACTTATTTTAATGGTTGTCAAATGAATTTTATTACGAATACTCTTACTACATGGAATGTAACAGTTTCTGGAAAGTTTTCCTGAAAAAAATTTCTAAAAAACATGAAAAAAATACTAATTAGGATTTTTGGATCACCTGAAGATTAGGGCCCCCAGTCTTCTTTAGTTAGCCTTATAAGGCTAACTAACGAAAATATCACGACAGGGGCGTACCTAAAGTACTTGGCACCCAGGGCGGTTCCTTCCTTTGGCACCCCCCATAAATAATTTTAAAATTTAAACACACAGAAAAATATATGTTTGCAAGTAGATTTTTAAACAGTACAGTACTGTCATAAGCAAATTGGAAATAAGAAAAATGCAGGACATTAAAAATTCAGTGAACAGGTAATACAGCATTTTAATTTATACAAAAAGCGCAGGAAACCGTCTCAACGCTCAGCCTATCCTTCAAAGGTAAATAGAGGATTCACAGTCTCTGCTTTCGAGCGTTAATTTCTGCAAATTGATCAATGACCTCATCAAAATTCACCTTCTTTGCATATTCATGTTCAATTGAAAGTAAAGCCAGATTTGTCACTCATGGTCGAGCGAAAGAAATTTTTATCAATTTCAATTTGGAACAACTTTTCACATGAAGCAATAGAGAGAGAGTCAAAAAGAATCTCAAACAGTGACAAGCTTAGCAAAGATTCAAAAAATCCCATTTCACAGACTCCAGAAACTGCAATGCTGTCCATTTCTTTGCCTCTTCAACGCTGATTTTGGCAGCTTCCAAATGCCTCCGAAGTTGCCCACTTTCCACACTGATATCTTCATCAGAGAATTCATCGAAAATCTGAGTCAAATTTGGAATATACTTCCGAAGTTCTTCTATTGTAACAACCAAAGTGTTTGGCTGAATAACAGCGAAGATTGACAGAATTTGATCCATTGCCTTAGAACGAATCTCCAATTCTTGATGAAAGCGATCAAGACATTCAAACATAGCCCTTTTCACTTCCTCTGGCAATGTGAGACCAGCATCCTTTGCCATTTCTCCTGGCATCCTTTTCCGGAGCTTTACTCTCCCTCTTCTCTCCATACAAATTTCCATTTCCTCACACTTTGTAGTTGCATAATGAATGGCCCTCTCCACAATTTCATTGCGTCATCATAAACTCACTCATACACATCAATGTTACTTCAGTAGTCATGGTTGTAGGAAAAAAGTCGAGTCTAAAGTTTAGTGCAAAGTGCGACTTTCCTGTCTTTTTACTGATAACCAGTAGTCACAGGGACCACCATTCATAAACATGAGTTTCTATAACATCACGACGATGCATTTATAAACACTAAAACATCACTATACCACATTGTCAAAAATTACTGGACACTGGTATAAGTACCATGATATTGTTATAAACACCAGCACTTTATGCTTTATCATAATTATTTAATGAAACATATCTCATGTATGTGAAGTCAGTGTCAAGTGAACAAGACTTGACATGTCAGTTGCAGCCAGCTGGCTTTGCTCAACAAACTGATGAATAAAACGTCAACAAACGTTCGCCTTTCGATGTAATTTTTATCAAATATTTAATTTTTCGTTTGTAAATTTTGTATTGCCAATAAAATAATTTATTTTATAGTGGAAATTAACATTAAGCTATTGTAATAGTTTGAGCATCTTTAAATTTTTTCTTACTTTGGTGAATTTTTCATTTGGTTTGAAAACTTGTACTGGTATTTCATCTCTCCCGATGGCACCCCCCTCCTTGCTGTCACCCGGGGCGGACCACCCCCTCGCCCCCTTAGTACGCCACTGTATCACGCCCTAACCAATCGTTAGGTCAACTGTACGCCCTTGACGATTGGTTAGGTTAGGTCGTGATATTTTCCTTAGCCTTATAAGGCTAACTAACGAAGACTGGGGCGCTGATCTTCAGGTGATCCGAATATTTTTTTTCTTTGGATATTTTGCTTTTTGGCGACAATAAAATTTTGCAACCAAAATCCCATCATTTATGCTTTCAACAAATTTTGTTCCTTGGCCTACTTTTCTAAAACTGTACCGTAGCTAAACTTAACCTATCCTTAAGGTGGCTAACTTTGGCTGATTCTGGTTAGCTTAGTTCTTGCATGAATTTGTTTTATTTCCTCATATTTTAATGTTGATTACTTTTGGGGGTTTTAATTTCATCTCGTGCAAGGGTATCCAACCTTTTTGGGGAACTGAACTACTCCGAAACCTTGGCCAGGAAGAGTAATATACCTAGTTATGCCCGTACTAGAGTGTCTTCCACTCCTCCCATCCCTACCTCATCCCACTTCCATACCCTACAGTTGTAATCGTGTAATTCTTTTCTACAGTTATTGCAATTTGGAGAAATCCCCATTTCTCCTTTGACTCAAAACACGCTCAATGATCGACTGGTTTGGCACCCCTGATTTAGTGAATACTGGATCTTTTTTAAGGTCCGCTCAACTAGTCAATTTTGTAATCATAACAAAACTGTTCATATATTTGTGTATTTAAAAGGGAAGAACACTGTTTGCGACAATTTTTTTTGTATTACTTTTTAATAATACATACAGGGGTATATTATAAAATTGGAAATTTTGAATTATATAAATCTGTTTTTTCCTACCCATAACCCCTGATTAGTCGTGTTACCAAAAACATAGGTGTCCACGAAACTACATATTTACAAATTTCATAAGACTGTTCAGTGATTTTATAAATCTATACTCACGCTTTTCTTCGCTTTTAGCATTCTTTCGGTATCAAAACCCAGTGATAAATATGCCAGAAATGGGGTACAACGACGAGGTTTGAAATACGAACATAACTCATGGTTTTTATAAGATAATATTGCAGTTTCAATTCGTTGTTTAACATTGTTTGAATTTATTTAATATTATATCGCGTTTATTATTTAATTTTATTTTTCTCGTTTTGATCAAACTTACTAATTAATATAACGAACAAAACCGATATTTACCGTAGTCCCTGGTAAAATATTTGAATAGTACGTGCTCTTTGGTATGACAGAAAACCGATAATTATTAGAGGATAAACATAAAAATGTGGAAAATACGCTTATCTCTGTAATAAATACAACTACCAGAAAAACATGATGGTATTAAACTATTAGGACGACCGCACACAGGATCGTCTTGACTCGCTAATGGCCGTTAAAATGCTATATGATGGAAAGATCACACATACTCTTTCCAAAACAGCTTCTAAGAAGTTAGGTGTGCTGTTACTGGCTCCGCAGTTTCTTCACCCCTACTCAATTGCTGTCTCTGTACAGGGGTCTTGTCTGCCCATGTATGGAGTACGGTTCTCGTGTGTGGGGTGGCTCAACTCGCACAGGTCTACTTGACCGGGTCCGGGTGGAATAGAAGGCTTTTCTTATCAATTCAATGCCTCTTACAGACTGTCTTCAATCCTCTTCTTTTCGCCAAAATGTTGCCTCACTCTTTAGTATTGCTTCATAACGGACACTGCTCTTCTGAACTCAACTGTATGCCTCCTCCTCGTTCCTTTTCTGTTCAACTCTGTAACGCAAGCAAGGGTTAATCGGTATTTTCAGTCTTTCATTTACTCACTCAACCGAGGAGGAGCAGAGCCGAATTCAAGGTTGAGTTTTCGAGGTGCCTGAACACTCTGCATTTGAAAGAATGGAGGTCAGAGACAAGTGTGTGTGTGGGGGGGGGGGGGGGGGGGGTAGCCGATCAGCCCACCCTGATCGAACAAGCCGGCGGCACGCAAGTAACCCGATCGCCCTCTCCGGAGTGGACCAGAGGTTCAGCGCACTAGTGATGTGTTGTGTTCTATGTTGTGCTAGAGTGGTATAATCTGTGATAATGTGTTCAGTTGTTTGTGGTGTCCTGGCACGGGTGGCAGGTGTCGTCTGTGGAGTTAGCTAGTCTGTGTTTTTTATGTCTAAGTTGGGGTGTCCACATCGGAATCGTGCTAAGTTAACTCGATCTGCTCAGGCTGATCTCTGACCTGTTAATGGGTGGCGGTTTCGCACCTAGGACCGCATTCGGACCCAGTCGTGTCAGTGCTTTGTGGGTTAGGGTGTGTGTTGGGGGGGGGGCGTGGTATGGAATGGAGTATTTGGTTATAATGTCTCCTTGGTGTTACTTTAATGGTGCGAGGTGTCAGTGCATGATTGTACATGTAGTGGCAAGGGTGTTGTGGGTTAGTTGTCGCTGCTGCTATGAATTGTGTTCCCCTCATGTCAAAATGTTCCCTAACTTTCAGTATTTTTGTTTGTGTGCAGGTGTTCTATTGGTGTTGAGTGCATCCTGTAATGATATGAAGTGCATGTTGTATTGTCTGTAAGGTCTTTGTGTGTGTTTGAGATAATGGGTGTCCAGCATAGGCTAGCATAATCCATAACAGTGAATATATTGTTTGTATATGAGTGATGTTTCCTGCTGGTGTCCAAAGTTTGCCTGTTAGTACCCTAAGCGTGTTAAGTCTTGACGTACATTTGTTTTTAATGTCCTGAATGTGGTTTGCAAAAGTGTTGTATGTGAGCCCAAGTATTTTGGTTCTGTGAGTGTGTGGAATGTTGGTGTTTAGTGTAAGCTGTGGAGTTATCTGGTGTTTTATTGTTGCTTGTGAGCAAGGTGATGGTTGATTTTATGGGCGCTATGTGAGAGCCAGTTTTGTATAATGTTTGTATGTTTGTAGGTTATTTGTACCGGTGTCGATGTCGTGGGTGGATGTTAGTGATGTCATCTGCATATAAGGTAAGCTTGTTATCTATGGGTGTTGGAATGTCATGCATGTATAAGTTGAACAGTGTTGGTGAGAGAACAGAGCCTTGAGGGACCCCGTTCGGAAAAAGCTTCTTTTTTTTTTTGGATGACTTGCCATTAAATGTGACATGTGAGTATCTTCCTAAAAGATAGTTGCTCAACCACCTTTTGGTGTTATTGTGCATGTTTGTGTTCAGTATTTTGTTTGAGAGGGAAGCGTGGGATAGCATCAAATGCTTTACTAATGTCTATTGTTGCTAATAGTGTACGTTGAGCTGGTCGTCTGGAGTTGATGCCATCCATGATGTGCTGCGGGAGGTTAGTGAGTAATGGCGTGGTTGAGTGGTGAGGTCTGAATCCATGTTGAGTAAGCGATAGTGGTATGTGTGGGTTGGTGATTTGTAAGATTAGTTTTTGTTACTGTGGAAGGTTTGCATAGTAAAGTAATGGGTCTATAGGAAGCTGGTTCCGTTGGATTTTTGTTTGTACGGCACGAGGAGGTGCCCCCTCAGGGCATTCGATTCCGCTCGTATGTAGGAGAATTAAGACTTCTGACTGATTGGGGACCTTGGTGTAGTGGTTAGTATGTCCGACCGGCAATTGGATTATCCCTGGTTCGATTCCCGGGAGGTGCCTCATTTTTAATTTGTTCGTTCTCTCCTCATCTTGTGCGGACGCCTTCTAACAAGTGTCGTTCTTTACACTAATTATAATGTGTTTGCAGTTAAAATGTATATGTATATATACGTATATGTGTATATCTATCCTTTCATTTATAAGCAAACCATTATGGATGTTCAGGTTATAGGAGCTCTGAACTTTTTGGGCATATGTCTGAAGACCTTTTGAAGGCACTGGCCACCCAAAACATCACCAACTTCCACAACTGGTGCGTTTTACCTCAGGTAATGTATATATTATAGGTTAGCAGCCCCATCGCTACACTGTGTTCACACATTTATAAAACTACACACACACACACACACACACACACAACACACACACACACACGCGTATGTATACTGTACTTGCATATAGACTGTGACCCCGCGGAAAAAGTGGTATGGGAAGTATTGGGGAAAGAGGAAACCATAGGGAGAAAAGTAAAAGGGATGGGCTAAGGAGATTTTTCACCTCCTTAATGGATGAAGAAAGTAAGTTAGTATGATTTTGAGATTTAATTTAGTTATACTAATTAAGACTTTTTACTGAAGATCGCATATTTATGAATACTTTCTAAAACATCCATCCATCGTGTTCTGCCTATCAGGCAGGTCCAACTCAAAAACTCTAAACAAGTAAGTTTGCCTTATTTCGTCTTAAGAACAACTTGTCTACATTAATCCTATACATATTTCAGACGTTTCACGACCTTGGTTTAAATGACTCGCTAAATTTGTTAACATCGAGAGACAAGGTCGGTGTTGAATACGTATCGACTATCGAATACAAACGATTGCCAATATTTGGCACTCAGTGGCACCCCGAGAAAGCGGCTTCTGAATGGGTCGATGACCCAAAGCACAATGGCACTCCACACACCATCGAAGCTGTTAGAGCGTCGCAGGCCCTGGCCGAAACGTTTGTCCAGAAAGGTCGGTAATTTTATTATGCACGCCACCTTGTTCGTATGTCGGTCTGCCAAACTCTTCTAAAGAGCTGAGTTGTGACTTTTACGGTGACTTGACACTCGGCGTGAGTTGGCATAGTATATTTCTTTTTGACGAGTCTTCTGTCATGGTTTCCGTAATTATCCACGCCTCGCCAAATTCTCTCGAATTTGTTATGCTTTGAGCACAATTCGAACCATTTTGGGGCAAATATGAAGGTCTTTAATCTTTATAAATAACGAAATACAGGGGCGTCCACATGAGGGGGGCATTAGGCGGCCAAGCCCCCTCGTTTTTTCGTCAACTGCTTAGATTTTATCATAAACCCAAAATCCAGTCATAATATTTGAAGATAGTAATTGGTTACTATATATATTATTAATATTGTATAATTTCCCATATTTAAGAATAATAAACTTGTACATATATCTACGAAGTTATTGTGTATCTGGTTTGACCCTAATATCATGGACATACAAAGGATGTGTAAAAAAAAATGTTTATTTTTCAGAAGGCAGGAAATGCTGTCCCAGACAACTTAAATTTAAAAAATTTCAAACCCGACATAGAAAGGATGTCTAAAAAAAAAAAAAAAAGAAATAATTAATTATTTTTTCAGTATTTGAAGCCCTATAATTTGCCCTCCTAACTGCCTCCAGAAGGCAGGAAATGCTGTCCCAGAGAACGTAAATTTAAAAAAATTCCAGGGGAACATGCCCCCGGACCCCCTAGAGCTCGCGCCTGTGGCGCAAATACTTGTGCCCACCCCCGTATTTGGAAGTGCCCCCTTACTTAATTGATCCTGTGGACGCCCCCTGATGAAATAACTTTCCGCTAATTATTTTATTAAATTAGACATATTTATTTTTAATCTGGTTATGGAAAACTGATGTGTGGGTAGTTGGGTTGCTCACCAGAGTTATTCTCCACACTAGTATTTATATACTGTGTGACAAGAGCGTGCTCGGTAATAGATATACATTACCGATCAACCAACCGAGGAAAAAACCAAGACGACGCTGGTGGAAAAAGGAAAAGGAGAACAAAGGAGAACGAAAACGAGGAACGGGGCGAGAAGACGGAACGAGGGAGGAGAGAAGAACAAACAACGGAAAAAAGATCCCCACCAGCAAGTACGCTCTTAACCATTAAACAAGACAGAAAAAGGGACTCTCTAATAACTAGCAGTAAGTGACTAATTGTGTTTTTAGCCCAGTTAGATCTTCTAACTTCTAACTTAGAAGTAAACGCATTAAATTAAGCTGGGTCAGACAAATTAGGCCTACATTGTGGTCTAAGACCTAGCATCAACTCATAGCTTAACAAAGGTGAAGGTAGATTGCCCTAACCTAATTTGGTGAGGAATCCTACTGTGGACCTCAATTTATCTGCCCGCTCTGGACCATTTCCGGAATCTCTAGGCTGACCCCTACAGGGCTAGACTTAATCTACTCTATAGTTAGACTGGAGATATAAGGGGTGGGTTAATTGTGGACCAATTCATACAGAGCATTTTTCACACTGGTGTTTAAGTTTATTTAGTCTTGATTGCGATTAATCCAATTTTAAACCAGTCATTATCAGCCGTCATTAATTTCTAATACCCTTTTCACATGGGCCGAGTTTTTAAATTTGACACATTTCACTTTTGCAAAAAAATATGTACTTTGATAGTTTATATATTGACGATGCTGATAGTATGACTCTTATCATACATCATCACTGATACATTTCTCGGTACCTTGTCCATTTCTGGGGATGAAGCACTTCACTGTGTAGTACGAAGAGTGTTTGCTCTTGACCGTGCGCGCGCGCGCGCCTAGTTGAGCCCGGGCATTTGTTCTCTTCTGCTAACGTTTTTATTTCTTTCCCTCCCTTTTCTCCTTTACTACCTTTCCTATTTAAGGTTAGCTTCTTCCTTTGCTTTAGTTTACCATCTTCAAAAAATTTCTGAATCTTTGCGAAATATATTAGAGAAAATAGAAATGATTTAGGAATAACTATTTAAAACATTGCTACACTAATAGCAATAATTATATTGGACAAAACTACATAGAAAGTTGTTCTTATTCATTGTAATTAATGCGGACATTGATAATATAGATCACCTGAAGATTAGGGCCCCCAGCCTTATTACCAAATGATATCTTTGTTAAAACTAACGAAAATATCACGATTTAACCTAACCAATCGTCAAAGGCGTACAGTTGACCTAACCGGGCATTCAATTTAATTTATATTTGGTATTATAAAGTAAAAAACAAGAATACATGGGGCCCCTGATCTTCAGGTGATCCGATAATATTAACTAACTCGTAAATACTTCATTTAGAGGTTAAGGGCCGAACAATTTTTGGGAAATTTGCAAAAACCTTTTGTAGGAGGGAGGGGCCATGGAAAATATTCGTTATATATTCGAAATTGATAAGTTTTATTTTTTATTTGTTTTGCTGACTTTGAAAACTAGCTACATCCACACGCATTATATTTATAATTTTTACGATAAATGTGCGCCTGGTTGCTCAGTGGCAGATTATTATCACCGAGGCTATTGAGACTGAAGCCTCAGGCTCCCATGCTTGAGGGACCCCCTAATCAACTGAGTTTCGATGAGAGAATTTGAGGTTTCGCAAACTACTTTGATTAAATATGACGATGACGGTACACAAACTGACAAATTCCCCGTTTTATTTTGTTTTATAGGCCCTAAAGTAAAGTTTGAATACTTTGGTTTTGGCAAATGGCAAAATATACTGTGTTAAGGGTCTTTAAAGTTTCTCAATTAGCCTGAGCACCGTACATATAATTCGTGTAAACGTACTATGTACTGTGCATGTATTGTTAATAAAAAGCTATAGAAAAGAGCACCCATATTCTTCATTGCTTCGGGGCCTCGGTGTCTTAATCCGCCTTTGCGGGGTTGCTCAGTGGTTACCTGTGGCGGACCCTGATTGGCGTGTCGCTAATTCGCTCCTGGTCGCTGTCATCGGGTGCAGTTGATTTGGTCGCTTCCTCTGTTTCTGCTTTGGCTCGTGTGACCCCTTTGGAGCATGATCATCCCCACTTAGTGAGGAAACGAATTTGTTGGATGTTAGTGTTATCTTTTCACAGTAAATAATTGTAATTATTCATACAATTTATGTTAGTTATAGCTGAAATAAAAATTTTATAATGTTAATTTTAATTTAGTTCAAAAATATTATATAAATAAGAGAAAATACTTTTTTTTTTTATTTAATTTTATAATCTTTCATATATAATTTCTCTAACTTTAAAAAATATCAGGCTTCATAATGGGAGGGACTCAGAGAGTGAAATATTTGGCCATTTTTGGCTTTGAGTATTTTTGAGAAAGTATTTTCATTTTCATTCTAGCTCGTGAAATTTTAATTAATATTTAATTTTGTGTTTTGAATGTTTATAATAAATGTTTGTCATACCCATGTCGTAAGTCGTAACTACGCACTGCTGTAGATTAGTTATGGTTAAATAGGTGGCAGTCCTTTCCAGTTTTGTTTTTAGATATAGTGACTCGTGGCTTCGATTTTCCTTTGGTTTAGGTCCCCTTTGGAAGACGAATCATTCAATTACTTGCCTCAGTGTTTCAAGCGTTTACGATTAAATTTGTTTTAAAAACTTAATGAGGCGTCAGGCGTGTATGTACTTATACTTGTATTGGATCCAAAAAGTTGAATTATGAAATTAATATGATTAAGGAAGTTATTTTTGTTGTCAAATGCAAAAAATTTTAAGATATTTTAACGATTAAGTTTTACCTCGTCTTTCGAAATGGAGGGAGTTTGCTTTGAAATTAAACACACTAAATTTGTTTGAAACACTTAGACTTGAAACTCAGCGATTTCAGCCACCTATAGTCAAACTTTCGCCGGCCATTGTACCGATAGGCTTATCGGGTTGTGGTACTGTGTATTGGTGGATTCTACACACACACACACACACACACACACTGTAAATAGATTAAAATGTAGGCCTCCTTTATTGTGTCGATAAATATTTTGACTTTCAATTTCCTCATTAAGCCGGTAGGTCACAATAACCAGTAAAACAAATTAGATAACTGAAGTTAGTAAGAGTACTAGTGTAATATAAGAAAATAAGTATCGAAGATGGTTTCATTACAGTAGGCATAATAAACTTCAGGCTTTAAACCAAGGGTTCTCAAGTCTTAAAAAGTAAAAATCCAACACCTCAACTCCAAAAAATAAGAATATCCATAATATATCCTTAACATTTTCAACAACAAACAAAACATCTTTATTGCGGATCATTCACAATCCATAGCCACTTAACCTAACATACAAGTACAATCTTACGTAATACAAAAATAAGGCCAGCATAGCCATTTAACCCAACATACCATATTGTTAAAAAAAAGTGGTTAGAAATAACCGCATATATTTCAAATAAAATATAAACAAAATAAATATAGAATAAAAATAACAACCCTCGTTTCTAACCAACTAGTGAAGTTGGGTTTCCCTAATTAACAAAAAGAAGGAAAAGTTTCTGAGACAAAGAAAAACGGAGCTCTTTGTCGAATCTTGAAAAATTTTGAATGCTGAATCAAGTCTACTATTTTTTTTTATAAATTCTCGTAGTTCCCCAACTAACCAGGCAACTTAGTCAACCTTTAAACCTTATTATTAACCACTGCAATCAAACTAAAACCCTGTTTAACTAAATAGAGGCCTGTCAGAACTAGGTGTAAGTAATTTAATTAAAATATAACTAAGGTAAGAGATTAAAACTAGGTACCTAGAAGAAACTCGAACCGGGCTACAACTGCCCTAACTAAATAATTAAATGGCTGTTATAGCCCCTATTAAAACTTAAAGGCAATATAGCCCTAACTTAACTTGAGTAAAAACCTTCAAAAACTTAAGGGCAATACAGCCCTAGCCTAACTTAAACTGCAAAACCTAGGTCTGGGAAATAGCCCCTATAAATAAATAACTTAGTGTGCCAAATAGTAACTTAAAACTTAACAAATAAAATTCAAATCTGGAAACTAAATGAAACTTATGAATTAGTTAGAAACAGAAAGGGTAACGTTCAACTGGCAACTTCATTTTTGGTAAGTCTAAATAAATTTGAATGAATTTAGCTTGACCATAGTTAATCTGGCTGCTGACCAAATTTTAACCTTAAAACCACTGCAGCCTACAGTGAAAAAGTCTGTAGCTATGTTGACAGTGTCTAAATGGGCCATTATTATTTCTATAATTACTGTGTCTGTTTAAAGTAAACTTAGCCTTAATATTACACCTAAATAAAAATAATCTCAATAAAAATAATTATTCAATAAATTTTTCAATAACAACCTTGGTTTTCTACTGAAGATACGTCTGTGCAATTAGGTCATTTGATTGTTGGCAATACCTCTGGTGTTGAAAAATATAGTAATGTTTCTCCTACTTTTTATTTTAAGACTACTTTTTATATTAGTTTGAAACAATATTTGGGTTTGTAATAAATTTAAAGTGCACTTAGGGTACGGGGGCGGAGCCCGTAGTGCTCCCCTCTCCCCTTTTTTTAAGGTTTTTTTTGCCTCTAAGAAATTTTTGGCGGCCAAACTACTACGCTGGCGCGGGCTTAGTATTACCCCGCGCCGTATCGACAGCAACATTTTAACATCTGGTAAGGACTTATGCTTTGAGTACGTCATCGATTTATGACGTCATAGCGACTTCCGGTAAGAAAATATGATAGCGTCAGCGGTTGTTTACATCATAAAAGAGTTTTACGTCATTAATTACTTTAATCGGTGAATACATCGATAAATATACGTCGTGTTTAAATAGCGTTTGATGAAAGACATCGGTGTGTGGTCGTTTCAAATCGTCCACAACGCGTTGTAGCCACAAAGTTCCTTTGCAGAGAAATTACAGCATATCTGTGTTTTCCTTGTTTTTCATGCAAAGGGACTTTGTGGCCACCCTGTACCCGTGGTCATACATTTACTTAAAAATAGCTCTACAAATATGCAATAACTGGAATGGTTTTGCGTAATTTCACGTACTTTACCGTTGATCATGTACAGGGTGGCTACAAAGTTTCTTTGCATGTAATTTCACTGCAAAGGGACTTTGTGGCCACTGTATTTACGAAACAAAATTTTAAAGTCCACATATACAGGGTGGGCGGAAAGTAGCTCCCTATTTTGGATTGGTAAAAAAATACGTATATTATCCATTTATTTCAGAAAAATAATATGAAAAGGTAGGCATACAAGGTAGGTTTTCTCTAAAATTCAATGTGGGCTCCAACTCTTTCCACCAGCTTCTGGATCCGCCCAGGAATGGCGTCCACTGACTTTAGCAGGAACTCCGGCGGGATGGAGGACATGACTTCCCGAATTCGGTCCTCCAGTTCTTCCAATGTCCTCGGTTTGGTGCGGTAGACTTCTTCCTTTACCCACCCCCAAAGAAAGAAGTCGCACGGTTACCGCTGAAAAACGGCAGAATCGGTTCAGTGTAACGGTGTGTTGTGGTATGACCTCAGATCAGGTTGTGGGCCCGTTCCTTCTGCGCAACACCATGAATGCTGAGCGGTACCTTGCTATGTTGCGAAACGAGGTCTGGCCGGTTGTCAGCACATGGGAGAACATCGACGATCTGATATTTATGCAAGATGGCGCCCCTCCGCACTTCGCTCTTGTTGTCCGTGAGTGGCTGGATGCCCACTTCCCTGGGCGTTGGATGGGTCGTCGTGGTCCACATCAATGGCCAGCCAGGAGCCCCGACTTGACACCGTGCGACTTCTTTCTTTGGGGTGGGTAAAGGAAGAAGTCTACCGCACCAAACCGAGGACATTGGAAGAACTGGAGGACCGAATTCGGGAAGTTATGTCCTCCATCCCGCCGGAGTTCCTGCTAAAGTCAGTGGACGCCATTCCTGGGCGGCTCCAGAAGCTGGTGGAAAGAGTTGGAGCCCACATTGAATTTTAGAGAAAACCTACCATGTATGCCTACCTTTTCATATTATTTCTTCTGAAATAAATGGATATATACGTATTTTTTTACCAATCCAAAATAGGGAGCTACTTTCCGCCCACCCTGTATAACAAAAAACTAAATAAAATTGCACCTTCTCCCCCCCCCCCCCCCAAATATCGTATCTTAAATATTTAAAAACTGATTAAAAATATTTAATTGCACCCCTTTTTCAATAAAGTGAACTTTACCCCTGATCGTGTATTATATGCAACGAAGAAAGTAAAGGAAGCTCAGTTCCCCACGATGTGGTGGTGGCGGGGGGGGCAGCCAGTTTACCCCGAAGGTCACCTTTAGCCCAAGCAACATCAGAGAAAGCAACCAACTCAACTCAACCCGAGAACTATCAGGCGGGAGCGAACCAGAGCCTCACCGCTTTGAGTCCGTCATCGTAAGCAGCACAAGCTACCGCTGGGCGCCAATATATGTATAAGCATCACACTTGATTAAATTGCCGAGAAACAACAACAACAACAACAACAATAATAATAAAGGACTTTTACGAATTTACAATAATAATTGCGAGGTAAATAATAAAGGACTTTTACGAATTTACAATAATAATTGCGAGGTAATATAACCTCTTAATTAAGAGTTCAAGATATTTTTCTTAAACTTGAGTTTGCGGCAACGATCGTTGATCGTCTTTCTAAATTAGACTTGATTTAGTTTTACACAAAAATAAGTAAAAATAAAAAATTTAAATTGTATTATATAATAGAGAGAGAGAGAGAACGAGCATTTGTATTCAAGGTCGAAAAACTGTGATTGCCTGAAATATTAAAATATAATTGGACTAAATTTGTCAATTAAAAATGTTACCCTTCTTATAATATATTAATTCCATTTTTATTTTCTGTTTATTATTATTTAAATAAATGTGAAGAAAATGAACCAATTTTATAATCGTAAGAATTGTAGCTCTCCTATTTTCTCAATCTTCTCTTCTAAATATTATGGGTGAAGGTCATAACTTCGATCTAATACACACAACTAACTCATATTTTGCAACTTCTCTTCGGAGAGGGAAAAAAAAAAATTGTGTCAATAATATATCTAGCAAAGTTGCAAGCACCTAAACAGAAAAAAAAAATATAATACATATAGTAAATTTTGCAATCTTCTTTCGGGGAGCAAAAAAAAAAAATGGTGTCAGTAATGTAGCAGGGTTGAAGTACCTTAAGCAGAAAAAAAAAAACATATAATAATAATTTTACCTTACAATTTTTTATAATTTTGTAAGAGCACCTTAGACAGAAGGAAAAAAATATAATAAAATCAACAAGAACAACAAATCAAAGTTTGTATTGGTGTCAATAATCCAGCAGGGTTACAGCACCTTAAACAGAAAAAAAAAAATGAGTCTTCTCTTGTTTTCGTTTACGCTTGGTGTATCTCCTACCTATTGTATATCTATTTCGATACAGTACTTAAGTTATCGTGACTGATGGGAGGGCCATGATCACGGATAACCCGATTTCACGGTGAACTCGGTATACCTCTATAGAGGGTGGGTGGTACAGCCTCTGCTATATATATATATA
The DNA here is from genome assembly GCA_023014485.1 of Bathynomus jamesi. Taxonomy (NCBI): domain Eukaryota; kingdom Metazoa; phylum Arthropoda; class Malacostraca; order Isopoda; family Cirolanidae; genus Bathynomus; species Bathynomus jamesi. Next base: position 205,054 of record JAJOZX010007674.1, read on the forward strand.
TATATATATACACACACACACTTTGCGCGTCACCACACAGTATTATTACAGTTCAATATGCAATTAAGTAGATTTTACTCACCACAACGCAAGATGTGAAGATATACAACTCCACAAGCGCACATGTATACTCTATGAAGCGCGTTGTGGTAGGCTGGCGGGAGGCGAGCCGTAAATGTAAACCACGGATAATCACGATTATCTCAGCCTCATAATCACGGATAAATGCACAATGGTAGCAATTAATAAATCACGGGTAACTCGAATCATGGTTGAGTGAATCACGGATAACCGGGTGAGTACTGTAAAAGGTAAATTAGAGATTTACTAGATTCACTTCATGGAAAAAAAAAGGATTTTTTGTCAATAACGATCCAAATCAGCTTAAGGAATGGGAGTGGAGTACAATGATGATCCCACCGTAGGAAAATTATTTGGTCCGATCCAGTTGTGCTATTAAGGGGGAATTACTTTTCTCCAGGTGTTGGGGTTAATCCCCATCTCGGGGTCCTCAGTTGGACGAAGGAAGTAAAAAGGAAGAAAGGTAAATATTGGTCAAAACTAAGACGAGATTTATTTGAACAGTTCCCTCCCTAGCCTAGGCCATACGAAAAGAAGAGTTTGTACTTTCGTACATCTGTTTTGTTTACTTTTCTTGGACGGATGAAATGGATAAGAACCTTAAAAACCGATAAGGTAGGCGGATATATGCACAGCCATTCTGGTAGAATGAGTTTACTCTACCTTGATACGGGTAGCCAACCCAATGGCAGAAGGATTAATACTTAAGTTAAATTATTATAATAAACAAAAGCTTGAGAAATGTTCAATGATGCAGACATTAATATGAATTTGCATCAGAATCAGGTGTTCAAACAGTTCTACCAACCTATGAATGAAAGTTACCAGTCATAATTCTAAATATACAGTTTTTAAGAATGACATACGATGATGTAATGACTTATGGCTTCATTATTATCTTCTAAAGAAGTAATTTCTAGTGAAGTGTTGTTCTAAATGTTTAAAAACTCAGAAACATATATATATATATATATATGTAATATATATATATATATATATATATATATATAGTGCGCCTCGGTGGTGTAGAGGTTAGCGTCGCTGACTAGGAATCCATCGGCCCCGAGATCGAGACCCAGTGACGGCAGCCGGCGCGCAGTAAAACCCAGCTGTTCATCGTTCCACACACTAAAGAAAATGGTTGGGAGATAAATGGGTACCCTGGCTGTTCCAATGTTTAAGACGCTCGGGTGCTGGTGGGGGTGGGTGGGGGGGGTGATTCGAATTCCAGGTTAAACTGTAGGTCTAAGGTGGAGTGAAAAGCTTGACCTTCGTCCGAATGAACAATTCGGGTGGAAGCTAACCAAAGGTATATTATATCGTATTGTATATGTATACATATATCCAGCGTCCGCAACAGTGGGTAACACTTTCCTTATACGCGAAGTAAAGACACTGAGGTCATGGGTTCGACTCCCGATGATGCTGGTAACAATAATCCGGCAGCTAGCGCAATGAGAAGCATTACTTGGCCTGACCATCGTGCCAATTTCTGGCCCTCCCAACCAACTAACTAACTATATATATATATAATATATATATATATATATAATTCTAAAACATTATATATACAAACTGAAACATTTTTCAATAATAATAATAATAATAATAATAATAATAATTTTGTCGTTGCAAGACTTGCTTTCCCGAACACGAAAACGGCCCAAAAATTCTTCCGTTCAGAAATGAGTAAAAGCGAAGAAGTTTCGAGACGTCAGAAATGAGGAAAAATCGCAATAAAATATAAATAATTGTTCTTTTTCATAATTAATAAATTGCCTGAGAATTTTGTTTATAGACCCGTAACAAATAGCTCTCTCTCTCTCTCTCTCTCTCTCAATTGCACACAAAGATTTTCAAACATTTTTTTACGCCCCTAACGCCCACTTCCGGTACATGTCAGTTCGCGCTTAAAATGTACTTTGCGTTTCTTCACAATTCATGTATTATAATAATGATAATAATAATAATGACATTATAAAACTGTTAACGTACAATTGGTAATGGTTTCTTATGTAACGTTTTATGTGTACACTGTAATGGTGTACATGTGTACAGCAACAGAAACACCCTATATATATTATATATATATATATATATATATATATATATTGTTCACTTCACATGTTTTAGGGAAAATTGGCTTGTTTGTATATTATAATGGTTTCAGTGTAATATTTTAATGTAAAAATTGTCATAAACACCAATAATAAATTTCTGGTGAAACTTAATATTTTTAATTCTTTCTCCAGAGTTGTATTAAAAATAAAATTTAAAAAAACCTGACAAGAGTCTTATTATATTTTCTAATATTTTTTTGTACAACTTAGATATTTGATATGATATTATTAATATACAGGGTGGGCCATAAGTTTCCATACATAGGAAAAATAAACATTTTTTTATGGACAACCATTTTTTTATATATATGCTCTACATGGTTGCCATTGTTTTGAAAACACATTTCAATACGTGTTCCCCACTGAACACGCATTAGCACAGTTGACGTTATGCTTGTAATGGCGTTGGTGATACGTTCCTTTAGATGATTTATGTCTCGTATCTTTTCCTGATACACCATGGCCTTCAAGTGCCCCCAAAGATAGAAATCAAGGGGGGTGAGATCTGGGGATCTGGGAGGCCACTCCACAGGACCACGCCGACCAATCCAAGCATCCGGAAACTGCTGCTGATCCAAATACCGACGCAGTGAAGACCATAATGAGGTGGAGCTCCATCTTGCTGGAAGTAAACTGGGAAGTTACCTTCCTCGTTTAGCAGGGATGGGAAAATCTCTTCTTGCAACATGTTAAGATACCTTTCGGCATTAAGATTTCCACTGACAAAAAAAATTGGTCCAATAATTCTGTCACCCCATATCCCGGCCCACACCATCACTTTACTGGCACCTTGCATCTTCGTTGGACTCAGCCAGTTAGGGTTAGCATTACTCCAATAACGTATGTTTTGCCGATTAACCTCTCCATTGACGTAAAAATTTGCTTCATCAGTAAACAAGATCTTACAAACGCATATTCTTAGGGTATCTGAAACATAAAAACAAACGTTTAAATTTTCCTATGTATGGAAACTTACGGCCCACCCTGTATTCACAGTTTTCTAATCTGAATATGCCGTTGAAAGCGTGGAAGCTTTTAGGCCAAAATTAATGGGATTACTTTCACTTATCACGTGAGAAAAGTGAAAATGGCAAATAATAATAATAATAACAATAATGATAATATACAGGGTGACAAACCTACCATGAAACCAAATTTCAGGTATCTTCCAGGTTTCCAGGATAAAATCTGCTCATTTTCCAGGTTCAAATGAAACAAAATTAATATATATATATATATATATATATATATATATATAACTTTACCTTGCCTTACAAATGTTTCGCGTGATGATTCCTCATTTCACGAAAGTCAAGCTTGTCGCCCCCTCCTTTCGAGTTGGCCTGGTGAAGTAGTGAATTGGTTTCTTGTGCTCTCCACCTCACAGTCAGGTACGCCCGGCTCATCGGGGATTGTCCTGAGCCAGGCGTCTAGTCTTCTTTTGAAGATGTCCACTGCAACTCCCTTCGTGTTTCTTAGGTCTTTGGGCAACTGATTAAATAGTTTTGGTCCTCTCACTACAAAACTATTTTCTTTCAGCGTTAAGGATGTTCCCCTGTCTCGCCTTCAATTTGAGAATATGACACAGTCTACCGTTTCTACCTTCCACCTTAGTTTGGGGAGTTATAGGGTTCAGAGTAAGATTAGGGACTAGGTTCTCCATTATTTTCCAAGTGTAAATAATGGTGTATCTCTCTTTTCTCTCCTTTCCAGTAAATATAGGTCTAGTTCGCGTAACCTTTCCCAGTAATTTAGTTCTTTGCACCCCTTGATCTTGGCTGTGAAGCTTCTCTGGACCCCTTCCAGCTGTCCAATGTCTTCTTTTTTATATGGGGATGTTAGGACCGAACAGTATTCCAATTTGGGTATGATCAGGGTTTTCAGTAGAGGAATCATTACATTCCTATCCCTTCGTTTAAAGGTTCTCAATATCTGTCCCGTTATTCTCTTTGCTTTGTTTACTGCTATCTTATTTTGTGTTTCAAATTTCGCATCATCTGTCATTACAACCCCTAAATCTTTTGCTCTGGAATTTCTCTGAATTTCCTGTCCATTTGGGGTATAATATTCCATGGATTTTAGGTCTTCTCTTTTTCCGTACCGTAATAGCTGAAATTTCTCGGTGTTAAACTTCATATTGTTGTCTTCCGTCCACTTGTAGATTCTGTTTATGTCGGTTTGTAGAGATCCTATATTTCTGGGTTTCTTATTTTTCTACTGATCTTTGTGTCATCCGCAAAGGATGTTACTGTGCTGTCTCTGGTAACGTCCTCATCTATGTAAGTTAGCATGATTATGAAGAGTAGTGGAGCTAATACTGTTCCTTGTGGTACTGAGCTGAGGACCTCTGATTCTGATGAAGATAGTCCTTGTACTGTAGCGACTTGCCGCCGCTCACTAAGGAAATTATATATCCATTTCCCTACTTTTCCTGTTATTCCCACATATTTCAGTTTATGTATTAATTATGATTCCATGGTCACACTTGTCGAACGCTTTAGCAAAGTCTGTGTATAGTACATCATAGTTTTCACTACTTTCAAGTGCATCAATAATGTTGTTGTAGCGTTCCATTAGTTGTGATAGGCATGATCTGCCTGACTGAAACCCGTATTGGTTATCATTTAATTTTTTCTGAGTTTCCAAAAAGTCATAGATTTTCTGTCTAACTATTCTTTCAAATATTTTGGTGAGATGAGATGTAAGCGACACTGGCCTATAATTTTTGGCCTCGAATCGATCGCCTCCTTTATATTGGGACTATGTTTCCGCGCTTCAGGATGCCCGAAGAGGCATATATATATATATATATATATATATATATATATACAGGGTGTTTGAAAACTTTCTGTACAAATTGTAATGGGGGATAGGCAACACCAAGACAAACCCTTTTCGTCTATAAGTGTATGTCCGCTGACGTCACCATTCGGCGCGAGAGGGCGCCGCTGCAATTGGCTAAAAGGTGAAGTGGGCTAGACTCGCGCTTGCCGCGGGCATTCTTAAATCGGACGTAGTACGCGTAACATGTTTATTTAAAGAAGGCATGTTTATTTAAAGAAGGTGCTGAAAGTTGCGACCGGTAGCATCAATGCATGCCCGACAGCGTCGAAGCATTGACCGACGTACACGTCGAAAGATTCCCGGCATTTCGGGAACAGTTCCAGCGGCGACAGCGATTCTTGCTACGAGGTCTTCTTCTGAGTAAATGGGAGTCTCGTACACGAGGTTCTTCATGTGTCCCCACAGGAAGAAATCGAGCATGTTAAATCGGGCGATCTCGGTGGCCAGGCTACGGGCCCACCCCGGCCTATCCATCGGTCCCCAAAAGTGGCGTTCAGATAATCCCGCACATCGTTGCTGGAGTGTGCTGGGGCCCTGTCGTGTTGAAACCACATTCGTCTACGAATAGCCACGGGAACATCTTCCAGCAGTTCCGGCAACGTTTCCTCAAGAAATATCCGATAAACCCGCCCGTCGAGTCGGGCAGGCAGCAGGTACGGCCTAATCAACTTGCCATGGACGATACCCGCCCAAACATTGACGGCGAACCGTTCTTGATGAGCATGCACCCGTGTAGCATGTGGATTTGCGTGCGCCCACACGTGAGAATTGTGCATGTTAAACACACCCTCACGTGTGAAACAGGCCTCATCTGAGAACAGCACATAAACCGGAAAATTAGGCTGCACCGCTGTCTGCTGCAGAAACCAGCGTGCGAATTCCACACGAAGAGGGTAATCCCGAGGTTGTAATGCCTGGACTTCCGACGATGAAACGGATGTAACTGCTGCTCGTGCAACACTCTCCAGACCAGGTCGTGGTTCACACCGAGGATACGTGCAACACCTCGCGTGCTTGCGCTTGGATTGTCCTCAAATCGCCGTAGGATTTCTTCTTCTATGTCAGGAGTGCGCACGTTTCTCTCCCGACCAGTGTCATGCATGTTTGCATGGAATGTTCCAGTTTCTCGCAGTCGCCGATGCAAATGCGCAAACGTTTGCTGGTTTGGCACACGTCTGTTTGGGAAGCGCTGTCGGTACAACCTCACAGCAGCTCTTCCGTTTCCATTGGCAGCCCCATACACCATATGCATGTCAGCCAGCCATCTCAGCAGTCGTGAAGCGCTCCATGTTACGCGTACTACGTCCGATTTAAGAATGCCCGCGGCAAGCGCGAGTCTAGCCCACTTCACCTTTTAGCCAATTGCAGCGGCGCCCTCTCGCGCCGAATGGTGACGTCAGCGGACATACACTTATAGACGAAAAGGGTTTGTCTTGGTGTTGCCTATCCCCCATTACAATTTGTACAGAAAGTTTTCAAACACCCTGTATATGCAAAGAACCACAGGGAAAAGGGAAACACGAAATCCGAGCGCTTTCGTGATATATTCACATTTTCAGAATATATCACGAAAGCGCTCGGATTTCGTGTTTTCTTTTCCTTTTCCCTGTGGTTCTTTGCTTATTAAAAAGATCACGTGTTATTCTGTGATTTTATTGCACATATATATATATAATATATATATATATATATATATATATATATACTAGCTGAGGTACCAGGCGTTGCCCGGGATCGTGCCAAATTTGGTAGCTCTAGGGTCAAACGGTTTGAAGTCGTCCTAAAAAATAATTATATGTGAAGCTCAAGATTTTCATGACTGTTCTTTTCTATAGTTTTATTGACCAAATAATCAAAATTTTCACGGCTACGTTCTTTTCTGTAGTTTAATCGCGGTGCTGGGGCCTTCGGGCCCAGTAATTTTAATTATTTAATTTATTAACACCCAGGTGCACAACCTGGGGACCTAATCAATACGTGTGAAGTTTCATGTTTGTAACTGCTTCCATTTTGGAGTTATGGCTGGAACACACACACGTCCTTTTGAGGTACCCGGGGTTGCCCGGGATAAATTTCACAAACATAAAACAGACAGGCTGATCGACTCTGTGTTGACATTCTTCATCCCATAAGAGGTTCCCGTGCCAAATTTGGTAGCTCTAGGTCAAACGGTTTGCGCTTGCATAAAGGACAGACAGACAAACAAACAGACAGGCGAAAATATATAATATATATACAGTGTATGTATATATATATATATATATATAATACACACACACACACACACACACACAAGTTGACGCAAAAGTCGCGCATCATAGGAGTTTTCAATGTTGACTATAATATATATTTTTTTCTTTTAGGTAGGGGATGGCTGCGAAATTAACAATAGACGAGAGGGTGAACTTCGTTTTAATGCATAGAATAAAGGTACTACAAATAGATGAATCGGTACAGAATTTAAATTCTGTACCGATTCCCCACCTAAAAGAAAAAATAATATATTATAGTTAACACTGAAAATTACTATGATGCACGACTTTTGTGCTACCCTGTATATATAAATTCCCATTCTCAACAATGTTGTAATAGTGAAATTGAAAGCAAAAACTTCTGCTCCACTCATCATAACGAGGGTTACCGACTTTTAATTTATAATTCAGAAATATGTACATTTCTAATCCCTGGAAAAAAAAAAAAAACTACTCAACAATACAATGGAAATTGATCAGTTAACTCTTATAATCTGTAGCTTGGGACACAGGGAATGCTACCTCCTCTACAGGCCCGTAGCCAGGATTTCGATAAGGGGCACATCTTGAACCATTGCAACTGCGCAAATTGGGGATTGTGTCATTGAATGAAACTTACTGCTATATTTTTATACTTTGGTATACTTTGGCATCTAGTACTCTAGTTAATAATATAATACAGTATTAGACTGTCTAATAAACAGAAGTAGAGTAAATAATTGGCAATTAGCAGACACGAAAAGAGGAACCTAAAAACATTTGTGAATAAATGTAGAGGGAAAAAAAGAATACAGTATAAAGCAATTATTTTCAATTAATGCGCTAGAAAATATGATTTTGGAACACAAGTCCACATTGGGCACGTGCAGCTTGTGGCAAAGAAAGGCTATATATTACCATACCATATCTGAAACATTATTAATGCATTTACATATAATAATAATATTATGTGATTGGTGCAGTCAGAGTGTTGGGAGTGCATGCCCGATTATCTCCATGACAACTGTTGAATGTTGATTGTGATTCTGTGTAGGTATGTGTGACTCAAATAGTGAATTTGAGGTAAGCCATAGTGAAGGTAAAATTGAAAACGGTATTTATTGATGGTAATTATGTATGTCACTTTAGAAGAATATTTAATATGTTAATAATTATGAAAACGCATTAAGTAATGTAGATCGTAATGGGAAGGTGACTTGCCCCCTGTGTACCCCCTGGCTTCGCTACCGCTCCTGTAGTAAAATAAGTAATGATTATAAACCCCAGGAATGAATTCCCGGCATTTTACAAGTTTTCCAGGTTTTCCAGGGTCAAAATCAAATTCGAGGCATTTTCCAGATAGCTTTCCACCCTGAATAAGCAAAGGGGTGAAAAATTTGATAGAAAATAAATGATGTTTAATGAATAAAATATGTTCTTACGATGAATTATGAAATTAAGTGTTTATTGAAATTATCATATTTTAGATAATTATAAATTCGTTACTTAATTACTGTGGTAATCCACCTACTTGCGAAACTCAATGTCCCAGCGCCGATTAAGTGCATTACCAGTTCTGTTTATCGAACGTCAAAGGGCGATTCAACACAATTTGAATACTGTGGTTGATCAATTTGCATAACGAAATGTACAAATTGTTAAATTTGCATCACGAAAAGCAGAAATTGATGAATTTCCTTCACGAAAAGCACAAAATGGCACGTTTAAGTACTTGGATTTTTGAAACGTGTGCATATCTGGTTGTGCTTCTTATGGATAATAATTTATAAGTTTATAAAGCCACCTACTTCGAATGGGTAATGACGTTGATATATATATATATAAATAACAAAGTAAATATAAATTGAAAAACTAAGAGGCATTACTTTCGTACCGACCATGTATATAGTAAGATAAATAATAAATGTATAAAAGGATTTTGGGTATTTGTATTTGACAAATAAATAGATTGATCTTAGAATTATAGGGGTGCTTGGAAATTCTTGCTCCAGGGCGCCAGAAACCCAGCTACGCCACTGTGTAACACACACACACACATATATATATATATATATATATATATATATATAAAAATAAATAATCATGCGGATTGCTTCTACAAATCTTTAATTTAATATTTAGGAGAAATCCAATGACAAGAAGGAGAGTAAATGCCATGAAAAGTGTCTTCTTTAATGCGCAACGTTTCGAGCAATACGCTCATCTTCAGGCTAAACAGTGACAAAAAATCACAATATGAAGTTAAAATCAATAAATAAATGAAACACATAAGACAAAATAATTACTATAGAACCTATTCTTAGAAGCAAAATTTAAAAAGACTAAAAGAAGAGGGTTGAATTCAAAGTTATAAAAGAAGTTTACATATAAAAATACGAGAAATTTAAAAAGCTATTTTTAAAATTATATAGAGTAAATTCGAAATTAATACAATGGGACAATTAACACTACTAACCTTTCATTGCTGGTTCCGAGGCACAAGTAATTTAAAACAAAGCAAAGGGAAAATACTATGAGTTGGGTGGTTGGAGAGTTATGAGTTGGGGGGGGGATTATAAAAGATTTAGAGGGACAGCTGAGGAATCAACGTTTAGAGAAGGGGTCAATGTTTTAATATAAAGGGATTCCAAGATTCTAAGTGAGTTGGGACAAGGATTACAGCCAAGAATTTTAAAATTATCCAGAGTGACATCTGTTTTACATTTAATACTATGTTCCCGGATACTAGAGGCTTCTTTTTATTTAAAGTTTTACCTGTTCGACAACTTATTCCCATATGCGAATAAAATCTAGCCCTGAGAGAGCGCACGGTGCTGCCAATATAAGTACCAAGGAGACACCTTGGGCAGGTAAATAAATATACAACACCGCTACGCAACGAATCAGGAGTTCGATCCTTCGCTGAGAAAAAGCTACCTAAAGACGTTTTATTAATAAATATAATGCTAAAATCAGTATGATAAAAAAATCTTTTTAACAACTTGGTAAATTTAAGTTTAAATTCTTTATTCATGGGACCCATTTCAGGTACCAAGAAATATTTTATATCTTTAGGCACTGAAATACAGGGAAGTTGAGGGCTATAAACATTATTTAAGAAAGATCTTATTAATTTATCTACATACTGAACAGGAAAACTATTATTGGTAAAATATGATCTTAAATTATTAAATTCTTCGTTAAGTAAGGTAAAACTAGAAGTCAAATTATATCCTCTGAACAAGAGAGTTTTAATACACGACATCTTATAGTTAAAATCAGTAAAACTAAAAAAATTCATGCCCAAACCGGTAAAAGTGGGTTTCCTGTAAACTGATGCAGTAATAGAATCACCTTTTTTCGAAATTAAAAGATCTAAAAAGGGAAGGGAACCATTTTCCTCAGTTTCCATTGTATAAGTTATATTAGGGTGCAGAGAATTTAAGAAGTTAAAAAATTGTTGCGCTTGTACAGCATTATCAAAAACGGCTATCGAGTCATCAACGAAGCGTCGGTAAAAAATTGGTTTACAATGGGTGGGAGATTGTCTAAAAATTACACTTTCTAAATGAGTCATAAAAAAATCAGCTGATAAAGGTCCGACGGGTGATCCCATCCCAACACCGTCAATTTGTTGATAAACCTTATTATTGAAAGTAAAATAACATTGCTTAAAAACCAGTTCTAAAAGCAATGTTATTTTACTTTCAATAATAAGGTTTACCAACAAATTGACGGTGTTGGGATGGGATCACCCGTCGGACCTTTATCAGCTGATTTTTTTATGACTCATTTAGAAAGTGTAATTTTTAGACAATCTCCCACCCATTGTAAACCAATTTTTTACCGACGCTTCGTTGATGACTCGATAGCCGTTTTTGATAATGCTGTACAAGCGCAACAATTTTTTAACTTCTTAAATTCTCTGCACCCTAATATAACTTATACAATGGAAACTGAGGAAAATGGTTCCCTTCCCTTTTTAGATCTTTTAATTTCGAAAAAAGGTGATTCTATTACTGCATTAGTTTACAGGAAACCCACTTTTACCGGTTTGGGCATGAATTTTTTTAGTTTTACTGATTTTAACTATAAGATGTCGTGTATTAAAACTCTCTTGTTCAGAGGATATAATTTGACTTCTAGTTTTACCTTACTTAACGAAGAATTTAATAATTTAGGATCATATTTTACCAATAATAGTTTTCCTGTTCAATATGTAGATAAATTAATAAGATCTTTCTTAAATAATGTTTATAGCCCTCAACTTCCTTGTATTTCAGCGGGCAGGGACAATTCGACGTGGCCGACTCGATGCGACCCAACTCGATGTGGCCGACTCGATGTCAGGACAACTCGATGTCAAGCCAAGTCGATGCCAGGCCAAGTCGATTTCATTTTCTTTATATATTAATGTAGGTTAACTGAATGCTGTAGTGAACGGTTTATTTATTTCTTTCTTCATTATTTACTTACGCTTCTTCCTACTTTACTATATCTCTATTGCTCTTTATTTCATTTAACTGTACACTCTCGTTACTCATTTTCGCCGTGCAGTATAATAGTTTCCGGTAGCGACGCCGAGTTCTGACTCTAAAAGACCGTTACAAAGAAGGGGGGGGGATATTAATACTCTTATTTAACACTATTACGTTTTATTAATTTCGAAAGTGGTTTAGTTAATTAGGGGATATGCGAGTATGAAATATTACTAAATATATTTAGGTCGGAGAGGGACACACACAACTTATTTATTCTACGTTACATTTTGCCCAACTACGCGTAACGCGTTCTGCCTCAAGACTGAAAAACCGTTATAGGTATAGTCCACTCTCAAAGCCTATTCAGTATTACCAACCCTACCCATTTTAAACAATTAGTTTCATAATTATTAGTAAATGATTTACATTAAACATTATCTTATTTAATTAAACAAAATTTAATATTCTTAACTAAGCATTACTACACTCGCATCACCCCCTTGAAAATAAGTTTTTCCATTAGGAAAACTTATTAATATCGTTTAACAATGTCAATAAATTTATTCAACAAACTTATATATTTTGCAATTTTTTTTTTTTTTTTTTTTTTTTTACTTTAACACTTATTCAAAGTTTAGAAATAGACAAGAAATAATAGAATGACAATTCCCATACATATATTGTATCATATTATAAAACCGAAAACTTTATAATTTTCACATTTGCATAAAATAACATTTCACTCTAATAATTAAATTACAACCTGTAACTAATCTATACATGCCAAAAAAAATAACAGAAAATTTTCTTACAGTGGCTACACAAATCTCAAGTTCACAATCTATTCCCGCGATTTCTCATCAACGATCGCTTTACATTTGAAACAATTATTTGTATAGTTATACAGTTACTATCAGGGCAACATAGAAAAAAAATAAGAAAAAGTTTACATAAAATACTGACCAAGAGCGCACATACTATTTCACGAAAAACACAACAATTGGGCAATAATCGGACCCTTTTCACTTATAATTTCATTAGATAATAATCAGTACATTTTTGCTGGACGTTGTTTAGATGACACTCCGCACGCTGACAACGGATTTCAATTTTCAATCGCAGCTCTCCTGCTCACTTCGCTAGAATGCAAGGGATTGCATCAATCAATATGCAACAGGGCAGCACGCTATAATGGTTCCGCTCTCTCTCCAATGGCGAAAAAAAAAACAAGAGACGTCCAATTCTAAAAGGATCAGGGGGGGAGATATCTGAAAGCGGGACCACGCGCTGGAATTGGACGGAATTTGCAATTCTAGAAGTCGATGAAGAAACTCGCCTTGTCTCATCTCCACTTTTGTCGGTGAACGCTGCTCTTCCTACGTCCAGCTGAAAGACTCTTCTACTGGCAACAATCAAACGATGACTCCGCCGTAGGCCGTTTCCCAACGAACCTACTGTATGTCTGTATGGACAGTACAGTCGTAGGCGCCCGTTCAAGCTCTCGTGGCTTGTCTACCGCGCGCTTTGTTGACACATATTTAGCGAAGCATTCGAGCAACGTGACCAGCTACTGCCCGAAAAATACCAGTAGACCATCTTCATCGAAACTTTCGTGTACCAAGACCCTGCACACGTAAATTTCTCTTCTCTTCCGGAACTGTCCTGCGCCAAGTCCCTGCGCATTCGGTTCCTCTCTTCTCTCTTCTCTTCCGAAACCATCCTGCGCCAAGTCCATGCGCATTCTGGTTTCTCTTCTCTCTCTCTCATTGGTGATCGATCACCTATCCGGTCGACTAAACTCACTTGATGGAACTCGGATTCAACTTGGTTGACCCCAAACTGAGTCTTGCAATTTTGAAAAAAAAGTTTATTCTAAACGTGTTTCTGTACTGCTTATCATTTCATATTTAATTTATCAAATTCTTTCGACAATTCACTTCGAAATACTAACTACACATTTGCTCTGGCCAAATTCACGGAAAAAAATATAAAAATTTCGCAAAAATTTAATCAAATCTAGTTACCAATAAGGTCACTTATGGCAGTCACAGCAGAGAAGATAAAAAAAGTCATAAAACGCTAAACAAAATTGTACAGTATAAATATAAAAGCGCCCATACATAGTAACTGTTTGTATAATTTAAGAATTATTATTGTTCAAACTATCGTCAGAAATCACCTCAATACCTCTAAATACAAAAGACAAAAATGAACCCCAGAAACTTCATGTCATCCATTCTCTGACAATCATGAACCCTCTTGCTTTGAGGAGGAGCACACAGACGCCACAAAAACGTTACTGGCTATCTAGAGGCTCCATTTCCGAGTGTACACTTGAGTCAATGTTTCAAATGCACTAGTTAACTCCGACTGAAGGTTTAAACAATAATAATTTTCTAAACAGTTATTAAAAAGTAAAAAAAATTTAAATATTACTACCAAAAATTATTTTAATACAGTAATTCCAACTTGAAACGTCAAATTTCATAAGAATTGAACTTGCAATTCGCAAATTACATCTGAGATACAACTCTCTCCTTCAACAGAAACCTCAGTATGGTTTTCAAATCACAGAAATCTCAGCAATTTATCGTTTCCAAGTGAAAATACAAATTTTTATCGTTATACTAAATAAGAATAGATCATATGTACTAAAAAATTACACGCACCACTGTAAACAAAACTAAAACATTTCCTAATTGAGAGCGGTCGCTTTGTTTGTAAGCGAACCTCTATACAAATATCCCTAACCGAATGAAACTGCATTATATCCTAACATAATTTCGTAATATTTTCCATGCAAACGCTCAAACTAAAAAAAAGGACATTTTTCATTTCTAATTCCAAATTAAAATTTCAAATTAAAACATCCTTTTTAGAATACAATCTAAATTTGAACTAAAAATTTTACCATTGTCATTGAACTGGAAAGAAAAATAAAAATCGGCCTACTGTACAAATAAATTGATTATTGAATGAATTATAAAACGTAAAGAAATTTTCTACACAAATTTCTGTAATTCAAAAAAATTATAATATCGAGATTTAGTAAAATGTGTACCGTAACTCACATTGGCCGCCAAAATAAAAATAAAATTTACTGCCGCTTTTAGGCCTATATTTAATAAATTCAATGTTATGCGTGAAAGAGCTATTAAGAATTTAAGTCAACATTTGTGCTTTTAAAGAAAAATCCTATGCTTATTTATGTTAAACCAATGAAAATTTTGTTAAATAACTAAAAATTTACTACTCAATAGACATACCGTAATAACGGTTAATCTCCGAACAATATTTTACGATAGGCCTACAAGAAATTCTTCTTAAGTACGATACAATAGCCATTTTACCAAATATGTCGGAATTGTCGTGAAAAATCGAAAGAAACAGGAAAAAAAATAAGCTTACCTACCAAATTGTATATAATTAATGAGTATAAAAAAATATCCAAAACAACTTTTATAGAAAATTTCACAACACAATTTAACACAATCCTATACGGCCCAATCTGACAATTTTTAATATCTTTAAGATTTATTTTTCGATTTGTCCCTTAACTGTAACGTAATCCTATTTTAGCGCGAAGCGAGCAAAGCAAAAAGCCCGTAAACCTATATTTACAAAATAATCCTATTATTATATACAGGCAATCGAAATATAATCAAAAATCTGCTAATGAAACCCAGAAAATTTCTCATGTTCATGAAATGTTGTACTATATATGTATATATACCCAGAAATGCGATACAAATTTTCGCTGAAACACTTTGAAAGACCATATAAATTGTGTATCATACTGTATTTAAACTATACTTACGTACAAATCATTATTCTTATTATTATGATTTTACAATTTTCACTAATTCCAAAAGTTTTAAACAAAAAGTAAAAAGAGTAAGCTGAAAGTAAGATGAAAAAAAAAAATTGAGTCTTCAGGCAGCACGATAATTTTCAAACTATACCCTCTCCAACCGAAATGAACAAAATTTAACGTAATAATGACTCGCAATACTGAGTCGGACAAACGAAAAGCAACGGAACTGGACGAAACAAATTGAATTCTTAGGCGGAGTCAGGGACGCTATCAGGACGCGAAGGCAAGCCCATTTTTAAATTTTATTTACAATGAAATTTTAAGGCATGAAATCGAAATTTGCCTGCAAACGGGGTAAAATTTTGCATTTAGATATTTTAATAATCGAAATAAAATATTCATTAACGCTATTTGTTATTATACCGGGTTTTAAGAATTTTAATGGAAATACTAACACGTGGGTAAGCCTCACAAAATATGATGTAAGATCACCGCTAGCACCAGAATGTAGTGAACGCTTTATTATATCTTTTCTTCATTATTTACTTACGCTTCTTCCTACTTTACTATATCTCTATTGCTCTTTATTTCATTTAACTGTACACTCTCGTTACTCTTTTCGCCGTGCAGTATAATAGTTTCCGGTAGCGACGCCGAGTTCTGACTCTAAAAGACCGTTACAAAACGAAGGGGGGGGATATTAATACTCTTATTAACACTATTACGTTTTATTAATTTCGAAAGTGGTTTAGTTAATTAGGGGATATGCGAGTATGAAATATTACTAAATATATTTAGGTCGGAGAGGGACACACACAACTTATTTATTCTACGTTACATTTTGCCCAACTACGCGTAACGCGTTCTGCCTCAAGACTGAAAAACCGTTATAGGTATAGTCCACTCTCAAAGCCTATTCAGTATTACCAACCCTACCCATTTTAAACAATTAGTTTCATAATTATTAGTAAATGATTTACATTAAACATTATCTTATTTAATTAAACAAAATTTAATATTCTTAACTAAGCATTACTACAATGCCCGGTTAGGTCAACTGTAAGCCCTTGACGATTGGTTAGGTTAAGTTGTGATATTTTCGTTAAAACTAACGAAAATATCCCTTAGGGATATCACACCGAGTTGTCCTGACATCGAGTCAGCCACATCGAGTTGGTTCGCATCGAGTCGGCCACATCGAATCGTACCCAACCCGTATTTCAGTGCTAAGATATAAAATATTTCTTGGTACTGAAATGGATCCCATGAATAAAGAATTTAAACTTAAGTTACCAAGTTGTTAAAAAGATTTTTTATCATACTGATTTTCGCATTACATTTTTAATAAAACGTCTTTAGGTAGCTTTTTTCTCAGCGAAGGATCGAACTCCTGATTCGTTACGTAGCGGTGTTGTATATTTATTTACCTGCCCAAGGTGTCTCCTTGGTACTTATATTGGCAGCACCGTGCGCTCTCTCAGGCTAGATTTTTATAGCATATGGGAATAAGTTGTCGAACAGGTAAAACTTAAATAAAAAAGAAGCCTCTAGTATCCGGGAACATAGTATTAAATGTAAAACAGATGTCACTCTGGATAATTTTAAAATTCTTGGCTGTAATCCTTGTCCCAACTCACTTAGAATCTTGGAATCCCTTTATTAAAACATTGACCCTTTCTCTAAACGTTGATTCCTCAGCTGTCCCTCTAAATTTTTTATAATACCCCCCCCCCCCCCCCCCCAACTCATAAATCTCCAACCACCCAACTCATAGTATTTTCCCTTTGCTTTGTTTTAAATTACTTGTGCCGCGAACCAGCAATGAAAGGTTAGTAGTGTTAATTGTCCCATTGTATTAATTTCAAATTACTATATATAATTTTAAATAGCTTTTTAAATTTCTCGTATTTTTATATGTAACTTTTTATAACTTTGAATCAACCCCTCTTCTTTTAGTCTTTTTAAATTTTGCTTTTAAGAATAGGTTCTATAGTAATTATTTTGTCTTATGTGTTTCATTCATTTATTTATTGATTTTAACTTCATATTGTCATTTTTTGTCACTGTTTAGCCTGAAGATGAGCGTATTGCTCGAAACGTTGCGCATTAAAGAAGACACTTTTCATGGTATTTACTCTCCTTCTTGTCATTGGATTTCTCCTAAATATTATATATATATGCACTAAAATCACAGAATAACACGTGATCTTATTAATAAGCAAACAACCACAGGGAAAAGGAATATATCATGAAAGCGCTCGGACTTCGTGTTTCCTTTTCATATATATATATATATATATATATATATATATATATATATATATATATATATATATATATATATAATATAATAATATATATATATATAATAATAATATATATATATATACTGTATATATACACTGTGTATATATATATACTGTATATATACTGTATATCAATCGATGCATCCGTAGCTTAAGTAAAAGGAAGAAAAGTTGAATATTTTTTAACAAAAAGCATCATTCCGCCCATACCCCATTTCAGGGTACGAGCAGCTCGCAGCATTGCCGAGTAAATAGGGGGTCAGTGCACTGATGAGGCTTCCCAGTTCAAAGCATATCCAAAGCCATAGTTATTATCGAACAATTTTCGTTAGTTTTGACGCAGAAACCTCCAGCTAATATCAGTACGGGTGTATAATTCTTCAGGAGCAAGATGTACCACATTTTGTATTTCCTCCCCGAGGCCTCACAGATTTACCCGCATCAATTACACTCACACTCGTACTACCCGAAGCTTGCTCTACACAAACTGGGCCAAATACTACAATTATTTGCAATCGCAAACTTTGCTTATACAGACCTGTATTTCAACTTATAAGGTGGGTCAAAAGTCCAGAAACATAGGAAGGATAGGAAACTTTTATTGCAAAAAGACACGCGTTACAAGTAATGTTATAAGATGTGCTCTATACCCTGTATGGAGTATGCTTTTCATGTGTGGCGTCGCTCAAACCACGCAGCTGTACTTGACCGTGTGGAATCAAAGGCTTTTCCTCTCATCAACTACAAATATTTCCTATGATTCCGGACTTTTGAAACACAAGTCTGAAATCATAGGAATATTTATTTTTTAATTATCGGAAGTGACAAGCTTGACCTTCGTCAAAATGGACAATTGGAGCGGAAGCAAAACCAAGGTCAACCAAGGTTATATAATAATAATAATGCTAATAATAATATATATTATATATATATATATATATATATATATATATATATATATATATATACAGTACATATACAGGGTGTTTCGGATCGACCCTAGAAATATGGAAATTGGCGGATTTTGCAGTTAGTTTGCTATTTGGTATTTGAAGTTTGTCATAGTAATTTTGTAACTAATATATATTTCCATATTTCTAGGGTCAACCTGAAACACCCTATATGACAATCTTTTTATTTCTGAAAAGATTGTGAAGTGTGTAAGATGCGTGTATGTGTAAGTGTGTGTGTGGGAGCATGCTGGACTGCTCACGGTAGATGATACACGGAGAGAGAGAGATCAGCTAAGGAGGACAGTAACACAAGAAACGGGAGTTCCAGCATTCCCTGTCTCCCGTCTAACGTGTTCCCCGGAGTACTTCCTTGGTCGATTGATGTCTACAATATCCTCCTGGAAAGACATATAATTGCGTGCATTTGTATCATGAGATTAATATAAGGGTAAAAGTTACGTACGGAAGTCACTTCATTTCCCTTTTCTTCGTAAAATTTAATAGCATAAAATTATTATGTATACAAATGCACTCCTCTGCGGCCTTGAACTTATTATCTTTTACTTTGAACACAGATTCCCGGTGCATGCACGCATGCACACGGAGAAGGGGATTTGTACATTGCAAAGTCTAACATTCTGACTGATTCATAATTGCATTTCCATTATTATATTATAAATATACACGCCATAAGTTGCAGTAGTTTCTGAATACCCGGTATATTCCCGTGTTGAGTATATATACATATATATATTATTATTATTATTATTATTATTATCATTATAATTATTATTATTTTTAAAAATAATAATATATTTAAGGTTACATTGAAAGTTTTAATTCGTAAGGAGTCTGCAGATACATAAAACAATTATTACCCCTTCTGAGGGTTGCCTACATTAATTCAGTTCAGTTTAAACAACAACAACGTAAATTAGAAAAATAGAATCTTTTAATGGCGACATTCAAAGCGAAGGAAAAAACAAATGAACGATGAAAATTATCATAAAATAAAGAGAAAATAAATATCGGGTAAGTCAAAAGTTCGGAAACTTAGAAAGGATAGGAAATTTTTATTACAAAAAAGACACGTGTTACAAGTAATGTTATAATATGTGCTCTATACGAGTATGTTCTCTATATGTCTGGAAGTGAAAGAAGAACATATAAATCACAACTTATAACATTACTTGTAACGCATGTATTTTTGCAATAAGAGTTCCTATCATTCCTGTTTCCGGACTTCTGACTCACCTTGTATGTTCAAATACAAGTTTGTATAAGCAAAGTTAGCGATTGCAAATAATTGCAGTATTTGCCCCAGTTTGTGTAGAGCAAGCTTGGGGGCAGTACGAGTGTGAGAGTAATTGATGCGGGTAAATCTATCCTGCCTCGGGGAGGAAATACAAATTGTGGTGCATCTTGCTTCTGAAGAATTATACACCCGGACTGATATTAACTGGAGGTTTCTGCATCATAAATAACGAAAATTGCTCGAAAATGAATACGGATTTGGATATACTGTACTTTGAACTGGGAAGCCTCCTCAGTGCATTGATCCGGGGTATGGGCGGAATGATGCTTTATATGAAAAAATGTTCAGCTTCTCTTCCTTTTATTAAGCTCTGGATGCATCGATCGATATATATGTTAACCCCCTCCGTCTATGGCCCTGGGGTGGTTCGGATCGACGGGGGTTCTAGTTAGGAGGCAGCAACGGATATTTCTTCTAATCTTGGTAGTAGGGTCTCCAAATGTTTAAACTCTTGGCTACAGACTCGCCAGACTGTTATGCCCTCCTTCTTATATGTGCTTATGGGGTGTCTCGTATCGACGAGGCGTTCTTGTTGTGAGGCCGAAACGGATATTTCTTCTTGATACTTTTCTTCTACAACTTTTTATAATACTCTGATACTTTCTCTTGGTACTAAACTTATCGATTTTTTTCTTTTATAACTTATCGACTTAACTGACTAAGTTCCTGAAGAGAACAAGGCTCGAAGGAAAAGATAAAAACTTCTTTTACTCTAGTTTACTTCTAAAAATGTACAGGTAGTGCTCTGAATTTACAGGGGTAGAGGTTCGACCTCTTTCGACCATGGCTCAGGCCGGAATCTAAAAATTAAGTTAAGGAGGCAAGGGGCCTCTGCCCCCTCCTCGCAGCAAGGCTGCTAACAAGGGAGGCTCGTAATGAAGTGCCGTAATGAAGTGCTATAATGAAGTGACTTAATGAAGTGCCGTAATTTTACAAATACATGTATAATATAAACCTAAATGTTTGGGGGAAGACAGTTGAAGGTTAAGTTTCCCCCTTTTAAACACATGATCAGATGTTTGAAAGATTCCAAATAAAAATTAAAAAAAAAAAATAAAAACTAATCGTATATTTTTTTTACCGAATCTTCATTTCTGAAGGCGATATCATTTCGTAATAGTACATAAGTACAAATTAAGTACACGACTGAGTACGTATTAATTTTGGTTCATTACAATTACGATTACAATTATGGATTACTTCACATTCGCTTATGATTGTCCATTACAGTTCTATTAAAGTACATTCTTACATTATAAATTAAATCATTACATTTAATTACAGTTTCATTGAAGTACATTACGTCGTTTACCATTCTTACAGCTTTTATATATTTATATATGGTTATACTATATGGTTATACTATATGGTTATTAGTACAACACAAGTACATGAGCACATACGAGATAATTTATATACGAAATAATATGTTATAATATGTTAGAAATTTGAAATCAGAGGGACAGGAGGTTTCCATCTTAGAAGCGTGCACTTATGCTATAGTTCGCGGAATTTGATAACAACTAAGCATTTTCGAGTTCAATGCGGGAGGTGATATAATAAAATAATAAATGAAAAAAATAATACGAGAACGTATTTTTGCGTTTTCGAACGAATGCCTAAAGTTTTGCGTTTCATAGATTGACACGAGTAAAAATGAATATTTAATAAAATTTATATAGGATAATGATCAAGGGAAATTAATGACGGGAAAATGTGACGTATGGATGAATATGGTTCAATAATAATGTTTATACTACATAACACCAAAACATTATTATTAAAGAATTTACCATACATTGCATACGGAAGATGTCCATATACTAAGCACGTGATTTAGTGTACAAGGTATGGGAAACGTAAAGAGAATTAAGTTATTTTATGACGTCATAGTGTATAAGTCATTATTAGAAAAGATGAATTAGAGAAATACAGTAATGAATAAAGAAGTACAAATCGAAATTCTATCCAAAACTCGCTTAGGCGATTTTGGTTTCTTATGTAAAAATGAATATGGATTATTCATTGTTCATTTTATATATATATATATATATATATATATATATATATGTGTGTGTGTGTGTGTGTGTTACAGTGGTGTAGCTGAGTTTCTGGCACCCTGGAGTAAGGATTCCCAAGCGCCCCCATAATCTTAAGATCAATCTATTTATTTGTCAAATACAAACGTAATTACCCGAAATCATTTTACAGATTTATTACTTATCTTACTATATACAGGGTCGGTACGAAAGTAATGCCTCTTATTTTTCAGTTTATATTATATATATATCAAAGTCATAACACATATGAAGTAGGTAGTTTATAAATTTATAAGTTATAATCCATAAGAAGCACAACCAGATTTGGACACGTTTCAAAAATCTAAGTACTTAAACGTGCCATTTTTGGCTTTTCGTGAAGCAAATTGATCAATTCGTGCTTTTCAGGATGCAAATTGATCACTCACAGTATTCAAATTGAGTTGAATCGCCCTTTGACGTTCGATAAACAGAACTGGTAATGCACTTAATCGGCGCTGGGACATTGAGTTTCGCAAGTAGGTGGATTACCACAGTAATTAAGTAACGAATTTATAATTATCTAAAATATGATAATTTCAATAAACACTTTTAATTTCATAATTCATCGTAAGAACATATTTTATTCATTAAACATCATTTATTTTCTATCATATTTTTCACCCTTTTGCTTATAATTCAGGGTGGCAAGCAACCTGGAAAATCTGGAAAATGCCTGGAATTTGATTTTAACAATGGAAAAACCTTTAAAACCTGTAACATGCCTGGAATTCATCCCTGGGGTGTTATAATCATTACTTATTATTCTACAGGAGCAGTAGCGTAGCCAGGGGGCACAGGGGCGGCATTTCCCCTTCCCCTTACGATCCACGTTACTTAATGTTTTTCATAATTATTAACATATTAAAGATTGTTCTAAAGTGGCATACATAATTAACATCAATAAATAGTTTTTTAAATTTTACGTCCACTACTTCAAATTCACTATGGTATGGTAATATGGTTTGGTAAGGTATGATATGGTCTGGTAATATAGCCTTTTTTTGCCACATGTCGCATCACTAACATTTATAAGCTGTACGTGCCCAATGTGGACTTGTGTTCCAAAATCATATTTTCTAGCGCATTAATTGAAAATAATTGCTTTATACTCTATTCTTTTTTCCCTCTACATTTATTCACAAATGTTTTTAAGTTCCTCTTTTCTTGTCTGCTAATTGCCAATTATTTACCCTACTGCTGTTCATTAGACAGTCTAATACCACATTATTTACTAGAATACTAGATGCCAAAGTATACCAAAGTATAAAAATATAGTAGTATGTTTCATTCAATGACACAATCCCCAATTTGAGCAGTTGCAATGGTTCAAGGTGTGCCCCTTATCGAGATCCTGGCTACGCGCCTGTACAGGAGGTAGCATTTCTGGGTCCCAAGCTACAGATTATAAGAGTTAACTGATCAATTTCCATTGTATTGATGAGTAATTTTGTTCCTTTTTTCCAGGAATTAGAAATGTACTTATTTCTGAATTATGAATTACTAGGGACACTTAATATATTTTTCCCCACCCTTTTTTCTTTGCTAAATAATAGGCCATGCTGATGAAATGTCTTTTGGGCCGTAAGTTTGAACTTTCTGCGCTTTACATAACCGGATTTTTCCAGTTTGAATCTCCCCTCCTTGTATAAAACCGCGTTTAAACCCCCTTGTATAAAACCGATGGTTAACGCAGTTTCGAAAATGACGTCTGACAGTGATGTGCGTCGTAAACAGAGAGCTGTTATCGAGTTCTTAACTGAAGAAAAGGAAACAGTTGGAAATATTCACAAACGTCTCCAAAACGTTTACGGAAATGCTGTCGTTCATCGAAGCACAGTTGGACGCTGGTCTAAACGTATAAGATCAAGGGAGAGAGGGAGAGCCAGCCTCGATGATGAGCCACGCAGTGGTCGCCCGGCATCGGCTGTGACATCTCACACTGTGCAATGTGCTAACAGCACATTCGATCAAATCGGCGCGTCACGTACAAGGAGCTATCATTGGAGCTAGGAATTAGTGAATGAAGTGTGAATACGATAATTCAGCAACTGGGATACTCAAAAGTGTGTTCACGGTTTGTTCCTCGCCAACTGACTGAAGATCACAAAGTCCAAAGAAAACAAATTGCTTCTGAGTCGGTGGTTCGATACGAGACAGAAGGGGATGACTTCTTTTCACGAATTGTGACTGGGGATGAGACTTGGGTACGCCACTTTGAACCTGAAAGAAAACGCCAATCCATGGAGTGGCATCACGCAGACTCCCCACGCAAGAAAAAGTTCAAAATGGCTGCCTCTGCATGAAAGGTTATCGCCACCATCTTCTGGACGTGAAAGGAGTGATTCTAGTAGACATTATGAAGAAAGGACCAACAATCAACCCAGAGGCATATATTGCTACCCTACAGAGACTCCAGAGACGTATAAAGCGAGTTCGACCGGAGAGAAAACTGGAAGACGTCCTTCTTTTGCACGATAATGCAAAACCACACAACAGTTTGCGAACAAGATAGGCCATCACAAAAATGCGCTTGACTGTGCTACCCCACCCTCCATGCAGCCTGGATCTGGCACCTTCAGACTTCCATTTGTTTGGGCCAATGAAGGATGCTATTCGTGGAAGAAAGTTTCAGAGTGACGATGAAGTTGTTGAGGAGGTTAAGAGGTGGCTCCAGCGGAACCCAGCGGACTTTTACCAGCAAGGAATAAAGGCCCTTGTTTCGAGGTGGAGAAAAGCCGTAGAAAAGGATGGAGACTATGTGGAAAAATAAAAACTTGTTAAAAAGGTATGTAACTACTTGTGTACAAAATTTCTGGAACTTAAAAGAAAACTTGGAAAGAAAAAAAAAAGGTGGGGCGAAATATACTGAATGGCCCTCGTAAAAGTCGGTAACCCGCGTTATGATGAGTGGAGCAGAAGTTTTTTTCTTTCAATTTCGCTATTACAACATTGTTGAGAATGGGAATTCATAGATACAGGGTAGCGCAAAAGTCGCGCATCATAAGGATTTTCAACGTTAAGTATAATATATTATTTTTTTTCTTTTAGGTAGGAGATGGCTGCTAAATTAACAATAGACAAGAGGGTGAGCTTGGTTTTAATGTATGGAGTATCAGGTCCAACAAATCGATGGATCAGTACAGAATTTAAATTCTGTACCGATTCATCGATTTATAGTATCTGGTATTCTGTGCATTAAAAGTTTAAAACCAAGCTCACCCCTCTCGTCTATTGTTAATGTCGCAGCTATTACCTACCTAAAAGAAGAAAATATATATTATATATAGTCAACACTGAAAATTCCTATGATGCGCGACTTTTTGCGCAATCCTGTATATATATATATATATATATATATATATATATATATATAATTGAAATTTTGGTATTCCACCAATCTTTTACCGTTACGTGGGGCAATGTACTATCTGAATGTTTTGGCTCTTCTTGCGGAGTGAGACAAGGCTCCTTCCTCTTCCCTGTGCTGTTTAATGTGTATATTGACGGATTAATTGCTTCACTTAATGAGGCAACAGTGGAATGTTGTATAGATAACACAAGGATAAATAACTTAGTTTATGCCGATGATATGGTGTTCATAAGTCCCTCTGTTAAAAGTTTGGATCGGCCACTAAACGTCTGCGAAGTGTATTTGCAGAAACATGATATTCTTTTTAATGTTACAAAAACTAAGGTTATGCAGTTTCATCCTAAAAGCTGTAAGCAGCCAGCTGATATTAGGTTTAAAATGAAAGGTGAAGTAATTGAGGAAGTACAAGAGTTTAAGTATTTGGGTCAAACTATCACCAGTTCCTTGAGTGATGACTCAGATATAAGAAAACTATCTCGAAGCCTTTGTGCTAAAGCGAATATGACTGTAAGGCACTTTCGGTTCTGTACAAGTGAAGCTAAAGACACTCTTTCGTACTTTCTGCAGAAATATATACGGACAGCAACTGTGGGTGAATTATAAAAAAGGCTCTGGCAGAACCATAAATTTGCTGTACAACAGGTCTTTTAGACTCTTACCTAAATTACCCCCGAGATGCTCGGCTTCGCAAATGTTTGCTACCCGCAAAGTCCCGAGCTTCGCGGAGGTACCAAGACGTGCTCAATACAGTCTAATGCAAAGAATTAAAAAAATCAACCAACCCGATTATCCAAGCTATCCATGAGTCCTGCCGTTTACCCTTTAAGCTATGGAATTCTTGGTACGAAAACGTCTGTCTATAGCTCCACTTATCTTCAACATTACTGTATTATTTCTAACCAACTGCATATATTTCTATCCTTAGTATGTGAACTGTTATTGTATTAATAATATTTGTCATATGGACTATAGTCTGCCAATAAACCTTTTCATTTTCATTTCATTTTCATTATTATTACTAGCAAAAATACCGCCCTACGGGCGGTTTTTGCTATTTCCTGCGAAAGGCTTGGAGCCCTCGGCCAATTACTTCATCTGGGAAATGAATTTTCTTCCCTCAAGGTATTATTTCCTGTTATAAAATATAAAAAAAAAACACTTCATCATAAACTTATCTTTATTTCATTACTGAAGAATCTCCTTGTAGACATAATTGTCAACAAATACTCCCTTTTCATTTCTTTCTGTCAGGACTTTCAGCAAAAGATCGGCGCTACGCCCCGATTTCGCTAGATCTGCGGTACTTGGGCATTCGGCCCAAACCGAATCGAATTGTGGGCCTACGGCGTATTTTATTTTGAACATTATTCCTATCCCTCTCACCTTGGGCCTCAGTAATTGGGGTGCCTGCGGCGCCCCAATTACTGTCGGTTCAATTATTTGGTCAATAAAACTATAGAAAAGAACGCAGCCATGAAAATCTAAAGCTTCACAAATCTTGATACAATGAGCTCAAATGTGAAGCTTAAGATTTTCATGATTGCGTTCTTTTCTATAGTTTTTTTTTGGTTACATATATATATATATATATCGCACTTACCTCCATTATAATATAGATTATTCTTTTACTATTATCATTATCATTATTATTTGCCATTTTCACTTCTCTCACGTGATATACACTGGGAATATATTAATATTACTGTGAATATATTAATAATGTCATATCAA
Organism: Bathynomus jamesi; assembly: GCA_023014485.1. NCBI lineage: Eukaryota > Metazoa > Arthropoda > Malacostraca > Isopoda > Cirolanidae > Bathynomus > Bathynomus jamesi. The sequence goes on from JAJOZX010007674.1 coordinate 232,381, forward strand.
ATATCTAAGTTGTACAAAAAAATATAAGAACATATAATACGACTCTGTCAGGTTTTTTCTTATTTTATTTTTAATACAACTCTGGAGAAAGAATTAAAAATATTAAGTTTCACAAGAAATTTATTATTGGTGTTTATGACAATTTTTACATCAAAATATTACACTGAAACCATTAATCTACAAATAAGTCACTTTTCCCTAAAACATGTGAAGTGAAGCTCATAAACAATGTTATTTATTATTAGTATATATATATATATATATATATATATATATATATATATATATATACACATATATATATATATATATACTATATACATATATACAGGGTGTCCCGTAAGTCTGGACCCATAGGGAAAAATAATAAAATTACAAAATAGTCCAAAAATTTATTTATAATATATTTTTTTATTATTTTTATTATTATTTTTATTATTTTTTTATTATGATCTTACTCCGCTGGAGTTTTATTTGTGGGGCCACTTGAAAGCCAAAGTGTACGAGGTCAAACTTCAGAACATTTTCCACCTTAAAGCACGCATTGTGGAGGCGTGTCAAGAAATTTCTGCGACTGTGATTCAGAAAGTGCTGTCGCAGTGGAGATTGCGTCTTCAACTATGTGTGCGACACAACAGCGGACACTTTGAACAGATTATGTAATAAATTTTTGGACTATTTTGTAATTTTATTATTTTCCCTATGGGTCCAGACTTACGGGACACCCTGTATATATATATATATATATATATATATATGTGTATATGTAATTTCACATTATAAATTTCAAATTTCAGAGTTTCAAAATTGTAAATAATGTGTTGTGAGTAAAGTTTTATTTGATTTAAAACATCTTTGAATTTTTAATGGAAAACATTGAGAGAGTGCGTATTATTGCACCTGCAAAAAACAACAACAACAACAACAATACAACTAAAAAATACACTTAACTTATCGGAAAATAGTTCGTCAAGAACAGTCATATTTCGGAGTATTTCGAAATATGTTTTAATTTTATTAAGGAATTTCGGTCCTAAACTTCAAACAAGTTTTTTTTAACGAGTAATATGTCCTACGAAATTATTATTATTATTATTATTATTATTATTATTATTATTAAAATTAAAAGTGCAAATCAATAAGATTCTTTATTCGACTCTTTTCACAAAATACAAATAAGAAATGTTTTAAATGACGTCTGTAATTTATTCTAATTTGAGTTTTGAAACTTCGGTCTGAGGCTCAGAGATGTTTTCTTCAAGGAGTACTTAGATCCACGAAATCCTTTCCAATTGATGCCATCAGCGTACGAAGTGTGATTTCCTTCATACTGATAACTATTTAAGTTACAGTCGCGGCATGATTTATACCACCATCCACCGCGGTGAGTCACTGCACAATTTTGTGACAATAAATCGTTGTCTTGATCCTTCGTTGAAAACATTTGATCCTTATGATAAACGAAAGAGTCCCCGGCGTTTCCACTATATTCTCCTAAATCTAAGCGATATTTTTTAGTGGCGTCTCCGATGTAAAAGTATTCGTACTTTGCCCAACGCTTTTTCCCCTCGAAGTCTTCAAGATCCACCCTCAGTTCCATCAAATCATCACTAACAAGAGCGTGAATAGGGTTGAGGCCGAGCCAAAATTCTCCGTCAGGATGCCGAAACCAAGTTGGTACTCAACCCAATTCCTCATGAAGTTTTCTCTCTGTGGAAGAGCGTCGCGACGTTGAATCACGGTCCATCCACCTCCGTCAGTTGTCTGATCACAAAATACGGAAATTGGTTTGTTTTCGCAACAACTGAAAGGGTACACTGTTCGAACCCCGGACTCTTTGTCACCGACGTTAAAATGATCCGCACAATTACGAGGACGTTTATCAAGTTCCTTTAAGTTGTTGATGGAATTTTGTATTAACTGCAACGGAGTTTTCAAACGTAGCAACAAGGATTCACTTCTGGAATTCTCACAGAGCGCCAGAGTATGAGACACGGACGTGGGAGAGAATCCAATCTCATCGAGGAGATTGTGAAATGCTGTCATCAAAGATTCCTTTATTTCTCCACGAGCAAAATTGTTCGCCAAGATAATTGTCAAGGTGAAAATCAAGCTTACCAACTTTGTCATTATTGGAGCGATTTTCTGTTCAACCGTTTTCAGTGAATAATTTGTAATAAATTTGTTTGAAATCTGCTCTCACTTTTATACATTTTAGTCTGTTTGTCCTTCGCAAGTTTATCTTCAAACATCGGTCATTCTGTGGGAGTACCCACATTTTAGATCATTTTTCCTTCCTGTTTAGTTCATTACTGAAATCCCAACAATGGCCTCTAAACGAGATTCCTTTAAAAAATTTTTTTCGTTATTTTCTGAAATTTATTTTTTTATTGTCACATTTAAATTATTTTCAAATCGCACTTAAATCATCATCACTGTCGTCTTTATTTGGCCTTAAGCGGCTTTTAATTTAATATTATTCGATACATTTCTCATTTCGAAATTCCGTTTCGGGGTATTTGAGGTTGAGTTAAAATTTAAGAAAAAAACTCTGTAACCAAAGTTAAAAAGATTTTGACAGTTACGAATACGTTTGGAAATTTTCTTCAACTGTCGCTTGACTTTTCCACTGATATAAATGACTTTTCATCCGGAGCAAGAAAGAATTCATTGCGGTGTTCTTACAAAGGACCAAAGGGCTCTCAACCCTCGAACTATCGTCCAACTGCTTTAATTTCTTGACTTTCTAAAGATTTTGAGTCTATCCTTAATCGAAAGAGTTTTAAGCACCTCCATTCTCACAATTATCTTTCATATCGTGAACATGGTTTCCTTGAGGGGCGCTCTACTGGCGATCTTCTTGCATATCTCTCTGACTCTTGGTCATCCTCCTTT